>JAHDVF020000199.1:0-600000 GCA_022606425.2 Lepidostoma basale
AGCAGATAGTGAAGATATAGTTTGGGTATCGAAATCAGGTTTCGCTTGGAATTTTTTACCACCAGCATCATCAAGACGACGTGTACATAATATAGTAAGTGAAAGGCACGGATTAACCGGTACGGCTGAAAATATTGTTAACATAGAAGACACGTATAAATTATTTTTTACAAAGGAAACTGTAGAAGATGTGTGTTTAAACACTAACAATTTCATTAGTAGAGCTGGATTAAATTATAATACAATATCACCAGAAGAAATATACGCATTCATTGCGGTTTTGTTAGCGGCCGGTAGAAATAGAGGACGAAAAATGAATATTAGTGAATTGTGGACTAATGAGGTTTTATATCGTCAGCCATTTTTTAGGGCAGTTATGTCTAGAAACAGATTTCTAGAAATATACAATACCATAAGATTCGATGATAGATCCACACGTGAAGAACGCATTAAAAATACGGGAAATAAAGCAGAACCCGCGCAAACGTTGTTTAATAACGTTAGAGCAACATTTGCAAAGCATTTTTTACCTGGTGAACATATTACAGTTGATGAACGTCTCGCTAGGTTTAGAGGGAAATGCCCATTTAGGGTTTACATGAAAAGCAAACCGGGAAAATATGGCATTAAAATATGGGTAGCTGCTGATGCAAAAACTGGATACATTTTAGATGCACAACTATACACAGGGAAAATAAACAATCAGAAGGAAATGAATCAAGGACAACGAGTGGTAGTTGATTTAGTGAATAGATATTTTGGAACAAATAGAGGTGTCACCGTAGATAATTTTTTTACATCCGTTCAATTGGCGAACAAATTATTAGAGAATAACTTAACTATAACAGGGACTTTGAGGGCAAATAAGAAAGAAATACCTGCAGCCTTCCAACGTTCTCCTACAAAGGAAGTTTATAGTAGCATGTTTGGGTTTAATAAAAATTTAACATTGGTCTCATATGTCCCAAAAAAAAACAAAGCCGTATTTTTATTATCAACCCAATTTAACGCGATACAAATAGATCAACACTCTCTCGAAAAAAAACCGGATGTAATTCTCCATTATAATGAAACAAAGGGGGGCGTTGATCTAGGGGACAAATTAACACAAGAGTATTCTTGTGTACGTCGAACAAGAAGGTGGCCATTCAGAATATTTATGGAATTAATTGATGTAGCGGCACTGAATGCATATCTGTTATGGGTAACTAAATTTCCAGAATGGAAAGCAAAAGATAGAAGTCGTCGAAAAATATTTATTAGAACATTGGCCACAGAATTGGCAAAACGTAACGTTGAGCAAAGAAATATCACATTTTCTCGTTTTCATGTTCCGCAAAAAGATGCAATTAATATGTTTTTCGGTATTGACACATCACACGAACCGTCTACGTCAGGAACAGGAAAACACCCTATTAAAAGTGGAAGGTGCAGATTTTGCCCGGCGGATAATAAAAAAAGAACAAGATTCACATGCCATTTGTGTGATAAAGCTGTTTGTATTTTGCATAGGAAAGAGGAAACAGTTATAAGTTGTATAGAATGTTATTCCATAGAAAATATAAACGTAGAAGAACAGTGATAATTTATTTTTTCATTTCAAAGTTACGAGTTTTGATACCTATTGTTTTTAATCATTCTATTTTTTACCTTATATTTATGTCTTTATGCTTTGTTGCGCTATTCAAGATAATTAATATCGTGATTTAATTTAATCCTTATGCTCCATATTAAATGTACCTAAATGATATCTTTATTATGTTGGTTACCGTGTTAATTGTAATATTTCTATAAAAAAATAAATGTCATCTTTGTTCTCCATATGAAATGTACCTAAATGATATTCATATTACGTTTGTGATTGTGTTAATTATAATATTATATTTCTGTGGAATTAGACTTTTTTGAATTTCAAAATAAATGTCAATTTTATGTTTTGACCTTTATTTATGTTTTAATATTTCAATTTATTTTTGTGCTCTTGTTTGTAAATTGTATATTTTATTTTGTGACTTTTTTAGTGATAGATAATAATAAAAGTATTTTTAAATTCAACCACACTTTTTTTTAACCCGATTGAAAATTGAAATCATGATTTATTTATTGTATTTGAATTTTGAAAAAGCCAGAGAAATTAAACCTTAAATATGTTATAAAATACAGTATCTATAGGTAACATTCTTTGATCAATCTATATTAAAAATAAAAAAAGTATTTGGAATTATTTTACAAAATCAAATATTTTAAAAATGAAATAAATTATTATACACGCTGTATTACATACGCGCACAATACACAAGTAGGTACAATATGTCGTCGTGTCTCGGCGGGGCGAGAAAAGATCATACTTGCTGTCAGTCGTTCATAAATGCTGTGTCGTCATTTTATATCAGAATGGTCTGTCTCGCATGGTTCCAGAAAAAAATTAATAATGATATGTTTTTCAAATAATCCATGTATGTTATAGATATCGATCTATTCCTAATGAAATTCCCTACAAGATGACATAAATTAAATTTTGATTCATCGAGTCATATGCTTGATATTTATAGATAAATTTAGCGGTAAACTGAATTTACCACATGGGAGCGAGCGTTTTGTTTTGAACACGGTACGTTAAGGGTTAATGTGTTTTATCTCTTGTCTGCTTTTAATATTGCTTCACATATTTCAATGCCTAATGAATTGTTTTCTTATTGTTACAGGATGCTGGACGACAGATCTCTACTCCGCGCCTCCAAAGTGGATCCCGTGTGGGCCAACGCCATACACGGCGACAAGATACTGAGGAGGAGACTCCGCAGGCACGTGCGCGCTGCTAATAACCCCGATCCACTCAACCTCAAGAGGTTCGGCGACGACCGGAAGAAGGGAGCCGCCAAGTCCAAGAGGCCGGCCGGTCAGAGCGGATTTGAGGCGGTCAACACCTTCCAGTGCGGCCGGCCAGCAAAGCGCGTGAGATTGGAAGAGCCGTCCCCGAGGAACTTCCAAAAGCCTAGAATGCTTATTAGATTTTGAACCTGTTGGATAAAATTATTTTGACATTTTATATTTGAAAGCATTTGAACCGACGCGAGCAGAGTATGCACCACTTGTATTAATTTTAAACTTGTTTATAATTTTGACTGTACATTCGATAATTTTAAGGCTAATGTATGTAAAAATAACTAATTATATTAAAACGCAAAAAAAATATCCACTTGTTTTCATTTATTACACTGGCAATAGAACGAGCCATACAAGATACTCCTTGCTAAGCGGAAGAAGGGTTAAAAAATAGATCCGAAGTCTTTTTTAGTCTCACGATAATTAAAAAAGAGGTTCCGTTGACACCTTGCAATTTGAAGATTTATGGGCGGTGAGCAAAAATATTTGAGATCGGACTCTCGCTGTGGGCTTGAGGAATTTGAAAAATGATTTAAATATGTACGATTTTAAATATTTATTCCGTGATCGGCACTGACTCACGGATTGAACTGGGGTAAAACATATTCAAATGTTAACGCCGAAAAATTAATTGTTGGAATAATATTAAACGACATTCTTATTAGAAGATAATATAAATTGACATATTTATTTGACTGCGATATTTCAATTTTTAAGCAATTTCTGTTTCGAAGATTCATTGACTATTCGCAATATGAAGATATACAGGATCAAAATTGAAGCGAATATTAACTTTCACTTTGAAAAAAAGATATTTTTTAAGCAATTTCTGCTTCGAAGATTTATCGACTATTCGCAATTTGAAGATATACAGGATCAATATTGAAAAATATCTGATCTGAGCGGAGATCAATCACGCCAGGCGAAACGTGCAAATGAACAACACGCAACTTGAACCGTTGCCAACTTTCACTTTGTAAACTAATTGAGTTTTAATGACATTTGCGCGTTTGCCGTCGGCGGTACGGTACTGCCGAAACCATAGGCCGGCAGGCGCATTCGGGCATATCTATAACAAAACTTACTTGCTTTGATATATTTGAATTATTATCAAACATGTCTGCTTTCTACTCCTTGCTGTGCGTGATGGCCTCCAGTCGCCTCACTTCTGATAGGGTGGACCTGGTGGCCGGGCTGCCCCTCGAGATCGCCTCCATCATCTTCAGGTAAATATTCCGTTATGTTTGCGTTTTCTATTTAATGTATTTTTTCTCTTGTCTGCTTTTAATATTGTTTCACATATTTCAATGCCTAATGAATTGTTTTCTTATTGTTACAGGATGCTGGACGACAGATCTCTACTCCGCGCCTCCAAAGTGGATCCCGTGTGGGCCAACGCCATACACGGCGACAAGATACTGAGGAGGAGACTCCGCAGGCACGTGCGCGCTGCTAATAACCCCGATCCACTCAACCTCAAGAGGTTCGGCGACGACCGGAAGAAGGAAGCCGCCAAGTCCAAGAGGCCGGCCGGTCAGAGCGGATTTGAGGCGGTCAACACCTTCCAGTGCGGCCGGCCAGCAAAGCGCGTGAGATTGGAAGAGCCGTCCCCGAGGAACTTCCAAAAGCCTAGAATGCTTATTAGATTTTGAACCTGTTGGATAAAATTATTTTGACATTTTATATTTGAAAGCATTTGAACCGACGCGAGCAGAGTATGCACCACTTGTATTAATTTTAAACTTGTTTATAATTTTGACTGTACATTCGATAATTTTAAGGCTAATGTATGTAAAAATAACTAATTATATTAAAACGCAAAAAAAATATCCACCTGTTTTCATTTATTACACTGGCAATAGAACGAGCCATACAAGATACTCCTTGCTAAGCGGAAGAAGGGTTAAAAAATAGATCCGAAGTCTTTTTTAGTCTCACGATAATTAATTAAGGGGTTCCGTTGACACCTTGCAATTCGAAGATTTATTGGCGGTGAGCAAAAATATTTGAGATCGGACTCTCGCTGTGGGCTTGAGGAATTTGAAAAATAATTTAAATATGTACGATTTTAAATATTTATTCCGTGATCGGCACTGACTCACGGATTGAACTGGGGTAAAACATATTCAAATGTTAACGCCGAAAAATTAATTGTTGGAATAATATTAAACGACATTCTTATTAGAAGATAATATAAATTGACATATTTATTTGACTGCGATATTTCAATTTTTAAGCAATTTCTGTTTCGAAGATTCATTGACTATTCGCAATATGAAGATATACAGGATCAAAATTGAAGCGAATATTAACTTTCACTTTGAAAAAAAGATATTTTTTAAGCAATTTCTGCTTCGAAGATTTATCGACTATTCGCAATTTGAAGATATACAGGATCAATATTGAAAAATATCTGATCTGAGCGGAGATCAATCACGCCAGGCGAAACGTGCAAATGAACAACACGCAACTTGAACCGTTGCCAACTTTCACTTTGTAAACTAATTGAGTTTTAATGACATTTGCGCGTTTGCCGTCGGCGGTACGGTACTGCCGAAACCATAGGCCGGCAGGCGCATTCGGGCATATCTATAACAAAACTTACTTGCTTTGATATATTTGAATAATTATCAAACATGTCTGCTTTCTACTCCTTGCTGTGCGTGATGGCCTCCAGTCGCCTCACTTCTGATAGGGTGGACCTGGTGGCCGGGCTGCCCCTCGAGATCGCCTCCATCATCTTCAGGTAACTATTCCGTTCTGTTTGCGTTTTCTTTTTAATGTGTTTTTTCTCTTGTCTGCTTTTAATATTGTTTCACATATTTCAATGCCTAATGAATTGTTTTCTTATTGTTACAGGATGCTGGACGACAGATCTCTACTCCGCGCCTCCAAAGTGGATCCCGTGTGGGCCAACGCCATACACGGCGACAAGATACTGAGGAGGAGACTCCGCAGGCACGTGCGCGCTGCTAATAACCCCGATCCACTCAACCTCAAGAGGTTCGGCGACGACCGGAAGAAGGGAGCCGCCAAGTCCAAGAGGCCGGCCGGTCAGAGCGGATTTGAGGCGGTCAACACCTTCCAGTGCGGCCGGCCAGCAAAGCGCGTGAGATTGGAAGAGCCGTCCCCGAGGAACTTCCAAAAGCCTAGAATGCTTATTAGATTTTGAACCTGTTGGATAAAATTATTTTGACATTTTATATTTGAAAGCATTTGAACCGACGCGAGCAGAGTATGCACCACTTGTATTAATTTTAAACTTGTTTATAATTTTGACTGTACATTCGATAATTTTAAGGCTAATGTATGTAAAAATAACTAATTATATTAAAACGCAAAAAAAATATCCACCTGTTTTCATTTATTACACTGGCAATAGAACGAGCCATACAAGATACTCCTTGCTAAGCGGAAGAAGGGTTAAAAAATAGATCCGAAGTCTTTTTTAGTCTCACGATAATTAAAAAGAGGTTCCGTTGACACCTTGCAATTCGAAGATTTATTGGCGGTGAGCAAAAATATTTGAGATCGGACTCTCGCTGTGGGCTTGAGGAATTTGAAAAATGATTTAAATATGTACGATTTTAAATATTTATTCCGTGATCGGCACTGACTCACGGATTGAACTGGGGTAAAACATATTCAAATGTTAACGCCGAAAAATTAATTGTTGGAATAATATTAAACGACATTCTTATTAGAAGATAATATAAATTGACATATTTATTTGACTGCGATATTTCAATTTTTAAGCAATTTCTGTTTCGAAGATTCATTGACTATTCGCAATATGAAGATATACAGGATCAAAATTGAAGCGAATATTAACTTTCACTTTGAAAAAAAGATATTTTTTAAGCAATTTCTGCTTCGAAGATTTATCGACTATTCGCAATTTGAAGATATACAGGATCAATATTGAAAAATATCTGATCTGAGCGGAGATCAATCACGCCAGGCGAAACGTGCAAATGAACAACACGCAACTTGAACCGTTGCCAACTTTCACTTTGTAAACTAATTGAGTTTTAATGACATTTGCGCGTTTGCCGTCGGCGGTACGGTACTGCCGAAACCATAGGCCGGCAGGCGCATTCGGGCATATCTATAACAAAACTTACTTGCTTTGATATATTTGAATAATTATCAAACATGTCTGCTTTCTACTCCTTGCTGTGCGTGATGGCCTCCAGTCGCCTCACTTCTGATAGGGTGGACCTGGTGGCCGGGCTGCCCCTCGAGATCGCCTCCATCATCTTCAGGTAACTATTCCGTTCTGTTTGCGTTTTCTTTTTAATGTGTTTTTTCTCTTGTCTGCTTTTAATATTGTTTCACATATTTCAATGCCTAATGAATTGTTTTCTTATTGTTACAGGATGCTGGACGACAGATCTCTACTCCGCGCCTCCAAAGTGGATCCCGTGTGGGCCAACGCCATACACGGCGACAAGATACTGAGGAGGAGACTCCGCAGGCACGTGCGCGCTGCTAATAACCCCGATCCACTCAACCTCAAGAGGTTCGGCGACGACCGGAAGAAGGGAGCCGCCAAGTCCAAGAGGCCGGCCGGTCAGAGCGGATTTGAGGCGGTCAACACCTTCCAGTGCGGCCGGCCAGCAAAGCGCGTGAGATTGGAAGAGCCGTCCCCGAGGAACTTCCAAAAGCCTAGAATGCTTATTAGATTTTGAACCTGTTGGATAAAATTATTTTGACATTTTATATTTGAAAGCATTTGAACCGACGCGAGCAGAGTATGCACCACTTGTATTAATTTTAAACTTGTTTATAATTTTGACTGTACATTCGATAATTTTAAGGCTAATGTATGTAAAAATAACTAATTATATTAAAACGCAAAAAAAATATCCACCTGTTTTCATTTATTACACTGGCAATAGAACGAGCCATACAAGATACTCCTTGCTAAGCGGAAGAAGGGTTAAAAAATAGATCCGAAGTCTTTTTTAGTCTCACGATAATTAAAAAAGAGGTTCCGTTGACACCTTGCAATTTGAAGATTTATGGGCGGTGAGCAAAAATATTTGAGATCGGACTCTCGCTGTGGGCTTGAGGAATTTGAAAAATGATTTAAATATGTACGATTTTAAATATTTATTCCGTGATCGGCACTGACTCACGGATTGAACTGGGGTAAAACATATTCAAATGTTAACGCCGAAAAATTAATTGTTGGAATAATATTAAACGACATTCTTATTAGAAGATAATATAAATTGACATATTTATTTGACTGCGATATTTCAATTTTTAAGCAATTTCTGTTTCGAAGATTCATTGACTATTCGCAATATGAAGATATACAGGATCAAAATTGAAGCGAATATTAACTTTCACTTTGAAAAAAAGATATTTTTTAAGCAATTTCTGCTTCGAAGATTTATCGACTATTCGCAATTTGAAGATATACAGGATCAATATTGAAAAATATCTGATCTGAGCGGAGATCAATCACGCCAGGCGAAACGTGCAAATGAACAACACGCAACTTGAACCGTTGCCAACTTTCACTTTGTAAACTAATTGAGTTTTAATGACATTTGCGCGTTTGCCGTCGGCGGTACGGTACTGCCGAAACCATAGGCCGGCAGGCGCATTCGGGCATATCTATAACAAAACTTACTTGCTTTGATATATTTGAATAATTATCAAACATGTCTGCTTTCTACTCCTTGCTGTGCGTGATGGCCTCCAGTCGCCTCACTTCTGATAGGGTGGACCTGGTGGCCGGGCTGCCCCTCGAGATCGCCTCCATCATCTTCAGGTAACTATTCCGTTCTGTTTGCGTTTTCTTTTTAATGTGTTTTTTCTCTTGTCTGCTTTTAATATTGACTGTACATTCGATAATTTTAAGGCTAATGTGTAAAACGTAGAGCAGGACTATTTACTAAGGTTTATCATAGATGGCGCTAGTATGTGTCACAACGTACCTACTCATGAACTGCAGCGCAATATTAATTTAAAAAAAGAGTATTGTTGTATTAACGTGTAGTTTTATCGAGAAGTATTGTTGTATTAACTTGTAGTAGAGTTATGTATATAAGAAGTAGTTTTTATCGAGTTGTCTTAACGTGTTGTTCTAACGAGTTGTAATTACTTATACTTTTGTTTACACAAATAAACGAGTACCTTCACGAGTGCGAGGATTCATTTTTAACATGGTGCCGAAACCAGGGAACAAGTGAGACAGAAATAAGTGTTGTGAACCAGTGACAAAAACATTGGACTTGTAAATTGTAAGTAAAAGTGAACTATTCTGAGAAAATATACTGAGAAAAAATTCTAATTAAAATTGACTTGTAACAATTTCGTGACTTAGCAATTTTTTGGACTCTAAATACTTGTTACAATTTGTGAAGTGATTCAAATTGGACTTGCAAAACTTTTTAAATTTATATTAATCGAAAAGTGCATTGAATATTGGTGACGTTTGAGAACTTAATTAATTTAGTAACAAACTAGAACTTACTTTTAAAAATAAAAATTTGTGTACTTGAAAATCAAAATGGAAAATTTAATTGAAGGTCAAATGGAGATTCTTGAACAATTGAAAAAGGCTGAGCGGAATCTTAAAAAAGCAAGTTACGAGACTCGAGCAAAATCTAGTTATTTAACAGCTAGAATGGAAACGTTGGATAAATTAGAAGAAGCATTTAACAAAAATCATTTTAAAATTGTCGCATCGATTACAAAAGAGCAGAAGGCAACATTACCATATTTCACTGATGATGTGCAGGATACGTTTCAAGAAGGTGTTATCACTTACAAAACCCTTCTTAAGGATTACCTCACTATGAACAACCCAAGTACTACTAAGGCAAATAATACGACAGTGCCCAAGACTAAGGAAAGTACTTCTGAGGCTCACTTGCCGCAAATTAAACTTCCCGTTTTTGCAGGGAAATATACCGAGTGGCAATCCTTTTACGACATGTTTGTTTCATTAATCCATGAAAACAGCTCACTTTCGCCAGTACAGAAACTACATTATTTAAAAACGAGCTTATCTGGAGAGCCTGAACTGCTGTTGAGAAATTTTCCGACTACCTCAGCAAATTATCAAGAAGCATGGGATCTATTAACCAAACGTTATAACAATAAAAGGTACAATTGCAATGCCATTCTGAAGACTTTATTTGCTCAAAAAAGTCTACAACACGAGTCTGCAAGCTCCATAAGACAACTTTTAGATACTACAACATCATGTCTAAAGGCATTATATAATCTTGAAATTAACACGAAAGAATGGGACGCGATAATAATATTCTTGGTTGTGTCAAAATTAGACACTGAGTCACACAGACAATGGGAGAATCATGTGAGTACTGTAGAACAGGACCTACCAGAATGGTCACAATTGGAGAAGTTTATGGAAACAAGATTTCGAAGTTTGGAAATGGTAGATACAAGTAAAAACCCTGCGACTGCTAAAACAAACATGCAAAATAAAAATCCAAATCAAATAGTGAAAGCTAGAGCGTTTCATTCCGCTGTGAATGTGAAGCCAAGTTCGTCTGAACAGCTATGTGCGATGTGTGACGGGCCACATTACATATACTATTGTAATCAATTCAAGAAGCAGCCAGCATTTGAGAGGCAAAATATAGTACAAGCCAAGAAACTTTGTTTTAATTGTCTTGCACCAACGCATCCAGTGTATAAGTGTCGTCAAACTACATCTTGCCGTAAATGCGGTAGGAAACATCACACGTTGCTGCATTTCGAGGACGAGGATAAACAAGCGTATAATAACTTGAGGCAAAATGAGGGTTCCAGAGGAGAAGCACAACAACCTAAGAGTGAAACAACTAACAAAATAAACGACGCAACTGTAGTAGCAAATTTTTCGAGAGGAGATTTAAAAACTAATACGAGTAATGTACTATTAGCGACTGCTGTTGTTAAAACATGTTGTAAAAACGGTTCTTATTTTGTAATTAGGGCTTTACTTGATCAAGGCTCGCAAGCCTCCTTTGTTTCTGAAGATACTGTGCAATTGTTAGGTCTGAAACGAACAAATGTAAATGGTAAGGTGTCAGGTTTGGGAGATGGTCAAATGGTGGTCAAACACGTAGTTAGTCTCAAAGTCGAATCGCGTATCGAGCCTAGAAAAATAATACGAGTTAATGCATATGTACTAAAATCACTTACTTCGGTTTTACCCTCACGCGAAGTACCGATCCCCGATTGGCTGGAGCTGACCAATTTACCTCTTGCAGATCCAGGATTCACCTCACCAGGTAAGGTTGATTTATTACTCGGAGCTGACGTATATGGAGAAATATTGCTAGATGGGATTAAGAAGAGTCAATACGGAAACCTAATAGCACAAAACACTTTATTCGGGTGGATTTTATCTGGAAGAGTATCACAACAACTAAGTACTGAAAACATTAAAACCTTACACGTGAAAATAAACGAAGACGAGATACTAAAAACATTTTGGGAAATTGAGAACGAGCCTAACAGTATTGAGAAAAAAATAACTAGAGAAGAGCAACTTTGTGAAGAGTTTTATGATAAAACTACAATAAGACGTGAAGACGGGAGATTTGTTGTAAGGTTACCGTTTAAAACAGCCGATCCGCAATGTCAGTATGGAAAGTCATGCGACATAGCTGAAAGGAAACTACTTGCATCAGAGAGAAGACTGAGTAAAACTCCGATACTTTTAAACGAGTATAATAAGGTTTTGGAGGAATACATTACTTTAAATCACATGAGACCAGTTCACAGTTACGAGATTAACAACCCTAAGGCAGTGTACTTGCCTCATCATGCTGTCGTACGCGAGGATAAAGATACGACGAAGGTTCGCGTAGTGTTTAATGCCTCGAGTAAGGGATCAAATAATGTGTCACTAAACGACGACCTTCATATTGGACCTAAACTTCAGCAGGACTTACGTCATCTCTTACTTAGATGGCGAAGAAATCCTATATGCATTGTTGCAGATCTTGTGAAAATGTACAGACAAGTACATGTGAATGAGAATGACGCTGATTTCCAGAGGATTGTGTGGAGACCTAGACCTGTTATGCCAATCCAACATTATAAACTGTTGACGTTAACATTTGGCACAGCTTGCGCACCATATCTTGCCGTGAAGACACTGCAGACGTTAGCAGAACTAGAGAAAGATCAGTTTCCATTAGCAGCACAGATAACAAAACTTGATTTCTATGTGGATGATCTCATGACAGGTTGCGAAACTGAGATTGAAGCCTTACAAATTTACGAGTCAATGAGTAAACTAATGAATCATGGTGGATTTCAATTACAGAAATGGAGCAGCAATAATAACAACTTTTTGAACCACATCGAGAAAGAAAAATTAAGTAATGAGCAAATGATGACAATAAAAAGTGACAATATGATGAAGGTGTTAGGGATTGGTTGGAACAGACTGACAGATAATTTTGAGTACAGAGTTAATCTAAGCGATCCCGAACAACCTATTACTAAACGAAAGGTACTTTCAGACATTGCCAGGCTATATGATCCTATTGGTTGGATTGCACCGGTAGTGATCACTGCTAAGGTATTAACACTAAAGTTGTCGAGAAATGAGAGGACAGCATTTTCAAAGTTCGTTTCAACGGAGGAGATGAACCAAACTTTGCAAATATGCATTAAACAAGTGCAAGATGTCGAGTTTAATGAAGAAATTATTTCACTAAAAGTAAAGGGTTATGTTGCAAAACAGAGCGCCTTATATACTTTTCATCCGTTTTTAGACGAAAATGACATTTTGAGAGTTGGTGGACGCATAAATTTGGCTAATGTGGACTATGGTCAAAAGCACCCAATTATTTTGCCCGCTAAGAATCATCTGAGTAGACTAATAATTGCAGATGCCCATAAGAAGACGTTACACGGGGGACCTCAAGTCATGATGAATTTTTTGAGATCCAAGTTCTGGATATTGAGAGCACGAGAGATGGTTAAAACATATTATAGGAATTGTACACAATGTTTGAGATATTCAAAGGCAGCAAGCAACCAATTGATGGGTCAGTTACCAGAGGCCAGAGTTAAACCAAGCCGACCATTCAAGACCGCAGGAGTGGACTACGCAGGTCCTATTAACATTAGATTTTCACCAGGGCGAGGAGCTAAATCTTATAAGGGATATATATGTTTGTTTGTGTGCATGGCGACTCGCGCGATTCATCTCGAAGCACCAACCGATTTAACTACCAAGGGTTTTATTGCTGCATTTAGGCGATTCGTTTCACGAAGAGGTCACTGTCAAGATCTCTTCAGTGACAACGGTACAAATTTTATTGGAGCCGATGTTATGTTAAGGGACATGTTCAACAGCGCCAAATCTGAGCTACCTAATGAAATAGCCGAGATATTAAGTTTGGAATCAACAAAATGGCATTTCATCCCTCCAAGAGCCCCAAATTTTGGTGGACTTTGGGAGGCGGGTGTTCGCTCTGTGAAAGCTCATTTAAAACGAGTCATAGGCGATAATATTTTAACCTTTGAAGAGATTTCTACTTTGTTGGCACAAATCGAGGCGTGCTTAAATTCGCGACCATTGACCATTTTAAGCGATACTCCAGACGATCCTCTCCCCTTGACACCTGGTCATTTTTTGGTAGGGGAACCATTAATAAACATAAGTGACGTTGACCAGTCAGATCACAATGTAAATGTTTTAGATAGATGGAAAATGTTGCAAAAAATGTTAAATTCCTTTTGGAAACGATGGTCGAAAGAGTTTCTAACCAATTTAAATCAGAGAAATAAATGGTGTACTAAGAAAACTGAAGTTGAGGTAGGTGATATAGTTATTGTAAAAGACGATAACATTCCACCGGCCAAATGGCTCTTAGGGAAAATAATTGAGAAACACCCGGGACCTGATAATGTGACGAGGGTCGTAACTGTAAAATTCAAGGGAGGTTCTTTTAAACGTCCTGTTAATAAGCTTTGTGTACTGACTAAGTCAGTATGATTACACACACATTGTCACGGTGGGTGGTAAAATAAATATTAAAAAAAACTAAATAAATAAAATAAATTGTATTTAAGTTAGCTAGTTAAAATATTATTGTACAATTATATGCAATTTACGGTGGTAGTATTAGATAAGTAAATAGAGAACCTTTAATTACGAGTTTGAAGGACAAGTCCTTGGTGGGTGGAATGTGTAAAACGTAGAGCAGGACTATTTACTAAGGTTTATCATAGATGGCGCTAGTATGTGTCACAACGTACCTACTCATGAACTGCAGCGCAATATTAATTAAAAAAAAAGAGTATTGTTGTATTTACGTGTAGTTTTATCGAGAAGTATTGTTGTATTAACTTGTAGTAGAGTTATGTATATAAGAGAGTAGTTTTTATCGAGTTGTCTTAACGTGTTGTTCTAACGAGTTGTAATTACTTATACTTTTGTTTACACAAATAAACGAGTACCTTCACGAGTGCGAGGATTCATTTTTAACAGCTAATGTATGTAAAAATAACTAATTATATTAAAACGCAAAAAAAATATCCACCTGTTTTCATTTATTACACTGGCAATAGAACGAGCCATACAAGATACTCCTTGCTAAGCGGAAGAAGGGTTAAAAAATAGATCCGAAGTCTTTTTTAGTCTCACGATAATTAATTAAGGGGTTCCGTTGACACCTTGCAATTCGAAGATTTATTGGCGGTGAGCAAAAATATTTGAGATCGGACTCTCGCTGTGGGCTTGGGGAATTTGAAAAATAATTTAAATATGTACGATTTTAAATATTTATTCCGTGATCGGCACTGACTCACGGATTGAACTGGGGTAAAACATATTCAAATGTTAACGCCGAAAAATTAATTGTTGGAATAATATTAAACGACATTCTTATTAGAAGATAATATAAATTGACATATTTATTTGACTGCGATATTTCAATTTTTAAGCAATTTCTGTTTCGAAGATTCATTGACTATTCGCAATATGAAGATATACAGGATCAAAATTGAAGCGAATATTAACTTTCACTTTGAAAAAAAGATATTTTTTAAGCAATTTCTGCTTCGAAGATTTATCGACTATTCGCAATTTGAAGATATACAGGATCAATATTGAAAAATATCTGATCTGAGCGGAGATCAATCACGCCAGGCGAAACGTGCAAATGAACAACACGCAACTTGAACCGTTGCCAACTTTCACTTTGTAAACTAATTGAGTTTTAATGACATTTGCGCGTTTGCCGTCGGCGGTACGGTACTGCCGAAACCATAGGCCGGCAGGCGCATTCGGGCATATCTATAACAAAACTTACTTGCTTTGATATATTTGAATAATTATCAAACATGTCTGCTTTCTACTCCTTGCTGTGCGTGATGGCCTCCAGTCGCCTCACTTCTGATAGGGTGGACCTGGTGGCCGGGCTGCCCCTCGAGATCGCCTCCATCATCTTCAGGTAACTATTCCGTTCTGTTTGCGTTTTCTTTTTAATGTGTTTTTTCTCTTGTCTGCTTTTAATATTGACTGTACATTCGATAATTTTAAGGCTAATGTATGTAAAAATAACTAATTATATTAAAACGCAAAAAAAATATCCACCTGTTTTCATTTATTACACTGGCAATAGAACGAGCCATACAAGATACTCCTTGCTAAGCGGAAGAAGGGTTAAAAAATAGATCCGAAGTCTTTTTTAGTCTCACGATAATTAATTAAGGGGTTTCGTTGACACCTTGCAATTCGAAGATTTATTGGCGGTGAGCAAAAATATTTGAGATCGGACTCTCGCTGTGGGCTTGAGGAATTTGAAAAATAATTTAAATATGTACGATTTTAAATATTTATTCCGTGATCGGCACTGACTCACGGATTGAACTGGGGTAAAACATATTCAAATGTTAACGCCGAAAAATTAATTGTTGGAATAATATTAAACGACATTCTTATTAGAAAATAATATAAATTGACATATTTATTTGACTGCGATATTTCAATTTTTAAGCAATTTCTGTTTCGAAGATTCATTGACTATTCGCAATATGAAGATATACAGGATCAAAATTGAAGCGAATATTAACTTTCACTTTGAAAAAGAGATATTTTTTAAGCAATTTCTGCTTCGAAGATTTATCGACTATTCGCAATTTGAAGATATACAGGATCAATATTGAAAAATATCTGATCTGAGCGGAGATCAATCACGCCAGGCGAAACGTGCAAATGAACAACACGCAACTTGAACCGTTGCCAACTTTCACTTTGTAAACTAATTGAGTTTTAATGACATTTGCGCGTTTGCCGTCGGCGGTACGGTACTGCCGAAACCATAGGCCGGCAGGCGCATTCGGGCATATCTATAACAAAACTTACTTGCTTTGATATATTTGAATAATTATCAAACATGTCTGCTTTCTACTCCTTGCTGTGCGTGATGGCCTCCAGTCGCCTCACTTCTGATAGGGTGGACCTGGTGGCCGGGCTGCCCCTCGAGATCGCCTCCATCATCTTCAGGTAACTATTCCGTTCTGTTTGCGTTTTCTTTTTAATGTGTTTTTTCTCTTGTCTGCTTTTAATATTGTTTCACATATTTCAATGCCTAATGAATTGTTTTCTTATTGTTACAGGATGCTGGACGACAGATCTCTACTCCGCGCCTCCAAAGTGGATCCCGTGTGGGCCAACGCCATACACGGCGACAAGATACTGAGGAGGAGACTCCGCAGGCACGTGCGCGCTGCTAATAACCCCGATCCACTCAACCTCAAGAGGTTCGGCGACGACCGGAAGAAGGGAGCCGCCAAGTCCAAGAGGCCGGCCGGTCAGAGCGGATTTGAGGCGGTCAACACCTTCCAGTGCGGCCGGCCAGCAAAGCGCGTGAGATTGGAAGAGCCGTCCCCGAGGAACTTCCAAAAGCCTAGAATGCTTATTAGATTTTGAACCTGTTGGATAAAATTATTTTGACATTTTATATTTGAAAGCATTTAAACCGACGCGAGCAGAGTATGCACCATTTGTATTAATTTTAAACTTGTTTATAATTTTGACTGTACATTCGATAATTTTAAGGCTAATGTATGTAAAAATAACTAATTATATTAAAACGCAAAAAAAATATCCACTTGTTTTCATTTATTACACTGGCAATAGAACGAGCCATACAAGATACTCCTTGCTAAGCGGAAGAAGGGTTAAAAAATAGATCCGAAGTCTTTTTTAGTCTCACGATAATTAAAAAAGAGGTTCCGTTGACACCTTGCAATTCGAAGATTTATTGGCGGTGAGCAAAAATATTTGAGATCGGACTCTCGCTGTGGGCTTGAGGAATTTGAAAAATGATTTAAATATGTACGATTTTAAATATTTATTCCGTGATCGGCACTGACTCACGGATTGAACTGGGGTAAAACATATTCAAATGTTAACGCCGAAAAATTAATTGTTGGAATAATATTAAACGACATTCTTATTAGAAGATAATATAAATTGACATATTTATTTGACTGCGATATTTCAATTTTTAAGCAATTTCTGTTTCGAAGATTCATTTACTATTCGCAATATGAAGATATACAGGACCAAAATTGAAGCTAATATTAACTTTCACTTTGAAAAAAAGATATTTTTTAAGCAATTTCTGCTTCGAAGATTTATCGACTATTCGCAATTTGAAGATATACAGGATCAATATTGAAAAATATCTGATCTGAGCAGAGATCAATCACGCCAGGCGAAACGTGCAAATGAACAACACGCAACTTGAACCGTTGCCAACTTTCACTTTGTAAACTAATTGAGTTTTAATGACATTTGCGCGTTTGCCGTCGGCGGTACGGTACTGCACCAGAAAAAAAAAAAAAAAAAAAAAAAAAAAAAAAAAAAAAAAAAAAAAAAAAAAAAAAAAAAAAAAAAAAAAAAAAAAAAAAAAAAAAAAAAAAAAAAAAAAAAAAAAAAACCATAGGCCGTACAGGGCGCATTCAGGCATATCTATAACAAAACTTACTTGCTTTGATATATTTGAATTATTATCAAACATGTCTGCTTTCTACTCCTTGCTGTGCGTGATGGCCTCCAGTCGCCTCACTTCTGATAGGGTGGACCTGGTGGCCGGGCTGCCCCTCGAGATCGCCTCCATCATCTTCAGGTAAATATTCCGTTATGTTGCGTTTTCTATTTAATGTGTTTTTTCTCTTGTCTGCTTTTAATATTGTTTCACATATTTCAATGCCTAATGAATTGTTTTCTTATTGTTACAGGATGCTGGACGACAGATCTCTACTCCGCGCCTCCAAAGTGGATCCCGTGTGGGCCAACGCCATACACGGCGACAAGATACTGAGGAGGAGACTCCGCAGGCACGTGCGCGCTGCTAATAACCCCGATCCACTCAACCTCAAGAGGTTCGGCGACGACCGGAAGAAGGGAGCCGCCAAGTCCAAGAGGCCGGCCGGTCAGAGCGGATTTGAGGCGGTCAACACCTTCCAGTGCGGCCGGCCAGCAAAGCGCGTGAGATTGGAAGAGCCGTCCCCGAGGAACTTCCAAAAGCCTAGAATGCTTATTAGATTTTGAACCTGTTGGATAAAATTATTTTGACATTTTATATTTGAAAGCATTTGAACCGACGCGAGCAGAGTATGCACCACTTGTATTAATTTTAAACTTGTTTATAATTTTGACTGTACATTCGATAATTTTAAGGCTAATGTATGTAAAAATAACTAATTATATTAAAACGCAAAAAAAATATCCACCTGTTTTCATTTATTACACTGGCAATAGAACGAGCCATACAAGATACTCCTTGCTAAGCGGAAGAAGGGTTAAAAAATAGATCCGAAGTCTTTTTTAGTCTCACGATAATTAATTAAGGGGTTCCGTTGACACCTTGCAATTCGAAGATTTATTGGCGGTGAGCAAAAATATTTGAGATCGGACTCTCGCTGTGGGCTTGAGGAATTTGAAAAATGATTTAAATATGTACGATTTTAAATATTTATTCCGTGATCGGCACTGACTCACGGATTGAACTGGGGTAAAACATATTCAAATGTTAACGCCGAAAAATTAATTGTTGGAATAATATTAAACGACATTCTTATTAGAAGATAATATAAATTGACATATTTATTTGACTGCGATATTTCAATTTTTAAGCAATTTCTGTTTCGAAGATTCATTGACTATTCGCAATATGAAGATATACAGGATCAAAATTGAAGCGAATATTAACTTTCACTTTGAAAAAAAGATATTTTTTAAGCAATTTCTGCTTCGAAGATTTATCGACTATTCGCAATTTGAAGATATACAGGATCAATATTGAAAAATATCTGATCTGAGCGGAGATCAATCACGCCAGGCGAAACGTGCAAATGAACAACACGCAACTTGAACCGTTGCCAACTTTCACTTTGTAAACTAATTGAGTTTTAATGACATTTGCGCGTTTGCCGTCGGCGGTACGGTACTGCCGAAACCATAGGCCGGCAGGCGCATTCGGGCATATCTATAACAAAACTTACTTGCTTTGATATATTTGAATTATTATCAAACATGTCTGCTTTCTACTCCTTGCTGTGCGTGATGGCCTCCAGTCGCCTCACTTCTGATAGGGTGGACCTGGTGGCCGGGCTGCCCCTCGAGATCGCCTCCATCATCTTCAGGTAAATATTCCGTTATGTTTGCGTTTTCTATTTAATGTATTTTTTCTCTTGTCTGCTTTTAATATTGTTTCACATATTTCAATGCCTAATGAATTGTTTTCTTATTGTTACAGGATGCTGGACGACAGATCTCTACTCCGCGCCTCCAAAGTGGATCCCGTGTGGGCCAACGCCATACACGGCGACAAGATACTGAGGAGGAGACTCCGCAGGCACGTGCGCGCTGCTAATAACCCCGATCCACTCAACCTCAAGAGGTTCGGCGACGACCGGAAGAAGGAAGCCGCCAAGTCCAAGAGGCCGGCCGGTCAGAGCGGATTTGAGGCGGTCAACACCTTCCAGTGCGGCCGGCCAGCAAAGCGCGTGAGATTGGAAGAGCCGTCCCCGAGGAACTTCCAAAAGCCTAGAATGCTTATTAGATTTTGAACCTGTTGGATAAAATTATTTTGACATTTTATATTTGAAAGCATTTGAACCGACGCGAGCAGAGTATGCACCACTTGTATTAATTTTAAACTTGTTTATAATTTTGACTGTATATTCGATAATTTTAAGGCTAATGTATGTAAAAATAACTAATTATATTAAAACGCAAAAAAAATATCCACCTGTTTTCATTTATTACACTGGCAATAGAACGAGCCATACAAGATACTCCTTGCTAAGCGGAAGAAGGGTTAAAAAATAGATCCGAAGTCTTTTTTAGTCTCACGATAATTAATTAAGGGGTTTCGTTGACACCTTGCAATTCGAAGATTTATTGGCGGTGAGCAAAAATATTTGAGATCGTACTCTCGCTGTGGGCTTGAGGAATTTGAAAAATAATTTAAATATGTACGATTTTAAATATTTATTCCGTGATCGGCACTGACTCACGGATTGAACTGGGGTAAAACATATTCAAATGTTAACGCCGAAAAATTAATTGTTGGAATAATATTAAACGACATTCTTATTAGAAGATAATATAAATTGACATATTTATTTGACTGCGATATTTCAATTTTTAAGCAATTTCTGTTTCGAAGATTCATTGACTATTCGCAATATGAAGATATACAGGATCAAAATTGAAGCGAATATTAACTTTCACTTTGAAAAAAAGATATTTTTTAAGCAATTTCTGCTTCGAAGATTTATCGACTATTCGCAATTTGAAGATATACAGGATCAATATTGAAAAATATCTGATCTGAGCGGAGATCAATCACGCCAGGCGAAACGTGCAAATGAACAACACGCAACTTGAACCGTTGCCAACTTTCACTTTGTAAACTAATTGAGCTTTAATGACATTTGCGCGTTTGCCGTCGGCGGTACGGTACTGCCGAAACCATAGGCCGGCAGGCGCATTCGGGCATATCTATAACAAAACTTACTTGCTTTGATATATTTGAATAATTATCAAACATGTCTGCTTTCTACTCCTTGCTGTGCGTGATGGCCTCCAGTCGCCTCACTTCTGATAGGGTGGACCTGGTGGCCGGGCTGCCCCTCGAGATCGCCTCCATCATCTTCAGGTAACTATTCCGTTCTGTTTGCGTTTTCTTTTTAATGTGTTTTTTCTCTTGTCTGCTTTTAATATTGTTTCACATATTTCAATGCCTAATGAATTGTTTTCTTATTGTTACAGGATGCTGGACGACAGATCTCTACTCCGCGCCTCCAAAGTGGATCCCGTGTGGGCCAACGCCATACACGGCGACAAGATACTGAGGAGGAGACTCCGCAGGCACGTGCGCGCTGCTAATAACCCCGATCCACTCAACCTCAAGAGGTTCGGCGACGACCGGAAGAAGGGAGCCGCCAAGTCCAAGAGGCCGGCCGGTCAGAGCGGATTTGAGGCGGTCAACACCTTCCAGTGCGGCCGGCCAGCAAAGCGCGTGAGATTGGAAGAGCCGTCCCCGAGGAACTTCCAAAAGCCTAGAATGCTTATTAGATTTTGAACCTGTTGGATAAAATTATTTTGACATTTTATATTTGAAAGCATTTGAACCGACGCGAGCAGAGTATGCACCACTTGTATTAATTTTAAACTTGTTTATAATTTTGACTGTACATTCGATAATTTTAAGGCTAATGTATGTAAAAATAACTAATTATATTAATAACGTTTTCATTTATTACACTGGCAATAGAACGAGCCATACAAGATACTCCTTGCTAAGCGGAAGAAGGGTTAAAAAATAGATCCGAAGTCTTTTTTAGTCTCACGATAATTAAAAAAGAGGTTCCGTTGACACCTTGCAATTTGAAGATTTATGGGCGGTGAGCAAAAATATTTGAGATCGGACTCTCGCTGTGGGCTTGAGGAATTTGAAAAATGATTTAAATATGTACGATTTTAAATATTACTCCGTGATCGGCACTGACTCACGGATTGAACTGGGGTAAAACATATTCAAATGTTAACGCCGAAAAATTAATTGTTGGAATAATATTAAACGACATTCTTATTAGAAGATAATATAAATTGACATATTTATTTGACTGCGATATTTCAATTTTTAAGCAATTTCTGTTTCGAAGATTCATTGACTATTCGCAATATGAAGATATACAGGATCAAAATTGAAGCGAATATTAACTTTCACTTTGAAAAAAAGATATTTTTTAAGCAATTTCTGCTTCGAAGATTTATCGACTATTCGCAATTTGAAGATATACAGGATCAATATTGAAAAATATCTGATCTGAGCGGAGATCAATCACGCCAGGCGAAACGTGCAAATGAACAACACGCAACTTGAACCGTTGCCAACTTTCACTTTGTAAACTAATTGAGTTTTAATGACATTTGCGCGTTTGCCGTCGGCGGTACGGTACTGCCGAAACCATAGGCCGGCAGGCGCATTCGGGCATATCTATAACAAAACTTACTTGCTTTGATATATTTGAATAATTATCAAACATGTCTGCTTTCTACTCCTTGCTGTGCGTGATGGCCTCCAGTCGCCTCACTTCTGATAGGGTGGACCTGGTGGCCGGGCTGCCCCTCGAGATCGCCTCCATCATCTTCAGGTAACTATTCCGTTCTGTTTGCGTTTTCTTTTTAATGTGTTTTTTCTCTTGTCTGCTTTTAATATTGTTTCACATATTTCAATGCCTAATGAATTGTTTTCTTATTGTTACAGGATGCTGGACGACAGATCTCTACTCCGCGCCTCCAAAGTGGATCCCGTGTGGGCCAACGCCATACACGGCGACAAGATACTGAGGAGGAGACTCCGCAGGCACGTGCGCGCTGCTAATAACCCCGATCCACTCAACCTCAAGAGGTTCGGCGACGACCGGAAGAAGGGAGCCGCCAAGTCCAAGAGGCCGGCCGGTCAGAGCGGATTTGAGGCGGTCAACACCTTCCAGTGCGGCCGGCCAGCAAAGCGCGTGAGATTGGAAGAGCCGTCCCCGAGGAACTTCCAAAAGCCTAGAATGCTTATTAGATTTTGAACCTGTTGGATAAAATTATTTTGACATTTTATATTTGAAAGCATTTGAACCGACGCGAGCAGAGTATGCACCACTTGTATTAATTTTAAACTTGTTTATAATTTTGACTGTACATTCGATAATTTTAAGGCTAATGTATGTAAAAATAACTAATTATATTAAAACGCAAAAAAAATATCCACTGTTTTCATTTATTACACTGGCAATAGAACGAGCCATACAAGATACTCCTTGCTAAGCGGAAGAAGGGTTAAAAAATAGATCCGAAGTCTTTTTTAGTCTCACGATAATTAAAAAAGAGGTTCCGTTGACACCTTGCAATTTGAAGATTTATGGGCGGTGAGCAAAAATATTTGAGATCGGACTCTCGCTGTGGGCTTGAGGAATTTGAAAAATGATTTAAATATGTACGATTTTAAATATTTACTCCGTGATCGGCACTGACTCACGGATTGAACTGGGGTAAAACATATTCAAATGTTAACGCCGAAAAATTAATTGTTGGAATAATATTAAACGACATTCTTATTAGAAGATAATATAAATTGACATATTTATTTGACTGCGATATTTCAATTTTTAAGCAATTTCTGTTTCGAAGATTCATTGACTATTCGCAATATGAAGATATACAGGATCAAAATTGAAGCGAATATTAACTTTCACTTTGAAAAAAAGATATTTTTTAAGCAATTTCTGCTTCGAAGATTTATCGACTATTCGCAATTTGAAGATATACAGGATCAATATTGAAAAATATCTGATCTGAGCGGAGATCAATCACGCCAGGCGAAACGTGCAAATGAACAACACGCAACTTGAACCGTTGCCAACTTTCACTTTGTAAACTAATTGAGTTTTAATGACATTTGCGCGTTTGCCGTCGGCGGTACGGTACTGCCGAAACCATAGGCCGGCAGGCGCATTCGGGCATATCTATAACAAAACTTACTTGCTTTGATATATTTGAATAATTATCAAACATGTCTGCTTTCTACTCCTTGCTGTGCGTGATGGCCTCCAGTCGCCTCACTTCTGATAGGGTGGACCTGGTGGCCGGGCTGCCCCTCGAGATCGCCTCCATCATCTTCAGGTAATTATTCCGTTCTGTTTGCGTTTTCTTTTTAATGTGTTTTTTCTCTTGTCTGCTTTTAATATTGTTTCACATATTTCAATGCCTTATGAATTGTTTTCTTATTGTTACAGGATGCTGGACGACAGATCTCTACTCCGCGCCTCCAAAGTGGATCCCGTGTGGGCCAACGCCATACACGGCGACAAGATACTGAGGAGGAGACTCCGCAGGCACGTGCGCGCTGCTAATAACCCCGATCCACTCAACCTCAAGAGGTTCGGCGACGACCGGAAGAAGGGAGCCGCCAAGTCCAAGAGGCCGGCCGGTCAGAGCGGATTTGAGGCGGTCAACACCTTCCAGTGCGGCCGGCCAGCAAAGCGCGTGAGATTGGAAGAGCCGTCCCCGAGGAACTTCCAAAAGCCTAGAATGCTTATTAGATTTTGAACCTGTTGGATAAATTTATTTTGACATTTTATATTTGAAAGCATTTGAACCGACGCGAGCAGAGTATGCACCACTTGTATTAATTTTAAACTTGTTTATAATTTTGACTGTACATTCGATAATTTTAAGGCTAATGTATGTAAAAATAACTAATTATATTAAAACGCAAAAAAAATATCCACCTGTTTTCATTTATTACACTGGCAATAGAACGAGCCATACAAGATACTCCTTGCTAAGCGGAAGAAGGGTTAAAAAATAGATCCGAAGTCTTTTTTAGTCTCACGATAATTAAAAAAGAGGTTCCGTTGACACCTTGCAATTTGAAGATTTATGGGCGGTGAGCAAAAATATTTGAGATCGGACTCTCGCTGTGGGCTTGAGGAATATGAAAAATAATTTAAATATGTACGATTTTAAATATTTATTCCGTGGTTGGCTTAGGTACACTGACTCACGGATTCAACTGGGGTAATACATGTATTTTGGGGTCTTGGGAAAATCCGTGAAGCTCGTCTTTCTGGACCGACGCGACGCGACGTTTCGGAGATACTTGCAGTCGCCGTCTTCACGGTGTTTATATAATTATTGTAACCATCCTGAAGATGACGACTGCAACGATTTCCAACCAGTCGGTCTAGAAACACGAACTGAAGTTGATAGAATATACCTATATCACTTATTATCATAACCATCCCTGAAGATGGAGTCTGCAGCGATCTCCGAAAGGTCGGTACAAAGAAATTTAATTTTTTTGTCATATTGAATAATATATTGGCGAAACCGATCTCTGTCAAAAGAAAAATAAGTTATTAATAAAACATCGTTTGGTTTAATAATTATTTAATATCAACTTTTACCGATTAGATATGATCAAATTAAAAAAAAAATTATTCTTCATGTATAAAACATAAAATTGTTTTGTATATTAAAAAAAAATAACGTTTGTTTGAAATTTTTTAATTTTTGTCTATTGGTGGCGATGAGGTTCGCAACCCATCACACCGCGTCTCTCGCAGGGGTGACGGTGAGTGCCGCATCAGTTAAAGTGTGACAGTCCATTCTTTCTGCCTCCGCTTCGGGGAGACGACGTTATGGTTAGTTAGTTGGTTAGTGTTGATTAAATACATAACTAACTAACTAACTAACCATTACGCCATTTCTCGGAGCGGTTAGCAGAGACGATGGATCGCCACAATGCTCTGTCCTGGCATACCTCTCGGTATTCCTCTACATTCATACATCGTACCATGCAAGCACGTCGATTTTTCCGACTTCGAATGTGGCCGCCTTTTAGTAATTGATTAATCTGGTCATGCCATGTTTTCCTAGGTCGTCCTCGGCTTCTTTTAATCTCTCTTTCTTTTGGTGCCGTGCCAGGTCCCCCAACGTTGGCGATCACTACAGCAAAGGTATTCGCCATAGTGATTCCTGGGAAAAGGTGACCAGAGTGGTTTCCTGTTGCCTTCCCTGGTGGATTTTTCTGTCGGGGTTTCCTTCCCTTAGCTGGTTGGATCTCGTTATCTGCTGTGATCACACGGTTATGAGTGTGATCCCATTGCCCGGGGCTCGCGACAGAGACGCTAACGAGTTGGACTAGTCAGTAGTGTTACCGGTGGAATGCAATTGGGCGTTTCGCAGCAATTTATAGAATCACACCCTCCAGCAAGATGTGACTCGCCGCGACCCTACTGATAATTCGAACCCCAATCTAATCGAACCCTTATTTTAATACATAATTAATTTAAATACATGATATTTTTATATTATGATCTGCCTCTTTCGAGTACTATGAGTCTGGAGTGCTGCCTTGCAGAGAAATAATAAGGGCCCTGAGTGGTATTGGCCTTATAAAAATAAGAGTTTATTATCCCTGAAGTTCCGGCCGCCCGAACAAGTTCAGTAACACTTAAGAACTTCGGTTTGCTATAAACTTTATATGAAGAAAAGTACTTTTACCAACTTGGATGTTTCAATTCACCCCTAGGGGTCTCCCCTCTAATAGTGACACCGGAATACTCACAACTAAAATTCCACAAACCCCAATAGAAAAATATATAAAATTATAATCCCATTCATACAACCATTTTGATTTTTATTCAAACATATTTTACTGTGGATTTATATCAGAAAAAAATAACTACAACAACAAACCATCACGCCGTTTCTCCGTAGGGGTAGGCAGGGAGAATGGACCGCCACACTATTCTATCCTGGCACACCTCTCTAGCTTCTTCCACAATCATACAGCGAGTCGTACACGCACGTTGATTCTTCCGACTTCTAACAAGACCAACCTTTAAAATTTTATTAATTTGGATATGCTATGTATTCCTCGGTCCGCCTCGACTCCGTACTCCATTTACATCACTAACGTGTAAGAGAAGAAGAAGAAGAAGAAGTAGATGTATATATCTTAACAAGAGTTCATAACGAATTGAAGAAAAAAAAACTGTAAATTATTATAATTCATATAATTCCCGAATGAATTCTCTGAAATCTGGCTCTATCGCCAAATACTCAGAATTCCCTGGACAGACATGGTTACCAATACCAAAGTCCTGAGGTGAGCTAGAGTCGACAGGGAGCTGTTATCAACTATCAAGGTTTGGAAGATTTCACATCTGGGTCATATACTGCGTGGGGAAAAGTACCACCTTCACCAACTTAGAGGGGAAAATTGAGGGACGCCGAGGGCCCGGTAGGAGACAGATGTCCTGGTTGCGAAACGTGAGCGAGTGGACCGGCATCCTAAGTGCGGAAGAGCTGTTTCGAGCGGCGCAGGACAGAGACAGGTTCGCCGAGGTGATCGCCAACGTTGGGGGGACCCGATAGGGCATTTGAAGAAGAAGAAGACGAATTTTTCGGAAGTGTACTACGGTAGTCATGACAATACCGAATTTTAAACTGACAGGTTAAATAAATTTTAATTTTTTTATGATGATATATATTGGCTTTGAGTTTTTGGCAAGTGTGTTAGGCTAATGCGAAAAAGTTTTAAGGTGTTTCAATTTCAAAGTCCCTTTAAAAGGAACTCTTTTGTTAGTAGGGAGCATATAATATGCCCATTTTCGTGACATTTTCCCAAATGACTTTATTTATCCTGAACGATTTCGGAAAACACCTTTACAACACATGAGGTGCCATTGAAAAAGCAGGAATTACGCTGCGTATAATGAAATACAGTTCATTTATTGACATACGAATATACGACATAGGATATCATCAGAAGAGTGGCAGTCCCAAAATGGCGCTAGGAAGACCATGTCGTTCGCAGCTCTGACGGTAGATGAACAAAACGCCTCCTATGCTGGCATCCTAGAGCTGTGACCGAAATCCAGGACGTCCCCAACTTTTATGGAGGGACTACATTAAATATATCGCAGGTAAGACATGGATCGCTCGCATGATGTACGGGACAGATTGCTCCCCCCGTACTATTAATATTTATTTTGGCCGCTGACTGCTGCTCGTCTCCGATGTGGTGTGGATGGTGAAACGGAGAATACGGCGTGATGATGATTGTGTAATAAAACAAAGTTTTATTATATGCGGCAATCAGTGCAGGGTAGAAGCAAAGAGAAGTTTACAGTAGCTCAAATACTGGTTTTCACGTAATTAAGAGCGCCAAGACTCTTAACGCGCAGCGTGTCTACGCGTATGTGAATTTGAAGGAAGAGTGAAGGGCCGAGTCCTTACAAGACCCGCTTATATAGTCTCCGCAAACTAGCAATAACGGTTATTTAACGTTTTTTCAGTTTCGGAGAATTTTAGTCGCAGCTGCTGTGTTGCTACGGCCTATGTGATTGGCTGTTAACAACACGCGAGCAACCGCAAAATTATTCCAAGAATAATCTCGATTGAGCTACTGCATAATCTCGTTGCTATGCGCTTTCACGCGACTACCGATTGCCTTATTTATTTTAACAAAACATTAAACTTTAAACTTAAACGAATTAAACTTAAATTAATACAAAATAACAAACATGAATTGAATAATAAAATTAGCATAGTTAAAAATAAAATAAAAATTAATAATATAATAAAAAAATAATAAAATTAAAAACTACTCGCATACGTCCGATACACATGATCTTATTGTATTCATATACTAGGCATGTTTTGAAAACAGGTCATACGACCTAAACTAAGAGGAAAAAGGAGAAAAAGAAGAATTTTTAAACAAAAGATCCGTCTAACTGTTTTTAAAATTGTACGAAAGATGACAGAATTATATAAAAATTAACACATTAACTTAGTGCCCCGATACATATGTGAGGAAAAACAATCTACAATAGAATACCCACTGAAGAAGTTAGAAAGCAATATGAGGTAGATGAATGCGTCCTAAATAAAATTAAAAAAGTGTCACATAGATGATTTGGACATATAGAACGAATGGATGAGAGAAGAATGGTTAAAAATATATATACAAGTAAAGTGAATAGAAAAATAAGTTGAGGAAGGCCAAGGAAAATATGGTATGACCAAATTAACCAAATACTGAAAAGTAGCCATTTTCGAAGTAGGAACAATCAACGAGCGCGCATGTCACGGTGTGAGAATGTAAAAGAGGCGCGAGAGTTATGTCGGGATAGAAATCTTTGGCAGTCCATCATCTCTGCCTGACCCTCCGGGGAAAAGGCGTGATGGTAAATTTGTTAGTTATAAAGTGAGTATCTCTATATGAAAATTTGAAAAAAAAACATTGTCATTGCGCCTTTGTGATGAGTTATTCACGAAAACGGCGCTATAGAAATTTGCCTAATTATAATAATATTATACGATATGAAGAAAAAGGTCTGTCTTCTAGGAGTTTTATTATTTTAAAAATGAAATGACATGTTTCGCCTTTCTAAGGCATTGTCAAATGTTATAAGGGTAAAAAATGTCATTCCATTTTAAAAATAATAAAACTTAAAGAAGACAGACGTATTCATTCATATAACTTACTAATTAACCATCACGCCGTCTCCCCGAAAGGGGTAGGGAGAAAGAATGGACTGCCACACTTTTCTTTCCTGACATATTTCTCTCGCTTCCTCAACATTCATAGATGGTGTCATGCACGCGCGTCGATTTATCTGACTCCCCACGTGGCCGATACTCAATATTTGATTTAATTGATCGTGCAACGTTTTTCTCGGTCTTCCTCTATTTCTAGTTCCATTTACATCTTTAAAATATCCTTTCTTATCATTCTTTCTTCATTCATTATTTCCATGTGTCCAAACCATCTTAATGATCCTTTTATTATTTTGTTCATAACACCATCATTCGTACCGCATTCACTTCTTAAATTTTCATTCGACACTCTATCTACACAGAATATGCACACATTTGTCTAAGAGATCTCATTTATACTGCATTTATTCTACTTTCATCCTTTTTTTGCCAGTTCCATGCTTCGCTTCCATACAGAAGGGTCGGTATAAGAACACCATTAATTCACATTATTTTTTTAATAAGGAGTTTTACATCATTGTTCAAGAAACAAGAAATAATTATATGATTAAATAGTTCATTGTATTGGCCGAAACACTATGATACCTCAACATTTTAAACTGTTGACATCATCAGGTGTTACGATTTCATCTGATTATGTCAACATAGGTTGATGAAATAGCTGTCGCGTAAAATAAAATACAATTGTGATACAAAAACAAAGTTTCGTAGATATATTTTCACAAATTTAAAATGAAAAAAAAAACTCTCATTGGAAAGAGTAAACGCGGCATTGAAGGGGATGAAGTTTAAAAAAATGTATTGAGACGTGTCTTTAAACATCTGGGGGGTGAAAGGTTATACACAATGCGTCTACGTCCCCTAATCGCTGACAAGGCCGTGTTTAGCCGCGATAAAGCGGCTTGAATGTGACAAAAGATGATTGATGGCTGTGAATGGGGTATCGCCCATTCAGACAAGCACGCTTTAGAACATTCTGGATGGTTTACATTAAAAAAAAATCCAAATTCAAAAATAAAACAAGAAATTCGTTAAAACTAATCGATTTAACAAATGAGAGCTGGTTATTACAAAGGTGCTAACTAACAAACCAACCATCACGCATTCTCCGGAGTGGTAGGCAGAGAAAATGGACCGCCACACTACTCTATCCTGACACACCTCTCTAGCTTCCTCCACATTCATACAGCGATTCATACACGCACGTCGATTTTTTTCGACTTCTTAAATGACCTTCTTCTATCTGTGTCCTGTCAGGGTCTCCCTAACGTTGACTATCACCCTTCATAGTGATGACCCGGGGAAAAATATCCAGAGTGGTATCCCCTTGCCTTCTCTAGAGGATTTTCTGTCGGGGTTACCTTCCCTTAGCTGGGTGTATCCAGTTTTATGGTGCTGGAAGCTCGCCATTCGTCCTCTCTCTATCTGCTATGGCACTAAGTAATATGTGCCACATTGCCCGGGGTTCGCGGGGTCTTTAAAATGACCTCTCGTGGACGCTAAAAAGTTGGACTTGATAGTAGTGTTGCTGTTGTAAATGCAACATGGCGCCTTACGACATTTTGTAGAGGCATACTAGCAAAACATACCCCGTCGTAGCCCTACTATCATTTTGAACCCCAACCGGTCTTAAATAACCAACCTTTAAAATTTGATTAATTTGGTCATGCCAAGTTTTTCTCGGTCTGCCTCGACTCCGTACTCCATTTACATCATTAACGTAAACTTTCTTAACCATTATTTCTCCATCCATGCGCTCCATATGTCCTTTCATAATTATGTTCATAATATAATACCTTCTTCCGCTCTACATTCCTTTGTGAACAAATCTTCTTTTTTAAACTTTGCACACAATACCAACTTTAGGAAACCTACGTCCAAAAGGTGATGATGATGTCATGAACATGAGGATGGAGGTGACATCTTTGGGGTAAAGTTAGAACTACTTTATATTATTAAACCACTTTGCACAGTTATTGGCCTTTCTGTTTAACACCAATTGGTATCAGAAACTTATTTTTTACTTTATTGATACTTGATACCTTTGTAATGTCCAGTCCTCAATTCTTTTCAGTATTATTCCAAGTTTAAAAAAAAATTAAACCTTTTTATTTTAAAATTTTTTTAGTCAGGAGATCTAGTTGATTTATTCTAAAATTCAAATTCAAATTTTTTTAACTAAAAAAAACTAACTAAGCATCACACCGTTTCTCCGAAGGGGTAGGCAGAAAGAATGGACTGCCACACTTTTCATTCCTGACATATTTTTCTCGCTTCCTCGTCATGCACGCGATTCTCTGACTTCTCACGTGGCCGAAATTCAATATTTGATTTATTTGATTGTGCCATGTTTTCCTCGGTCTTCCTCTATTTATAGATTCATTCGCATCGTTATCATACGTTAACATTTTTTAACATTCTTTCTTCATTCATTCTTCCTATGTTTTCAAACCATCATAATGATCCTTCAATTATTTTGTTCATAACACCATCATTCGCACCGCATTCACTTCAACAGTCTATCATACACAGAGTATCCGCAAATTCTTCTAAGAGATCTCATTTCTACTACAGTTATTTTACTTTTATCATTATTTTGCCAGTTCCATGCTCTGTTTCCATACCTTAGGGTCGGTACAAGAACAACATTATTTTCACTTTTTGAAAAAAGCCCAATTTTTGATATTTTACCATCGTCCTATAAATTTAATTAAATAACAATAATATAAAGACTTATCAATATTACTCTTCATTTAATATAGATATATAACTAGCTAACTAGCTTACCAACCATTACGCCGTCTCTCTTAAAGGGTAAGCAGAAAGAATCGACCGTCACATGCTCGCACGTCGTTTTTTCGCACGTTGACAATTAAAATTTGATTGATTTGATTATGCCACATTTTCCTCGGTCTTTCTCTATTTCTTGCTCCATTTACATCGCTTTATTTATAATTCTATAAGCAATTATTTTATATTATTCTATTTTCTACAGCGCCCTTGAGATGATTAATTATTAAAAATGCAACAACCACAACAACAAACCCTCACGCCGTTTCCCCGTAGGGGTAGGCAGAGAGAATGGACCGCCACATTACTCTATCCTGGCACACCTCTCTAGCTTCCTACACATTCATACAGCGAGTCATACACGCACGTTGATCCTTCCGACTTCTGATGACCAACCTTTAAAATTTGATTAATTTGGTCATGACATGTTTTCCTCGGTCTGCCTCGACTCCGTATTCCATTTACATCATTAACGTATACTTTATAAAAATGGCGCTCTTTAAATTATCCAATTTATTATTATTATTATTATTATTAAAAAAATTATACTAAGGAAGGATGAGAACTGCCTAAACATATTTGGGAAGAGTGCAAAAAAGTATTGTTAATTACAATGTTTTAAAATAAAAAAATCAGATAATGTGAATCTTTTCAATGATGTAGTGTAGGTCCGGCTTTATAGTTTAATCTTGAATTTATCAGAAACAATAAACTCTTTATGCTCTTAAGTCTTAAGCCTAAGAGGGGGATGACGGGAGTCAGAGACAATCATTTTATCGGATAGAACGCCAGATAATGTGTTGTGATTGAGGGGTTTGAAAGTCGAATTATAAACGGCAGTTTATGGTCGAAATTCGATTTGATGTATTTAGCATTGGTCAAAACGACTGTTCGAGAACAAGTGGATGAATTTGCAAATGTTGGAAGTACCATACGTGTGAGTAGAAATAGTACAGACAAACAAAACAAATGGACATATCAGACCTGACCAAATATGAGACCTTAAAAATTGTACACAGAGTGACCATGGATAAGACAACAGACAGCAGCTACAAATTAACTAAAAATTCAGACATACACAGACACTGGACCAGGAACTGTGACAGATATCACTTACCGAATGCACGAACTAAGACAGGACAATCAAGGATATTGCACAATGGGCTGAAACTTTACAATGAACTACCAAAAGACACAAGGAATCTCACTACAACTCAATATAAAAAATATCTGAAACAATACATAATTAATAGTAAGATCTAAAAATGTATACATATAACCCAATTGTTTTTTTTTTTAAATAAATTAAATAAAAATAAAAAAATGAAAAAAGGTATCACAAATTATGTAAACGTGAGAAACTTAAAATCCTTCTGATGTAGTCAACTTTTTCAAGTTGCCCAAACAATAACACATTGTCAACCTGACGGAGGCACAGGATGAAGAAAACCCGAAAAAAACCTTCTGCGTGGCACTTAAAACGGGGAAGTTTATGACCGGATCACACTGCCGTGCCTATCCTAATATTTTCTGTAAACAAAGCTTCGTAGGGTGAATTTTCATACTTTTTTCCCTAAATTCGTATGAAGTACGTACGACACAGGGTGACCCAATAAAGCATATCACTTCGAAGTGAAAATTTTCATATTGTTTTATTTACAACATTTTAAATGTATGGTTCGGACATATGGAACGAATGGATGAGAGTAGAATGGTTAAAAAGTTGTACACAAGCAGTGTGAGTGGGAAAAAAAGCCGAGGACGACCGAGGAAAACATGGCATGACCAAATTAACCAATTACTAAAAGGCGGCCAAATTCGAAGTCGGAATAATCGACGTGCGTGCATGGTGCGATGTATGAATGTGGAGGAAGCCCGAGAGGTGTGCCTGACTTTTCGTGCACATATCGAGAGGATTTGTGGCATTACACTGAGGATGTTGGGGTTCATCGTCCGGACCGGAAGAGTTTTCAGGGATCCCAATGTGCTCAGAGTCCTATACAACGCATTGGTTCGGAGCAGGCTCGAAAGTGGTTCTGTGATATGGAGTCCTCACGAGGCGAGATATTCCGTTATGCTGGAGAGGGTTCAGAAAAAAGTTCTGAGGTATCTCTACATGAGGGAGTATGGTAGCTATCCGTGGCTCTATCCCACGGCATTTCTTCTCGGAATGCTCGGAACTAATTCTTTACAGCTTCGAAGAGATGGATATCTAATAACCCATTTCTTCAGATTAATTAGGGGATACTTCGAGAACTCGGCCGTACTGGAGGATGTTGGTCTTTTTGTCCCCGATAGATATCTCCGACAGCGACAGCACAGATTGTTTTACCTACCGGCCGCCAGAATCAATGTGCCTCTGGTGACACCGGTGGGAAGAGCAATTAGTCTGCTGAAAGCGGTCTCCTCGGAGATCGACGTCTTTCATGTTAGTGAAAGTACGTTCAGGGGGCAAATACTATTGACTTTAGAAAGTATCTTGTCTTCCTAATGTCGAACCATCTCTAATACGTTCCTGGTACTTTGTTGTATTTTTATGATATTTTACCTGTACTTAATAGATGCCTTAAACATTTTCCTGTTTGTAGTGTCTATTGAGTTAATAAACTGATTTGATTTGATTGATTTGATTTGAACAATAGACTGAAACTTTACAACGAACTACCAAAAGACACAGGGAATCTCACTACAACTCAGTATAAAAAATATCTGAAACAATACATAATTAATAGTAAGATCTTAAAATGTAACCATATAACCCAATTGGGTTCTAAAAAAATGAATTAAATAAAAAAAACTAAAAAAAAACTGAAAGGCGGTCATATTCGAAGTCGAAAAAATCGACGGGCGTGCATGTTACGATATATGTTAGAATAAGTTCTCAAGGTATATCAGGACAGAGCTGGATCAGAGCGCTCCATCCTCTCTGCAAACCCCTCTGGAGAAACGGCGTATATTTAGTTAGTTAGTCAGTTTTTGTTTCAAGGCGAGGAGTCGGGGTAATCGGCGTGCGTGCAAGACACTAGGTAAATGTTGAAGATGAATGATCGTTAGTTAGTTAGATAAGTTGACCATCGCAATACGTTTTTTTTTTAATATATATTTTTTAAAAGAAACATAGAAGTTCACGCCACATACATACCTGAGGTTCTTATAGGGCGTAGCGGCGCCTTTTTGGCTTGTCAGTCTCGCTCGTACATTCCCTGGGCCTGTCTCTGGTCCACCCAGGACTTACATTTAAATACGGCAATAACAAGGGGGTGCCAGACCACGATTAATATATTTCGCAAAATGTTTTCTCCTTGTTGTAGACCTATGTAGTCTGTTCTCCAGAGTGTTGCTCCTCCTGCGAGGTAGACTTTCAGCTGTCCTTCCATCTTTTAAGAGGGCGAGTCCCATGAAGCTGATTATTTAGTGCAATAAAGAGGAGTGTGTGGATACTCTGTGTATGAGAGAGTGTCGAATGAAAATATAAGAAGTGAATGCGGTGCGAATGATGGTGTTATGAACAAAATAATGAAAGGATCATTAAGATGGTTTGGACATATGAAAATAACGAATGAAGAAAGAATGGTAAAAAAATTATATGTTAATGATGTAAATGGAACCAGGAATAGAGGAAGACCGAGGAAAACGTGGCATGATCAAATAAATCAAATATTGAATGTCGGCCATGTGAGGAGTGTGAGAAATCGACGCGCGTGCATGACACGATGTATGAATGTTGAAGAAGGGAGAGAAATATGTCAGGAAAGAAAAGTGTGGCAGTCCATTCTTTCTGCCTACCCCTTCGGAGAGACGGTGTGATGGTTAGTTAGTTAGTTACGAGTAGTTATTATAAAGGGGAGTCTGGTGGTGTCCATTCTTTGAACATGACCGTACCAGTCCCTTTTTCGCTGTCTGCTCCATCTTATAATATCCTCAACCTCACATATCTCTCTTTTTCTAGTGTTCCTCAAACGATCTCTCAGTGTCTTGCCTGCTATCGTCCTTATATGTTTTAGTTGTATGGAAATGCCTGTGCAAATAAATAAAGGCCAATCGAACTGCTTTAGTCTAACTGCTCTGATGTATCCAATATTCACGTAAATTAATTAATTTTATGTAGGAACAAGGAATATTAACTCGACTCTCTGTTGACTTGTGTATTATTGGGTATAATCGAAATGGGTCAGGGGAGATCAAACATGAATTTTGATAATTAACAATATTTCGATTTTGTATCAAAAATGCATTTCACCTCTCTGGGCTTGAACCTCAATTCCAAGAATAAGCTTGCAGAAGAATTAAATATTCCCCTCTTAGCAGCACACAGATCTTTTCATGGGTGTAAAAAACTTCTGGGCTCTAAGTAACTCAGCAGGAATACCAAACTTTTAATATATATAAGACCATCATAAGACCGATAGTCACCTACGGCTGTGAGACATGGTCTCTAACGCAAACTGAGGAAGGCAAGCTGGCAGTTTTTGAGAGAAAAATAATACTGATAAAAAAAATTGGACCCACGCTGGAGGATGGGACTTACAGAATTAAAAGAAACCTTGAACTTGAAGAACTGATTAACCAGGAATCAGTAGTGAAGTTCTGTAAGTATCAACGCCTACGGTGGGCTGGACATGTGGAAAGAATGCCAGAGGGTAGAACACCACAAGTTATATCCAGATGGGTGCCCCGCGAAAAGAGACCAAGAGGCAGACCAAGGAAAAGATGGGTAGATTGCGTGGAAGAAGATTGGGAAAAAATGGAAGGAGCTGGGGAATATAAAGAGATGGCCAGAGACAGAAGTCAGTGGAGGGCCGTTGTGGAGGAGGCTAAGTCCCACACCGGGATGTAGCGCCGAGAAATGATGATCAAATATGCTTTAAATTTAATTATTTTAAATGATGAGTTCCGAAAGCAAGACAATTTTATAAAAATCACTTATACCTTTGGCGTGCAGATTATTTGAAAAACAAAATTTGATGAATCAAAATTTAATTTATGTCGTCTTGTAGGGAATTTCATTAGGAATAGATCGATACCTATAACATACATGGATTATTTGAAAAACATATCATTATTAGTTTTTTTCTGGAACCATGCGATTTCTGATATAGAATGCGACACAGCAGCGAGACAACTGACACCAAGTATGAACTTGTCTCGCGCCGCCGCGCCGCGCCCGCGCCGCGATAAAGGCACCTAGGCAAAATGTATAGTGCGTTCAAGACAACGAGTACGTATTAATATTTGTCCCTTTTGGTAAAGTATTAAGTTGCGTGCTGCGTTTCCGTCCACAGTCGGTATTATTACGTACCTATGAAAAAAGGCCAAACATATAATTTATGATGAAGGAAGTAATTTTTTGCTTTTTTTTATTACGAAATATTGAGAACACTTCAATGGAGGATTACAATTTTTTTTTTATAATATTAGGGTCCATAGGTTTTAAGAAAATCAACTTTAAATTGGCAGTGGAAACTCAATTGACCACATGGCAACGCGACGGTTAAACAAATCGTCGGTTGCAAGTCGTCGGTCGCTAATCAGTGAAATCATCAAAATAGTACAAATAGTAATAAATTATTGTTTTTATAGCGGATGCTTAAAATAGTTCCCTCTGTTTCTTACACAAAGGTGCATTATTTTTCTTAATTCCGTTTAACCACTTTACTTATTAAGGACTTTTAATACAATTAAAATTTAATTTATTTCGTACGAGGTAGACTCCCAGCTGTCCTTCCATCTTTAAGGAGCTCTTTCACGAGGACGAGTCCCATGAGGTTGATTATGCAATGCAATATAGGTGAGTCTGGTGGTGTCCATTCTTTGAACATGACTGTACTAGTCCCTTCTTCGCTGTCTGCTTCATCTTATAATATCCTCAACCTCACATATCTCTCTTATTCTGGTCACTATATCCTCACGCGATCTCTCAGTGTCTTGCCTGCTATCGTCCTCAGTGTTTTCATCTCGGAAGTCCTCAAAAATTGTTTGGTCCTTACTGTATCGGCCCTTGCTTCGACGCCATATGTTATTATTGGTCTTACGCACGCTTTATAGATTCTCATCTAACTCTTAAAGGCCATGTCTTTGTTTTTCCATATTGTGGATTTTAGAGCGCCAGAGATTGCAGCTGCCTTGTTTGCTTGGGCTTGTATTTCTTCCCGCAGATCAGCTAATACCACCAGGTCAATGCCTAGATACTTGAATGTCCTGACCTGTTATATAAGTCTAAAACCAGGTTACATGTTTTAGATGTTTTGGAAAAGGACATTTTCTTTTTTAATTTTTTTTTGGTTTGGTGACTTTCATTATATAATCATTAAGTTATAACCTCCCATACATGCTCTTAGAATGAATTGGTTAAATAACCAATAACCCTGTGTATTATCGTCGGGCACCGATAACTGCCTCGGCGATCAAAGTGCTAAAACTTACTAATAAAATAATTTACTTAGGAAATTGAAAATAATTTTGCTTAATTCACTAATTATTCAAAACAATATTTAAATCACGAATCAACGAACACAAACAAGCTTTCACCAAAATACTATTTTTTCTGAGATGGCTAACCATTGTATTGAATTTGACAACAGTTTCGATAAAAATGACACAAAATTTCTACATACAGTTAATAATAGCAATAAATTAAACAAACTGGAAAATTTAGAAATTCTCAAGTCGGTGAAATTGGGTGAAAACATAATTAATAATCAGATTCCTCCTTTTACTCCTTTCTCCTTAAATACTTTGCCTACATTTAATCTCCCAAGCTCCCATTCCCAATCAAATGCAAATTAATCATTTCTATATAAATTATGTCTTTACAAATGTATGTTTTTTTCTAAATTACATTTATTTTATTTTATCATATTATCATTATGTATTATTATTATATAATATTATTTATTAGTTCTTACTGATAAAAAATAATTATTATTTGTACTTATAACAAATAGCCCAGGTTAATTTTTAAATTTTAATTATTGGATCGAATTTTAAATGCTTTTTTTTATTTGTCTTTCATTGTTTTGTTTTTATTAAATATTCAATTGTTTTGGCCGAAACACCTTGATACCTTAATATTTTAAACTGTTAATGAATAAACTTTGTTTTTTGTATCACAATTGTATTTCATTTTACGCGACAGCTGTTTCATCAACCAATGTTGACATCATTAGGTGTTACAAGTATTAGTTTTTATTATATGTTTACACCTGAAGATGGAGGTATCCACCGAAACATGTGGTATTTTTTTTAAATAATTAGTGGATTAATCAAAGTTATTTTCAATTTTCTAAGTATGTTACTATGGAATTCCACAGTGTTAATGCCTTAGCGTTTAATAAGTTAATAAAATTATTCTTCCGATAAGTATTACGGACTATATAGCATATGTGACAACCACTGCTACACTGTACGATAATGAACACATTGCCATGGTATGTATTTATTTCCCTCGTACACATATTTACATAAGCGACGATTCAAAGTCGAGCAGTGTAATTAGAACGTATCAATTTGCGATTGCTCTCTGTGTAACCCGCCTTGTGGACTACCGCGCATTTCCTTTGGTTTCCTCGCAGTACGAATATTCCAATATTCAAAGATCTGTGCTCCATACTGCTTGATTTCCTTCAAAGATTCGCAAGGCAGTTGCGGCTCGTATTGTTAATCCGATCGAGAACAAATTACCTTTGTCTGAAGCTGTTCTCTAAGGGCTGTGATCAAGTTGGCTGTTTTACGACAAGCAGGTAACTAGCCTTGTTTATAAACCCTCCCCTTTTCTCATCCGGGCTTGGGACCGGCAATGAAAGAGAAGACACTGGAATGCGTACATGCAGTAGATGGATCCCACCATAGTCCCACACGTCGTGGTGCATCATATTCCTGTTGGTTACTGTTCCCCCAGAAAACCGCAAAACAGATGAAGGGATAGCTGGTAGTCAACCTCCCAAGAGAGGCCAGCCTGATTACAGGAACTGGCCAAAGATCTAAAATGAAAAGAAGAAGAAGAAGAGGAAGAAGAAGAAGAAGAGGAAGAAGAGGAAGAAGAGGAAGAAGAGGAAGAAGAGGAAGAAGAGGAAGAAGAGGAAGAAGAGGAATACCGTGGACCGATAGGGTCAGTAATGCAGAAGTACAAAAGAGAGCCAGAGCCAATATACGAGTAGAGCTGTTGTCGAGTGTGAAAGTTAGAAAGGTCTCATATTTGGGTCATGTACTAAGGAGATAAAAATACCACCTCCTTCGACTGATATTAATAGGTAAAGTAATGAAACGTCGGGGAGTTGGTAGAAGGCAGTTGTCCTGGCTGCGGAACATAAAATAATGGACAGGAATGACAAGAATTCAGAACCTGTTCCAAGTGCTGCAGGACAGAGATGCCTTTGCTGCAGTGATCTGATCAGCAGAGACCTGACACGGCACCGAAAGAAGAAGAATCATATGCAGATTTACAACACATTCGTCTAAGAGATCTCATTTCCAATGCATTTATCCTTCTTCTGCCAGTTTCATGCTTCAATTCTATAAAAAGAATACAAAAACTTAACACTTTACTACAGTCAAATCCGTACGAATGAAATTTAAAAAGTGGTTTAATTTTTCAAGATTTTTATATGCTTTAAGATGATAAAAATAAACAGACCTGAATTTATCACATGCCGTCCCTGGGTTAACCTTGGTACTTGTATTAACACCCTACCAACACAAATTAGGTTTCTGCCTTCATACAATCAAATTGTATTGCATGGGCTTGTTCAAACTTAATAATGTGAAATATTATAATAATAGAAAACTATTTCTAATTACAATTACAAGGTGCCTTCCCTTGACTTGCGGTCGCGCCATTTGCGGTCGGAACAATTTTCATCCCACTTGCGGTCAATCGATATTGGTAGATTTTTTGGTAGCTACCCGTGGCTTTATCCCACTGCATTCCTCTTGGGCATGCTGGGGACCGATAGTTTACAAATAAGAAGGGATGGGTGCACACTTACCCATTTCTTCAGACTTATCAGGGGATTCTTTTAGAATTCCGTCATCTTGGAGGCTATCCATCTTTATGTTCCGGATGGGTATCTTCGACAGCGTCAGCACAGATTGTTTTATCTCCCAGCATGCAACCTACCTCTGGTGATGCCGGTGGGGAGAGAAATCAAACTGCTGAACATGATCGCTTCGGACTTCGATGTCTTTCATATTCGTGAAAGTACGTTCAGAAGACAAATACTCCTGACTTTGGAGAGTATCTTGTATTCCTAATGTCGAACCATCTCTCATGCGTTCCTGGTATAATATGTTTTACCTGTTCTCAATAGATAGCCTTAAACAATAATTTTGTTTGTAATATCTTTTGAGAAAATAAACTGATTTGATTTGATATTCTTCTTCTTCTTCTTCAAGTGCCCTGTCGGGTCCCCCAAGTTTGGCGATCACCTCGGCGAACTTGTCACTGTTTTGCGCCGCTCGGAACAGTTTCTTCACACTTCGGATGCTGGTCCACTCCCTCACGTTTCGCAGCCAGGACATCTGTCTTCTACCGGGCCCTCGGGGTTCCTCAATTTTCCCCTCCAATATCAGTTCGAGAAGGTGGTAATTTTCCTCACGCAGTACATGACCCAGATGTGAAACCTTTCGAACCTTGATAGTTGATAACAGCTCCCTGTCAACTCTTGCCCACCTCAGGACTTCGGTATTGGTAACCATGTCTGTCCAGGGAATTCTGAGCATTCGGCGATAGAGCCACATTTCAAATGCTTCCAGTCTGTTCATTAAGTTGACTTTTAAGGTCGACGTTTCACATCCATACAACAAAACAGACCAAACATAGCATTTGATCATTCTCTGGCGGAGTTTAAAATTTATGTTATCATTGCAGAATAGTGATTTTATTTTATTAAATGTAGCTCTTGCTGTCTAAATTCTGCATTTTATATCTACATCTGGGTCAAGAGATTGTGTTAGTATTTTTGCATCTGCATCCAATCGTTTCAGCTCTTTCATTGTCTCTAAATTTCACTTCATTAATACACCGTGTCATGCACGCACGTCGATTTCTCCTACTGTTCTCCCTTCATTTCTTATTCCGTTTGCGTTATTTAAATATAATATCTTTAACATTCTTTTTGGAATACATTCTTTGTCGGAAAGTCAAAGGTGATGGTTTTTGAAAGCGAAGAACAAATGACACTTTGTAACATAAGTGTGAACTTGTTGTGTGAATTTGTTTATTTACTGCGATGGTTATTTTATTAGTTGGATATGTTGTTTATTAGAATTTCTTGGAAGGAGTTCATTGTAAACAATGAATATTTTATTGAAGGTTAAAGCGTTAACACTGTGGTACCCCATTGTAATGTAACCTTGAAATTGAAAAACCAATATTATAAAATAATAAAAGGAACATTAAGATGTTTTGGACACGTGGAAAGAATAAATGAAGAAAGAATGGTAAAAAAAGTATATGTTAACGATGTTAATAAAACTAGAGATAGAGGAGGAGCGAGGAAAACGTTGCATGATCAAATAAATTAAATATTGAATGTCGCCCTCGCGAGGAGTCGGAGAAATCGAAGTGCGTGCATGACACGATGTATGAATGTTGAAAATGCGAGAGAAGTATATCAGGAAAAAAAACGTTTGGCAGTCCGTTATTTCTGCCGATCCCTTTGGGGAGACGACTAGTTAATTAGTTAGTTACTAACTTTTAAAGTGCTATTATTGTAATGTGGCGCAATTAAGACGCGTTTTTAATCTAAATATCTTAATTTGAATGCTGCATCTGATATTTGCGGTCGGTTAGTAAACAATATTAAACAAATACACATAATTATAGAAGTTTTATTATATTTTATGGGAATGACATGTGTCGCCCTTCAAAGGCATTATCAAATATCATTTGACAATGCCTTAGAATGGCAAAACATGTCATTCCCATAAAATATAATAAAATTTCTAGAAAACTGATGTTTTCATTCGTATTCATTATTGAATATGGAGTTTTACATCATTGTTCAAGAAACAATAAACAAATATACATGTTGGGTTTTAATCATTTAATGTCAGGAAACAGTGTGGCGGTTCATCCTCTCTTGCTACTTCTACGGAGAAACGGCGCGATGGTTAGTTACTTAGTTAGTTTTAATAATTTATTGTAATGTTTAATGCCATAGGTTTGTCTGAAACATTAAAATCGAACGTTTTTATTATTATTATTATTTTGTTGTAAAAACTCCTTACATCATTACAGCGCGAGCCAAATCGATGTAAAGGGTGAAAATAAAGAATATCAAAAGAAATATAGATAAAACCTTATAAATAGGAATATGCCAGTTATTTCCTTGCTGCCTTTGTCGTAAGGGTATTCACGAATTCGCCATAATTGCATCCAAAGAGATCTATCTCTTTTGCAACCACATTTAAAAGACGAATCGCTTTCAATACAGGAGAACTTCGAAGGGCTTCTGTGCGGCAATTTGGGGCATATAATAATATATGCCGCCTTGCTCTGCTATAACTGAGTGGAACGTATATATTTAGCTCTCTCAGTATTCCTGGATTGTAAATACCTCCGGATAAGAGTTTTAAAAAATGCTTACCCAGAAAGATCATTCGACGAGTCTCAAGAGTGTTGAAATCCAATATTCTCGAGAGAAATAGTGATGGGTACAAAAAAGGATAAAAGTTATAATGCCTGAGGTATACATATCTTAAAAATCAAAATTATTTCAAATAAATGGCATCTTCACTGCATTAGTGTATTGCGTTGCAATTATTTAGATACCCATAATAAGGTTCTTGAAATTCAATGATTTTTCCGTAAGAATATAAAATAAATCTGCAAAAGGGGTGGAGAGTACCTACCTACCTGCGAAATAAAATCGGAAAAACTCCAACCAATTTTACGACAGAGGGTGGTTCGCCCTAAAGAATTTGAACGCCAACTATTACTATAGCCGTAGGGTAGACAGTGACAACTCGAAAATATTTAATTTTTAAGAAATATAAAAAAATTAAAAAGTTGTTTTCGAGCAGTGTGAATGGAAAAATAACTCGATGACGGCCGAGGAAACCTAATAAATAGTTTAATAAATCGATTACTAAAAACCTTCGAAGTCAGTAAAATCGACTAGCGTGCGTGTTACGATTTATGAATGTAGAGGAAACTCAAGAGGATATAGAAGTGTGGTGGGCCATCAACTCTTATTTTGTAAGTTAGTTAATTAGTTATTAATTTATAATAACTTAAAGTTGTCATAGCAAACAAAAACATATCAAAAAAAGGTAAAATGGCAGTGCACGATGGTTTTCTTCTACCGACCATTATGTATGGAAGCGAAGCATGGAACTGGCAAAAGAAGGATGAAAGAAGAATAAATGCAGTAGAAATGAGATCTCTTAGACATGTGGATACTCTGTGTATGATAGAGTGTCGAATGAAAATATAAGAAGTGAATGCGGTGCGAATGATGGTGTTATGAACAAAATAATGAAAGGATCATTAAGGTGGTTTGGTCATATGGAAAGAATAAAAAAAAACACCCTTTATATAACAATGTGTATAAGGGTGTTTTTTAGAGGTATACAAATTAAAAAAAAAACACATTCAAATATATTTTTTAAAACATTGTAATTTACAAAGCTTGTTTTCACTCTTCCCAAACATGTTTAGACAGTTCTCATCCTTTTTCAGTATATATTTTTTAAATAATATTTTAATAATAATAAAAATAATGATTCATTGGATGATTAAAAGAGTGCTATTTTTATGAATTAATCATCGCAATGGCTCTGTAGAAAATAGAATAATAATATTATTATAATTATTATTACTTTGTTGAATCGCTCTATCTACGCGTAGATAGAGGCAAACTGTGGGAAATATTGTCGGAATATGGAATAAACACAAAACTGATCACGGCAATTACATCGCTGTACACAGAAAGCACTGCTAGTGGAAATCTGGAACAAGTGGATGAATTTGTTTATTTAGGAAGTATGTTTACAAAGGATGGGAGGGTGGAGAAGGATATTGAAAGAAGGGTTGGGGCAGGCAACAGAATAAATGGTGCACATAAAGTTGTCATCGCAAACAAAAGCCTATCCAAAAAAGCTAAGATGGCAGTGCACAATGGTGTTCTTGTGCCGACCCTTATGTATGGAAGTGAAGCATGGAACTGGCAAAAGAAGGATGAAAGTAGAATAAATGCAGTAGAAACGAGATCTCTAAGACGAATGTGTGGCAAATCTGTTTATAATAGAGTGACAAATGCAAGTATAAGAAGTGAATGTGGTGCGAATGAAAGTGTTATGAACAAAATAAGGAAAGGGACATTAAGATGGTTTGGACACATGGAAAGAATGAGTGAAGACAGAATGGTTAAGAAGGTATATGTAAACGGCGTGAACGGAACTAGAAATAGAGGAAGGCCGAGGAAAACGTGGCAGATCAAATCAATCAAATATTGAATGTCGGTCACGTGAGGAGTCGGAAAAATCGACGTGCGTGCATGACAAGATGTATGAATGTAGAGGAATCGAGAGACGTATGTCAGGACAGAACAGTGTGGCGTTCCATTCTTTCTGCCTACCCCTACGGGGAGACGGCGTGATGGTAAGTTAGTTAGTTAGTTTGAATCGCTCTTTGCATCATTACAGCGTGAGCCAAATCGATGTAAAGGGTAAAGCTATCATATTGATTCTTGTGACATGTGATAGGTAGCTAATCTACCGCCATTTTATTATCACGTGAATTCTGCACCAGACCAAAGGCGGTGTGACAATTACACTGCCATCGCCGGGAACCGAACCCGGAACCTACGGGGTGGCAGTCAATGCACTTACCACTCGGCCACGAAGGTCGTCGAATATAAAATAATTCAAGAATCAATTGTATCTCAATAGAGATGAAGATGCAAATTGAAAACAGAATATGGTTGATCAAGGTGTTTACAGGACTTATGACCTGTCATTGGTTGGGTTAAGCTCACGCTTTATGTAATACAACATTCCCCATTCCACATTATTTTTCTTATGACCACCATGTCAAATTTTTGGAAGTTGTATATATGATAATCTCCAACACCACCCTTTACAACATAGTATATTCAATCTACACACTAACGCCATCTATGAAGATTGTATTTATTAAGCATTAAGTAGAATATCTTTTTAACGCAATGTGAAAGGCTACCGACATTTACCGCATAATTTCTTATAGAATTACAAAGTAAGCGATGTAAATAGATGAAGAAATTCCATTCTCTCTGCCTACCCCTGCGGTGAAACGGTGAGATGTTTTGTTTGTTTGTTTAGTTAGTTATTTTTAAAGGATTGAAAGCACCGCCACTGGAAAAGTAGTCTTATCTGCGAGCTTAAAGCTTGCCCGATATAAATAGAGGGATGCAAAACACTTTGTGAATCTGACGCTAATGTGATAAGACCGTCGAGTCTGGTGGGTAGCTTCCCCGAGTATCTGCCCGCGTACCGCTGGTTGGCACTCCTGCCGCTGGAGTACGACTTGAACGTCGAGACGGCTGGAGAATGTAGGATAATGCAAATTTAAAGGCGAGCCCAACCTCTATTTTCACGGTTGTCTCCGTTTAGAAATAATCCGCATATCTCAAGTTTTTTTCTACTCTTCGATTTTTAGATCATTGATCTATTCATATTGTCAGGTTGGCCTCTCTTATAGAATGACGCAGTGGTTAACTGGTCACGGAGTATTCTACAAGTACCTCAGAGGCATAGGAAAGACGAGCGCAGAGAACTGCAGATTTATTCATTTATACATTATACACAAATGAGACATTACAAACGATAAAACATTTAGGCGACTCATTTGGACACAAAACGGTATTACAAAGAAAAAATAAAACAAAAAAACATGAGATCAAAAAAATCATACATAGGTATCAGAAGGAATCCAAATATGTCGACGTCAGTGAGGCAGTACTCTTTCCGGAATTTGCAATATTTTTTTATGAATACTGCCTCACTGACACTGAAAATGTCCAAATCTGAGATGATTAGATTCAGCGTCCGAATTGCTCTTCCTACTGGCATCACCAAAGTCAGGTTGGTTCTGCGTGACGGAGTAAAGAACAATTTATGTCGGCGTTGTCGCAGGTAGTTATCAGGAACAAAAAGACCTATTTGCTCCAGAACATAGGGGTTCGCAATAGATCCCGAATCAGTTTGAAAAAATGTGTGAAAACAGATACTGCGACGAACTGCAGGATGATGCGGAGCATATTTTATTTGGATGCCAAAATTGGGGGGCGGAACGAAGAGTGCTGGAGGATACATTAGGGGAAGGCATCCGACCAGATAACCTAACGAAAAAAATGTGCGAATCACCGGAAAAAATTGGAGGGTAGTCGAAAACTTTATGGAGAAAATAATGACCTTAAAAGAGTCTGATGAAAGAGAGGAACAAAACATATAAACTAAATAAGACAAATTGCAGATGCGGGTAAGACCGAAAGGTGGATACCCTTCTGCAAAGAAGACGAGGGGTTTTAGCCGGTAAGAGTCCGGTACTACCCGGTTCACGAGACCGGGTGTCCATGATGGATTTCCCCTCGGAAAAAAGGGCCTCTCCTGGGTAGACAGACTAAACATGTCATTCACACAAAATATATTAAAACTTCTATTAAACCGATGTTTTCATTCGTATCAATTATTTAATCTTTGTATGAAGGGAATTTTGGCATTTCAATGAACGAGGACTGGTCGACAGACAATATACAGATAAAAAGGGGAATCCGATAGGGAGACACAATATCCCCAAAACGGTTCACATTAGCCCTCGAATACATTTTCAAATATCTGAAATGGGAAACTAAAGGAATCCGTGTTGATGGAAAATATTTAAACCATCTACGTTTTGCCGACGACATCGTACTCGTGAACAACACTCCGGAGGAACTAGCTGAAATGCTGAAAGAACTATACGATGTATCCAAATCTGTAGGTTTGAATATGAACCTGGCAAAGACCAAGGTGATGGGCATGGAAAGGCTTGAAATCAACGTGGACGGCAACAGAATTGAGAATGTCCAAGAAAATACATACCTGGGACACAATATTCGATTGGGCCGAGATAACCAAACCGCAGAGCGAAAAACAAGAATTGGACTACGCAAAGCAGCTTTCTGAAACATGGGAAATATCCTTAATAACCGGAAAATACCGTTCAAACTAAAACGAAAAGTCTATGAAACCTGCGTTCTGCCAGTTGGTAATAATGGTCTTGAAACTGTAATATTGTCCAAACAAAGTGCCGAGAAACTACGAGTGACCAAAAGAGCCATTGAAAAAGCCATCTTAGGAGCCTAAGAAACAGGGTCAAAAACGATACGGTGAGAGAAAAAACAAAGGTCATTGACATTATCCACCGGGTGGCGACTCTATAATGGCAATGAGCAGGTCACGTAGCAGCAGAGCTCAGACGAAAAATGAACAAGAAGACTGCTGATTTGGAGACCGTGGACGGCAAAGAAAAGTGCAGGGCGACCGCAACTACGGTGGAAGGATGATCAAAGGACAGAGTGACATGAAAGCGAATGGAGGAGGCCTTTGTCCAGAAGTGGACGGCCCGTCCCTCGTTCATGCGGGACTTTTAAAAAATGTATAAAAGAAATCAAGAGGGACCAGGCCACATTTAATCTACTGATATTTTCGTCTATGTCCCGCCTAACATGCCGATAACAATAAAAACACTTAAAATATTTCTAAACAAATATATAAAAGGAAAAAAAAAGACAATGGATCGAATGGGAAGCGGACTCCTGTCAGAGATATATAATACAACAGGTCGTTTGAACCCAATAACTGTAAGCAATATTTTCAGCTATTACATTGATTCTAATGACATGCGATAGGTAGCTTATCTATCGCCATTTTATTGTTACTTCAATTCTTCACCGGACCATAGACAGTGTGAGAAATACACTGCCATCGCCGCGAATCGAACCCGAGACCTCCGGTATGACAGTCAGAGCTATTACCGCTCTACCACGATGTTCGTATGTCAGAACAGAGCAGTATGGCGGTCCATCCTCTCAACCTACCCCTCCGGTAAAACGGCTTGATGGTTAGTTTAGTTAGTTAAATTCAGAAAATTATTATTGTATATCCCATTGTGGTGAAACATGACTCATACAATAGGATAAAGCTTCCAGAATGTACAATTTATTAAACTTTTATAATTGCATAAGTTTATCATTATACTTTTAATATATTTTTCGAAGCCGCGCAAAACAAAGAAACAAACTTATACACGCATGTACGCCCTCAAATCACTTTTCATTTACAAATCTCCATTTTAAATTGTGGAAATGGAAAAATTTCTAAACTAATTCCGGATGAAATAAATATACTCTAACCAAGTGTTTTGTTCTTTTTATCAAGGCAACATACTCAAATTTAATAGAAATTTCATATTTTTAAATTGAGTGTATATTTCTTTTTTCTGTCTTCTTCGACTTCGTACTCCATTCACATGGTTAATATATATACTATACTTTCTTCTCCATGCGTTCTATAAGTCAAAACAAACCAAATAGCAAAGAGGGGTAGGAGAAAGTGTGCACGAGGACGAATAGAATGTTAGAACGGTCAGTCATAATCATTAGGAGATAAAAATATATATATTTTAATTTTGATCTTCTTCTTCAAGTGCCGGTCCACTCCCTCACGTTTCGCAGCCAGGACATTAGTCTCCTACTAGGCCCTCGGCGTCCCTCAATTTTCCCCTCCAATATCAGTTGAAGAAGGTGGTACTTTTCCCCATGCAGTATATGACCCAGATGTGAAATTTTCCGAGCCTTGATAACAGTTCCCTGTCAACTTTAGCTCGCCTCAGGACTTCGGTATTGGTAACCATGTTTGTCCAGGGAATTCTGAGCATTCGGCGATGGAGCCACATTTCAAATGCTTCCAGCCTGTTCATTGAGTTGACTTTCAAGGTCCACGTTTCACATCCATACAATAAAACAGACCACACATAGCATTTGATCATTCATTAAGTTTGATAATAAAACATAATAAAACATCTATAAAACATTCTATGAAACATGTCAATTTCATAAAACTTCTATAAAACGGATGTTTTCAATTGTATTAATTATTATTATCGATAATGCCTTAGCAAGATAAAACATGTCGTTCCCATAAAAAATAACGATACTTCTAGAAAACGACCTTCGTGGCAGAGTGGTAAGAGCTCTGATTCCCATTCCGAAGGTTCTGGGTTCGATTCCCGGCGATAGCAGTGTGATTGTCACACTGTCTTTGGTCTGGCGTAGTTTTCTCGTGACAATAAAATGGCAATAGATTGGCTACCTGTCACATGTCACGAGAATCAATATATCAGCTTAAACAAATTGTATACTGTAATTAGGTTCAAGCGACCTGTTGTACTCGTATACGTAAAAAAAAAAAAAAAACAGTCGTTGCCATTCGCATTAAAATGTATGTATTTCTAATTATTATGGTACTGTTAAAATTTAAAACACTGTTATAATCAACATTTTGAATGTATACAAATTCTACCCATTGCGGATAAATTATTTTTTTATAAGGATTAATTGTATCTCAATAGAGACGAAGATGTAAATTGTTTTCTGGGAACAGAATATGGTAGCCGAGGCGCTTACAGGACTTATGACCTGTCATTGGTTGGGTTGAGTGATCGCTTTATGTTTAATAACATTCCCCATTCCGCCCTTCTTACGACCACCACGTCTAACAATTTTTTTTTTTGGAATTTATATATATGCTAGAATGCTGTCAATCTTCACATTTTTTAGTTCACTCTACACTAGCGTCATCTATTAAGGTTGGGAAGCATTAAGCAGAAAATGTTATAACGTCAAAATTTCTTTTTATTCACTAAGAATGTCACGACAGCTGTTTCGCCAACCAATGTTGTCATCATCAGGTGTTACAATAAAAAGTTTATTGTAACACCTGATGATGCCAACATCGGTTGGCGAAACAGCTGTCGTGACACTCTCAGTGAATAAAAATAAATTGTGATATTATAACAGTGTTTACAATTTTAACAGTAATAATGTTGAAGTATCATAGTGTTTCGGCCAAAATAACGGACTATTTAATTCATAATTAGTATTACTCATACGTGTTTTTTTACCTAACAGTTTATAAAAGCCTTTGTGACATATAAAAAATAAATTATAATATTTGTATTATATTTCGAAGATACTCATGTAATCTTGCTTTGTGTGTGTTTTGCTTTTACGGTTTCACACAATGTTTTGAGTTATGGTAATTGAATGTGAATTTTGGTTGTATAGGGTTACATTGTTAGTATATTGTATCGATCAGCTGTGTTAGTATCAACCCCAAGTCTCAACCCTTATTGAATCAACTTCCCAAACAATCTTGTGCCACAGAACCTAGAAGATCTAATCTCCTAACAAACACATCAGAACTGTTTATTTTGAAATAGCACGTGTCTTCCATAAATATAGAGATATCCTATACAAACTATTGAATAAAGCTTATAATATACGAGTATACTATATTTATGATATGTATTCATTTATGTTCTAGTATAATATTTACGTGATGGGTGCTTGCCGCTTAAGGGGGATAGCTACTGTGATTGTGTGAATTTATTTCCAATAATCAAAATTTAAAAAATGGAATACGCTAAACGATAACTACAATCATACATATTATAATGAACTTTGGTTTTATTTTTTCGGAGAACCCCTTTTCGAGAAATCGACGCGACCGTGAATTTTTAAGACTCTACAGCAACGCTGATAACTTAGTTACTATTAAATATTTTTCAATTAAAATTTACAAAAACCACATTGAATGTACACTTACTAAAATGAAAGAAATCCGCGATCCCCATATTCCTTAATTATCCCGGTAAAAAATCTCGAAAATCACATATTTTTTTGGCCGTCACAGTGGCTACCCCTCTTAAATATTGTTTAATTTGCATTATACAATAACTGGTACTTATAATTTAACTAACTAAGCATCGCACCGTTTCAGAGAGGATGGATCGCCATGTTCTATTCTGACATAACTCTCGCGCCTCTTCTGCATTCACACACAGTGACCGCGCTCGTCGATTGTTTCTACTTCCAACATGGCCGCCTTACAGTATTATATTAATTCTAGTCTTTCTAGTCTTCCTCAGCTTCTTTTTCCATTCACACTATATATATTATTTTGACCATTCTTCCCTCATCTATTCGTTTAATATGTCAAAACCATCTTAGTGACCCTTTCTTTATTTTATTTATCACGCATTCATCCGCCTTACATTCCTTTCTAACTTCATCACTGGGTATTCTATCACAAATTGTTTATCCGCACATTATTCTAAGTGATTTCATTTCTACAGCATTTATCCTACTTTCATACTTTTTATGCCAACTTCAAGTTTCACTTCCAAACCTAATTTTGTAATATAAAAATATCTAAAAAATGTGAATTATTTAGATATTATTTAATTGAATAATTTTGAGATATTAGATAATTCAATAATTTTTATATTGTAAATAATTTAGGTAAAGTCCATTAATTTCAGGAAGATTATTTGAAATAGTGTGAGTGACGTAAACTAGAATAAATGCTGTAGAAATGAGATCTCTTAGACGAATGTGTGGATAATCTGTGTGTGATAGAGTGTCGAATGAAAATATAAGAAGTGAATGCGGTGCGAATGATGGTGTTATGAACAAAATAATGAAAGGATCATTAAGATGGTTTGAACATATGGAAAGAATGAATGAAGAAAGAATGGTAAAAAATTATATGTTAACGATGTTAATGGAACCAGAAAAAGAGGAAGACCGAGGAAAGCGTGGCACGATCAAATGAATCAAATATTGAATGTCGGTCATGAGAGGAGTCAGAGAAATCTACGCGCGTGCATGACACGATGTATGAATGTTGAGAAAGCGAGAGAAATATGTCAGGAAAGAAAAGTGTGGCAGTCCATTCTTTCTGCCTACCCCTTCGGGGAGATGGCGTGATGGTTAGTTAGTTAATTAGTTAGTATTGTTATAAATCTGTAGGTTTGAATATGAACCTGGCAAAGACCAAGGGATGGGCACGGAAAGGCTTGAAATCAACGTGGACGGCAACAGAATTGAGAATGTCCAAGAATATTATACCTGGGACACAATATTCGATTGGGCCGAGATAACCAAACTTCAGAGCTAAAAAAAAGGATTGGACTAAGGTGGCCAGATTTCGGAAACATGGGTTACATCCTTAAAAAGCGAAAAATATCAATCTGAAACGAAAAGTCTATGAAGCCTGCGTTCTGCCAGTTGGTACATGTGGTCTTGAAACTGTAACACTGTGCAACACCAACAAAGTGTGGCAGTCTATTCTTTCTGCCTACCCCTTCGTGGAGACGGCGTGATGGTTAGTTAGTTAGTTAGTGTGAGTGACAGTGCGTTTACAAAAAACTAGACGATGTTTTAAATTTTTTCTTCTTCTTCTTCTTTTAATAGATCTGACAATCTCTGACACAGAAATCATATCTCGTCGGATGATGAGATCCAGCTGTCCCTCGATCTTTTAGACGGTCTTCCAGGTGGGAGGTATCCGGAGGGGATTTCATAAGCGGCTGTATATGCAAGTCTGTCACCATCCATTCGGGCTACATGGTCCCTCCAGTATCTTCTTTTGGATCTACTCCACTGGACGATATCCTCTATTTCACTAGTTTTTCTTATGTCTACGTTGCGGACACGATCTCGGAGAGTTTTTCCAGTAATTGATCTTACTTTCATCTCCGATGTTCTTAGTAGTCCCTTGGTCATGGTAGGTCGCACGCATGTTTTATAAGTTCTGATCTTGCTGTCGATACGCATGTGCTTGTTCTTCCAGACCAGATTCTTCAGGCATCCTGACACGGCAGAGGCATTACTGACTTGTTCTCGTACTTCGGTATAAAGGTCATTTTCATGTTCTATATTCAACTTATAATATTCTATATTCAAATATTATCGGGGAAACGGTGTGATGATTTTTAGTTTTTTTTTGTGTATACCCAACGAGGCTATCTACATGTATTTATATATATATACGTAATATTAGATGTGAACATATCCTCTTATCTAATTACGGCCTACTTAGAACCTGTCAGGACCAAAAGTACAAGAATAATTTGATTGGCGCCGAATATTAAATTTCATCCAACACAGATTTAAATTAGTCGACGTCAAAATTCAACCGAGCGCCGCGCTTACCTGACGCCTTCAAACCCGACCCATTTTTTTTACTAAAGTCAAATGAGCTGAAAAAGATCACATATAAGAAAACTCAATCCCATAATCTAAAGAAGCACTTCCTCCAACTATTCCTTGAATGTCTCTCTCTTTCTCTCTCTCTCTCTCTCTCTCTCTCTCTCTCTCTCTCTCTCTCTCTCTCTCTCTCTCTCTCTCTCTCTCTCTCTCTCTCTCTCTCTCTCTTTCATTCGAGTCTCTCATTCATTACTTAAAGGATTAAATATTACTATATTTCTCATACGCCTCGTACATCCTGGGCCTATGACACCTAAACCAACAACCTAACAAGACAATAATTTTCAGTAAATAGGTTAATACTCGTAGTATATTTTCTGATACGGGTCTTTATGTATTAGAGAAAACGAATGGGACAATGTAATGTACTGATCGCTTGGGATTACGTGCTGTTTTAGTGTCTAAGTCTGAATTTTGATATTCTCTAAATGGTTTTGTAATTTTCTTAATTATGTAAGAGTTTCTAAGTCTATGCTTCGATATTTCTTGAAGAACTTTTGTAGTTTCATAAATATTGTATTTTTTTAGTTTCTTAGACTGTGCTTTTGATATTTTGTAAATCTTGTATTATGTTATGTTTATATGTGTGTGTTTTGATATTTCCCGACTGTTTTTGTAATTCCATAAAATGTGTAAGATGTTTTAAGTTTCTATGTATGTGTCTGATATTTCATAAATGTTTCTGTATTTCTGTATTTTGTAAGATGTTTTAATTTCGATATTGAGTATTTCGATTTTTCCTAAAAGTATTACAATTGTTGTGTATCTGTTTGTAATTATTAAATATGTTATTAACTTTTATCCCATAATGAGTATTATACTCATGAAGAACAGTTTTACTATTGTATGTCTAAATAAATAAAAAAATATGAAAAATGCATTATTTTACATTAGGTACAAAAGCCAGGGTAGAAAGGAAGCGATACTCCTGACACCCCAATATAAAGAACATGACTGGCTTGAGGAGCGTCGAGGAGCTGTTTCGATACGCCAGGGACATAGATGCTTACTCTCGGGTGATAGTCAACACATGACATGACACCGGAAGAAGGAGAAGAAAAACGTCTGTTTTATAAATATGTTAGCACATTTGATAATGCCTTTCGAAGTTATATAATATATTCATCATCGCTAAAACAATAATGAAACTTGAAACAAAATTGAAACTAAAACTCTTAAATTAAATAACTTTGTTTCATGTATCACGATTGTATTTTATTTTACGCGACAGCTGTTTCGTCAACCTATGTTGACATCATCAGGTGTTACAATAACATATCTTATGTCAAATTTTGTGTCTAAACCATCTTAACGTTTCTTTCATTATTTGCTTACAACACTTTCATTCGCACCCTATTCACTTTTTATATTTTCATTCGACACTCTACCATACACATATTTCCATACACAGAGTATCCACTCTATCATACACAGAGTATCCACACATTCGTCTAAGAGATCTCATTTCTATTGCATTTATTCTACTTTTATCCTTCTTTAATGATTAGATAAAGGTTTAATAATAATAATAATAATAAAAATGCCCATTGCCCATGAGTACGAGCATAAAGGCTGTGGCAGACTGTTGTAAATAAGCTTCCAACAGGGATCACCTTGATGGGAGGCTTGTGGAGCCCAAAGTTGGTGTTTGCGTCCACACTGGTTTACAACAAGTCTCCCACCTTACAACGACGGCATCCACGTTCGGTTTACGACGCGCGTCCGTCCAAAGAGGTTGTTGAAGGTCAAACGAATTTTTGTTGCAAACAAGTGTTACACTGTTGTAAGCCGCCGGTGGAGACCGATGTGGAGGGCTTGTTTACAACAGTCTGGCCGGGGTTTTTGGAACACAAAAATATTTTAATCTGTCTTCTGTACCACCTAGTGTGACTATATAGTTTTATTTTTGATTGACAGACTATATAATCACACTCCGGATAAGAATAGACAAGGATCGGCTAATTAAATATTAAAAAAAAACGAAAAAATAATAATCAAATGATTTTACTGAAATCTCTTGATGGAAGTTCATTTTAAATAATAATTAAATAAAACGATGTTTTTTTAACTACTTCCACTTTTGTCTTTATTTAGACAGCGACCGGTTTCGCCAGGCTCGCTGGCATCGATAGACTGGTGACACTATTGTTAACTTAGTTCTTCATATACATACAGATCAGGGGTGGTAAACATGAATCTATACAAAAATAATCTTCAAATATTTATGTAAAATTTTCTGAATTGAAATATTGGTATTACAGGTATTCTTGGAGGTTCGTATTCAATACAATGGATTTAAAATTTTATTATCGCTTAGATATTTATATATAATGTTTTCCAATTTTTTCAATACATACAGATCAGGGGTAGTAAACAACTACCCCTGATCTGTATGTATATAAAGGACTAAGTTTACAAAAGTGTCACCAGTCTGTAAATGTCATTAATATTTCACTACTCGAAACGTTAAAGATATTAAGTATATTTTTATCCCTTTAATTCAGTTGTAAAAAATCCTTAAGAAAGTTTGTAAATTAACTAGACTTAGTTATCTTCATTTTCCCGGGGGCTGAGGTGTTAAAACAGATGGGGAGGTTTTGAGAGAGACAGATAATGCATAAGGGAGGCATATCATCCATTCTGTCTTCCCTAAGCCTCAGTAGGCAGCGGGCCTCCGTCACAGAAGGTCGCGTCGCGTTCAGCTTTCACTACCACGTCGGTTCTTTTTTTGAATTCGTTCGCGGTTGTCAAAAAAGTTTCCCGCGCAATTTTCCCGTGAAAATGACACTTGCATAGTGTCCGCGCGTGTTTAATTGTGGTTTTTCCGCCGGATTACCAAAATGGTAAGTGCTATTGGTAATTATTATATTAATATATATATATTTAAAAAAATAATAAAAAAATACTACCAAGGATTTAAATCAATGATATTAGAATTTATTTTACAATCTTCAATGTGAGCAGAAAATAGCTCATTATTATGAAGAAGGAATCTGGTCGTGTCCAGGCTTGAACCCATGTCCCCTGGATCAGGAGCCAAGCGTTCTATCCCCTAGACCACCACCCAATTAATACCCACCCAATATGTTTAATTACAAAGTCAAAATAAAATGTTTATGTATAAAACCGAATAAAAGCATCTGTTTTCTAAAAGTTTTATTATAAGCTGTTAAAATATAAAATGCTATTTGTGGTATCATAATTTTTTATACGTTTATTTTATTTATCGTGACAGCTGTTTCGTCAACCGATCTTGACATTATCAGGTGTTACAATAATTTTTTGAACTGTTAAAATTAATTTTGGTGTTTTTTGGAAACTTTATGTGCATTTTTCCAATATCAATATGAATAATTTATTTAATAGCATTTGAAGTTATTGCTGGAGTTAAGTTAGGCTTATTGTGATACTTTAAACATCGTTTTATATTTTAATAGTTAATAATGTTGAAGTATCATAGTGTTTCGGCCAAAACAATGAACTAGTTTTATTATAGTTTTAGGAAACGATATTTATTGCCTTTTTAAAACATTATCAAAAGTAGTATATAACAAATTATCAAACCTTTTTGATAGTGCCTAAGAAAAACGAAATCTGTCATTTCAATAAACTATAATAAAACTTCTAGAAAACAAACGTTTTCATTAATAAATAATAATGAAACAAAACCGATGTTTTTTTAATAAATTCTCTCACTTTTGTCTTTATTTCGACAGTGAGCGGTTTCGCCAAGCCAGGTAAAATCGACAGACTAGTTAATGCCAACAAACCTGGCGAAACCGATCGCTGTCTAAATAAAGAAGAAAGAAAAAAATGTTTAAAAAAACATCGTTTTATTTAATTATTACTTAAAATAAACTTCCATTTCAGTAAAACTATTAGTTTTCATTCGTATTAATAATTAATTAATAAGTTTTATATTATTGTTTAAGAAACAATGAATTTAAGTTCTATATTTAAATCTTTTTAGTAAAATAAGTTAAATGCTTTGTTTTATTCCTTGATGAAATGTTTGAATTATGCTTCTCTTATTATAAATAACTAATTTGTCCGATTTATTATTCTATATTAAACATGTGTTCCAATGCTTTTTTTAAAATTAAATATTTGTTTTTTATAAACATAAATAAATTAAGAATTAAAACGTCTAATCTTTAATGACTTTGAAAAATCTCGTAAATATTTTTTTTTTCCGCTGTAGGTCATTCAAAAAGCATTAACTAATTTACTAACCATCACGCCGTATTTCCGGAGGGTAGGCAGAGATGATTGACCGCCTCACTGTTCTTTCTATCGTTTCCTCAATATTCTACACATGTATCTAGGATATTTTACCTGTTGTAAATACTCTTTATTAGCTTTCTGATTGTAAACTTAAATAAGAATATACGAAACAGATTATTAAAAGAATACAATATGATTTATTTTTGTCAAAACCAACCGGTTTCGCTCCCGCCAGACTTTTGTCAAGATTACAGAGCAAAAGAAAATTGTTGGTTTTGTTTTGCCAGAGCTTACTCAGGAACGAAACAGGTTGGTTTTGACAAAAATAATGTGGTGTATAAACTATGTATGATATTATTATTAAGTGCGATAAACTAAAGACGTTAACACTGTGCAATTCCATATTGACGATTTTTTTATGAATTAAAACAGTGTTTTCACTTTTCAGTTTATTATTCTCGACATGTTTAGAAGGCTTTACACCTTTATCATCGGGAGAACGAAATAAACTGTTTATAACGTTCTTTTCGTCTTTAATAATGAAGATATTAAGCTTTCGAAACATGCCGAGAAAAATAAACTCACAAGAGGAAAAACAGTGTTTTTTATTCATAAAAATAATTATAGTAAAAATGATTTAATTTTATTTCAATATCGATTTAAGTACCATATATTATACAACCACTTATGTGAGCGTCTGCCTGCCCCTCTAGAGAAACATCTTTATATTTAGTAAGTTTTTGGTTTTCTTTTCTCCCCCTTAAATAATGGCAACATTTCAATATCTTAAAATATTATAATACATTAAGAAATCTTCTTCTTTAAATAGATCTGACGATCTGTGAGACAGAAATCAAGTCTCGTCGGATGATGAGAACCAGCTGCCCATTTATCTCTTAGGCGGTCTTCCAGGTGCCGGTGTCCGGAGGGGATTTTATAAGAGGCTGTATATTCAAGATCATGTGGTCCCTCCAGTATCTTCTTCTGAATCTATTCCACTGCGATCCTCTATTTCGTAAGTTTTTCTTATGTCTACGTTGCGGACACGATCTCGGAGAGTTTTTCCAGTAATTGATCTTAGGACCTCCCTCTTCGATGTTCTTAATAGTCCCATGGTTCGCACAATGTCAGGCGTTTTATAAATGCATGTGCTTGGTCTTCCAGACCAGATTCTTCAGACATACTGACACGGCAGAGGTTTTACCGACTTGTAAGAATTTCTTTTGAACCCTCTCCAACATGAGAGAAGACGGAAGCAAGACCGGAGGAAAGGTTGGCGCGGCGTTTGCAGTTTTTGGCACTGCCGGAGAGATCAAGTGCAGGAAGCTGCCCATGGCGGATTACTGCACGGTATTCCAGGCCGAACTCTTCGCCATCGCAGAGGCCCTGAGATGGGTCGTCCCCGACACCTCGTGGAGGAAGGTTAACGTCTTGACCGACTGCATGAGCGCGACGAAGGCTCTGAGCGACGGCGCGCCCACCAATCCGATGGTCTTCCAGATTCAAAAGACTTCCAAAATCCTTAGAGACCGAGGAACAGAGTGCACCTTCTTGTGGATCAGAAGCCACAACGGACTGGAAGGGAACGAAAGAGCAGATGAGCTGGCTAAAGCGGCCGCCCTTAGGGTCAAAACTGCCAAGCTCTACTCCGAGTTTCCTCTCAGCTACGCAAAAAGCACGATCCGTGACCAAATGAATCAGCTGTGGGAAGAGAAATACGAGAACAGCGCCACCGGAAGCGGGACCAAGAATTTTCTCCCCTCCGTAAGAGACGCGAAAGAGCCGAGGAAGAGAATAATACCTTCGTTCCAGCTCTCGCAAGTTCTCACTGGGCATGGTGCTACACTCTCGTATCTACACAGATTCAAGATTAAAGATTCACCTCACTGACCCTGTGACTCACAAACAGACCAAACAATTGAACACGTCATCATCCACTGCCCCATCTACACGCGAGAGAGATGGAAACTGGAGAAGGAATGCCAGAAAAGGGGCATAATTATCAGTGACTTCCCAGCCATCCTCCGCAACACGGAAACACTCCACATCTTCAAAGACTTCGCAACCACGGTGGTGGACCGCTTGCGAGCGGCCAACAGATAGACTCATTGTACTTATTGCATCTATCCCTTATTGTATTCTTCCACAGGTACACCGCGTCCCGGCTGAGGTTTTCCATGGTTCCCTCAGTTGTAAGGCAAATGTCGGGATGCTATTAGCTAGCCGATGGACACACAAGGCAGGCACACTTACAAACACTTAGTTAAATTCGCACACAGACTCACTGTTAATAAAGATCACAACGCCATGAAGAATTAAAACTCAAGGCATTATTTAGAAAACACAACCAAGTAAAAAAAAAAAACATGAGAGAATACTGAGGCTCATGAGGACTCTATATCACGGCACATCCCTCGAGTTATAAAGAGTTCTTAGGACCCGGGTGTCTCTGAAAAGGTCTCACTTTTCGGTGCAGAGGCGTGGACTCTTAAAGTTAATATAATAATCCGCCTTGAAGCGTTTGAAATGTGGATCCATCGTGGAATGTTAAGAATATCTTGGACCGATGTGATAACAAACATTGATGTATTACGTAAAGCCAGAGCAAAAAAAAAAAAAAAAACTGTTCACCACTGTTAAGCTCCGTAAAATATCATATTTTGGTAATGTTATAAGAGACAACAAATACACCGTACATCAGCTCGTCATGAAGAGGAAGATCAAGAGCTGCAGAGGGATCGGCAGAAGACAGCTCTCCTGGCTTCGAAACATCCGAGAAAGGACTGACGTCAGAACTGTGGAGGAGCTGTTTCGCGCCGCCAAGGACAGGGAAGCTTTCTCCCGAATGATCGTCAACGCGGCACTGTCAGAACCAAACCTCTCTTAAGAGTAGCAGAAATGAGAACATTGCGACCTATTGTGGGGAGAACCCTTATAGATAGGATACCCAATGAAGAAATTCGCAAATCCTGCAAAATTTAATACATAGTGAGATAGAGTAGGCAGAGAAGACGATTCTGGAGGAACCGTATCGAGAGAATGGATCCAGCAAGGATTCCTAATATCGTGTTGCACGAGACTCCAGAGGGCCGTCGACCACCAGGACGACCATCAAAGAGATGGAGAGAAGGTTGGTCGTCATCACAAGAAGAATGTTGATATCCTGCATAAACAGATCGCAAGATCTACAATCAGAAGAAGAAGAAGAAGATGAAAATCGTTAACATCGGGAGGACCCGCAGGACACACGAAGAAGAAGAAAATTAGAAAAATTAGAGATTTATCACATTCCGTACTTTTCAGAAAGGTCAGTTTAAAAAAAACACACCAACCCATGCAAATTAGCTACTAGTATTTATTTCAAGGGATATAAAAGCTTCCATTAATTCGCTTTAGTGAATATTTAGTACCGAATCTGAAAGTTTTATTTTCACTCGGTACGATCAACTGAGACTTAATTAAATATATATTGACTTTGATACGCTAACTCGATTCTTCCATTAATATTTTTAGCTCACAGGTAAAAGCCGATAACCCTAATAATTAACTAATTGAACGCTAAGGCATTAACACTGTTGAATTCCATAGTAATATTTGTACTTAGGAAATTGAAAATAACTTTGTTTAATCCACTTATTATTTTAAAATATATATTAAAACACACGACATGTTTTGGAGGATACCCCTCCATCTTCAGGTGTAAAAATATAATAAAAACTAAACAAAAAAAGACTAATATAAAAACGCATTTATATACATATTTCGATACAATAATTCAAATTTAAAATTTTTCATTTTTTTAATTGTATCTCAATAGAGACGAAGACGTAAACTGGAAACTGAACATGGATGATCAAGGTGTTTACAGGACTTATGACCTGTCATTGGTTGGGTTAAGCGCACGCTTTATGTAATTACAACATTCCCCATTCCACCTTTGTTATTGTCATCATGCATGACAAATTTTTGGAAGATGTATATATACTTCAAAATCCATATTTATCTTCACGTGTCAGTTTCAGTCAGCCATCTATGTAGATTTGATTGTACTAATTAATTTTTTAAGATCAATCTATACAATCCACCCACTAACGCCATCTATGAAGAATGATTGTTTAGCATTTAGCAAACTACTTTATTAACACAATGCGAAGAGGCTACCGCCTCCTAGCGCACTGTTTTAGAAGTCGCCTGGAGTATCACTCCTATTTTATACGCCAAAGAATTGACCAGAATATTTACAAATATTTGTGAAATGTATACTTATATCTGTATACGAATCCTGGATTTTCACCTGTGGGTGGTTAATTTAAATTTTTAATTGTATCTCAATAGAGACGAAGAAACAAACTGGAAACTGAATATGGATGATCAAGGTGTTTACAGGACTTATGACCTGTCATTGGTTGGTTCTAACTGTTAAAAAAATAATGAAAAAAAAATATTAGTACATAACAAATAGCCCGTTTTAATTTTGAAATTTGAATACTTGAATCGAACTTTAAAAGTGTTTTTATATTAGTCTTTCTTTGTTTAGTTTTTATTCTACTTTTACACCTGAAGATAGAGGTATTCTCCAAAACATGTCGTGTTTTTTAATATTTTTTTAACAATTAAATGATTAAATAAATGAAAATTTCAATTTCCTAAGCATACCCTAATAATTGGTGTTTTTTTTCATTTAATAAAAAGAAATCACTATTCTGCAATGATAACATAAATTTGAAACTCCGCCAGAGAATTATTAAATGCTATGTGTGGTCTATTTTATTGTATGGATGTGAAACGTGGACCTTAAAAGTTGACTCAATGAACAGACTGGAAGCATATGAAATGTGGCTCTATCGCTGCTCGAATGCTCAGAATCCCCTGGACAGACTTGGTTACCAAAAGCGAAGTCCTGAGGCGAGCTAGAGTTGACAGGGAGCTGTTATTAAATATCGAGGTTCGGAAAATTTCACACCTGGGTCCATGTACTGCGTGGGGAAAAGTACCACCTTCTACAAATGATATTGGAGGGGGAAATTGAGGGACGCCGAAGGCCGGGTAGGAAACATATGTTCTGGCTGCGAAACGTGAGAGAATGGACCGGTATCCGAAGTGTAAAGGAGCTGATCCGAGCGGCGCAGGACAGGGACAGGTTCGCCGAGGTGATCGACGACATTAAGACGACCCGAAAGGGCACTTGAAGAAGAAGAAGAAGAAAAAAAAATTTGATTGATTTGAACGTTTTTTTTTTTTTTTTACGTATACAACAGGTCGTTTGAACCCAATTACAGTATACAATTTGTTTAAGCTGATATATTGATTCTCGTGACATGTGACAGGTAGCCAATCTATCGCCATTTTATTGTCACAAGAATACTACGCCAGACCGAAGACAGTGTGATAATCACACTGCCATCGCCGGGAATCGAACCCAGAACCTTCGGAATGGGAATCAGAGCTTTCCTCAGCCTTCCTCTATTTCTAGCTCCGTTCACGTCGTTTACATATACCTTCTTCACCATTCTATCTTCACTCATTCTTTACATGTATCCAAACCATCTTAACGACCTTTTCAGTATTTAGTTCAAAATACTTTCATTCGCACAGCATTCACATCTTATATTTGCATTTGACACTAATATATACAGATTTATCACACATTCGTCTTAGAGATCTCATTTCTACTGCATTTATTCTACTAACATCATTTTTGCCAGTTTCATGCTTCTCTTTCACCTTGTCGATCTTCGTGGCAGAGTGGTAAGAACTGTGACTTCCATACTGAAGGTCCCGGGTTCGATTCCCGGCGATGGCAGTGTGATTGTCACACTGTCATTTGTCTGGTGTAGAATTCACGTGACAATAATATGGCGATAGATTTGCTACCTATCACATGTCATGAAAATCAATTTTATAGCTAAAAAATAAATTGGATTCAAACGGTCAGCACAAGAACACCATTGTACCCTGCCATCTTAGCTTTTTTGGATAGGCTTTTGTTTGTGATGACAACTTTAAGTGCACCATTTTCTCTGTTGCCTGCCCCAACCCTTCTTTCGATATTCTTCTCCACTCTGTCATCATTTGCAAGTATACTTCCTAAATAAACAATTCATCCACTTGTTCCAGGTTGAATTGAATTGAATTTTGGAAAATACGGGTTTAACGCGCTGTATCTTTGATGTACTGGAAGATATTATCATTCATAATAAGATGTTACACCCCCCTCCCCCACTTGATACAAAAATAATGGACCGGCGAAGAAAGGAGAGATTCTGTGTAACAGAATAATTAATTATATTTTAATTAAAAATAAATTAATAAATGATGACACTATACTTTTCTTTGAGTTTATATTAATTTATATATACCTTGGCAAACAATATTGTCGTCTCAATGGTGAAGCTTTATCATTTTTGTAGTAAGCGATAACGATAAGAATGGAGTACGGAGTCGAGAAAGACCATTGAAAACATGGCATGACTTAATTCTTCTTCTTATTTTTGGCCTGTCACATCTCCGTGATGCATAGGGCCTCAAGGAACCTTTTCCACCCGACTCTATCGCATGCCTGATGCCTAACATCATCTCAAGTGAGGCCTGCTGCCTTAACCTCGTCCTGCAGGGTTCTTCTCCAGGTGGCTCTAGGTCTACCTCGCTTCCTCTTTCCCCCCAAAGTGGACCAGTCTAGTGCGCCCTGAGCGATGCAGGCTGGGTTCGGTCTCAGAGTGTGACCGATCCACTGCCATTTACGTCTAACGACTTGTTCTCTAATTGGCTTTTCGCCTGCCATGGTACAAAGAACGGCATTTGCCACTATTTGGGTCCAATAGATCTTGAATATTGTGCGAAAGCACCTGTTTATAAACACCTGGAGTTTTCAAATATTGTATACCGTGGTAGATTTCAAAGTCTCACATCCAAACAGCAGTACGCTTTTAACGCTACTGGTGAATATTTGGAGCTTAAACTTTCTTGAAATGATATTGGAACACCTTACAGGGCGAAGCATAGCAAAAGCTCCCCTTGCCTTGTTGTATCTGCTGGCAACATCTTCCTATGTACCTCCCGAGCCTGCTATCATACTACCAAGGTAGCAAAAGCTGGTCATGGTCACAAGAGGGACACCATGGAGCAAGATTGGGGTGGAGACATTTGTGGACACATGTAGGTACTTAAGTAATCAAGGTTTAAATATCGGCCGTGTTAAAAGTTTTAGGATGTTGAAGTGGATGGACGGAGTAACGTTGCTCGACCACATCACATACACATCCGCGGAAGTTTTAGAGTGAGGCCAATCTTGGATAAACTTGAGAAGAACTGTCTGAGATGGTACGGTAATGTCATGCGGCGCCCAGCTGACCAACACCGGTAGCCGACAAGGTGGGTAATGAAAGCGGACCAGCGACCCGGGGGACGTGGTAGGCCCAAGCTGACATGGATGGAACTAATTCAAAGACTCATGAAAGATACCTGAATCCATCTGATGCTACCCAAGACAGACAGTCCTGGAAACGCCATACAAGTGGCCAAATCTCTAAAATAACACCCTATAGAATAATAACTTTGTATTGTCACAAAAGTTTATGTATTTTTTTCACAAATTTTAATAATAAATAAAAACAAAATCGTCATATAAATGCGTAAAATGAGGGTGGAGTTTTGCTTAAGGATGGGGGTAAAATTTAGGGTTAGGGTTTAGAGGGGGGAATGATAACGAGAATATTTTGAATATGGGTATTCCAATTAAACTTAGTTGGCTGTTTATAATATAATCGTTATTTTTGCTGGCATTTTTCATTTCTAAAATTTCAAGATTAGAGAGAGAAGGACCGAATAAGTTTGAAAAAGTCTGCAATTAAAAAAAATATTAATGTGTTGTGATAATACATAGAGCGTTTCTATTTATTCAAATGAATCTACAATCCAGTGAATCCACAACACAAAATAAAGGCAAATATAGAAAAAGTTTTTTCCGATAATCGAATGATTTTACTGAAATCTCTGGATGAAAATTCATTTTAAATAATAATTCAACAAAACGTTGTTTTTTAACTACTTCCACTTTTGTCTTTATTTTGACAGCGACTAGTTTCGCCAGACTCGCTGGCATCGAAAGACTGGTGACACTAGTTATGATGATGATAAGTAGAGCTATCCAATTTACAAACACGAGCTTACTCTCAGACTTGGAAATTGTAAATTGTCTATCTGGGATCATTAATAACTGACCAGGGGGGATGCTAGAAGGAGATTCAACGCAGAACCCAAATGGCTAAAACTGCCATGACAAAGCACACCAAGATATGGTAAGACAAAAATGTCTCCAACAAGACCAAGATGAGACTGGTTTAAACCCTTGTTTTTTTCCATATACCTTTATGGTTGCGAGTCGTTGGACTATGCGAACATCAGAAAGGTCCAAAGTGGATGCTTTCGAGATGTTGTGCTGACGACAAATACTGCGTATATCCTGGACGGCAAGAATAACAAACCAGTCAATCATTTACCAACTGGGTATCAATGCAAGACTCTCGCAGATGTACTCTTAGATAGTGATGAAATATTTTGGACACATAGCCCAGAGGAATCAGGACAATCTTGAAAAGCTCATTATTATGGGCAAAGTAGAGGGATGGCGAACACAACGACGAACAACTAGCTGGTGGTCCGATCAAATCAGAAATCTGACTGGTCTCTCATTAACTGCAGCCTGGAGACTGACGGGTGACAGGAGCGCATGGTGTGGCATAGTCAATAGTTTACAGGATGGACACAACATTCAATCATGAGGAATACGACTGAAACCAAGATATATTTTGGTCCGTTTAGTTGTCATCCAGTATTATTTTTTCCTTTATAAGGATTAATTGTATCTCAATAGAGACGAATATGTAAATTGTTTTTTCCTGGGAACAAAATGTGGTGGCCGAGGCGCTTACAGGACTTATGACCAGAGAGCGCCAGCGTATATATCGGACTTCTGCGTGACACCCATGCCAACGGAAAGGCAACGTTCACTCTGATCAGTAGAAACAAGTACAAACAACATAGCAATTCCAGTCAGAGCCAATAAAGCATGTTTCTATGATCGTGCTTTCAGCGTTGCGGGTCCGTTGGCGTGGAATAGCCTCCATGTTAGTATAAAGTATGAGGATAGTGACGTTTCATTTAAGAAACTTCTGAAGACTGCACTGCTCGGTCAGTCATTTCCTAGTGCGCCCTTGGAGTAATTGATTTTACAAAACGGTGCACTTAAAATACAAGTCATCAGAATAATAATAATCTTCTTCTTCTTCTTCTTCTTTTGATAGATCTGACGATCTGTGACACAGAAATCATATCTCGTCGGATGATGAGATCCAGCTGTCCCTCCATCTCTTAGGCGGTCTTCCAGGTGGGCGGTGTCCGGAAGGGATTTCATAGGCGGCTGTATATGCGAGTCTATCACCATCCATTCGGGCTACATGGTCCCTCCAGTATCTTCTTCTGGATCTACTCCACTGAACGATATCCTCTATTTCGCAGGTTTTCCTTATGTCTGCGTTGCGGACACGATCTCGGAGGGTTTTTCCAGTAATTGATCTTAGGACCTTCATCTCCGATGTTCTAAGTAGTCCCTTGGTTCGCACAGTGTAATAATAATAATAATAATAATGACCTGTCATAAGTTGGGTTGAGTTGAGTTTGTTCCCAATCTCAGTAGATGACGCTAGTGTAGAGTGAACTAAAATATGTAAAGATAAGCGCGGGATTCTAGCATACTCGTATATACAAGTTCCAAAAAGTTGTCAGATGTGGTGGTCATAAGAGGGGCGGAATGGGGAACGTTGTTAAACATAAAGCGATCGCTCAACCGAACCAATGACAGGTCATAAGTCCTGTAAGCGCCTCGGCCACCACATTCTGTTCCCAGGAAAAAATAATTTACATCTTCGTCTCTATTGAGATACAATTAATCCTTATAAAAAAAAATTATCCGCAATGGGTAAAATCCAGTATTTGTCTACAAGAATTTGTGTACATTCAAAACGTTGTTATTTTTTCATTTTTTCAGTTATGTTGTGTTCGTATCGCTCACAATTATTTAAAACTAACTAACCATCACGCCATCTCCCTGAAAGGGTAGGCAGAAAGAATGGACTGTCACACTTTTACTGATGCGGCACTCCATCCTTCTCTTTTCGCTCCGCGGGAGACGCGGTGTGATGGGTTGCGAACCTCATCGCCACCAATAGGCATCTCCCGCGCACACTCTGATCGTGCAACACCCACAAAATAAATCTAAAATAAATAATATAAAATACAATGATATAAAATAAAATAACAAAATAAAAATAATTTAACACAAAATGTTCTTTTTAGATGGTGCACATATTGTCTATTAAATTTATTATTATAATGTAATAACACATAATGTTTTTTTCGATGTTGCACATGTTGACATGGACGATCTGGACTTTTGTGTTTATTTAATTTATGTTACACGTATCCACCGTTTTTTTAAATTAGCTGTAATTAGGCACTTAACCAGCAAGATCTTTGAAATAATATTGAAGGAATTATTCAAATTGTCATTGGAACAAATGAAAAATTTATTTTTACACCTTACAAAATTCTTTATAAAAACGATAAAACTAATACAATTATTTAATAAAAAAGGTATTCCAAAGTGTGTAAACGCGAGAAACTTAAAACCCTTCTGATGTAGTCAACTTTTTCAAGTTGCCCAAACAATAACACATTGTTAACCTGACGGAGGCCGGATGAAGAAAACCCGAAAAAAACCTTCTGCGTGGCACTTAAAACGGGGTAGTTTATGACCGGATCACACTGCCGTGCCTATCCTAATATTTTCTGTAAACAAAGCTTCGTAGGGTGAATTTTCATACTTTTTTCCCTAAATTCGTATGAAGTACGTACGACACAGGGCGACCCAATAAAGCATATCACTTCGAAGTGAAAATTTTCATATTGTTTTATTTACAACATTTTAAATGTATACAAATACTTGTAGACGAATTTTGGATTTTATTTTGCTTTATGCTTAAATCTAATCTTCATAAATGGCGCTAGATTGTAGATTGAAACTAACATGTAAAGTTTGGTGTTGCATATTAACATATATACAACTTCCAAAAATTTGTCAGACATGGTGGTCGCAAGAAAGGTATAATGGGGATGTTGTATTACATAAAGCGTGCGCTTAACCCAACCAATGAAAGGTCATAAGTCCTGTAAACACCTCGATCACCATATTCTGTTTCCAATTAGCATCTTCGTCTCTATTGAGATACAATTAATCCTTGTTTTATTTACATTTGTATCACATTTATTGTTTCTTGAAAAATGATGTGAAATTTTGTAATGAATAATTTATACAATATCAAATAAAATGACAGTATTAATAATATTGAAGTTGGAAATAATTTATTAGAATATTTATTTGGATGTAGTGAGCGTCATATGCTACGCGGAGATGTAGTGAGTGTCATATGCTACGCGGAGATGTAGTGAGTGTCATATGCTACGCGGAGATGTAGTGAGCATCATATGCTACGCGGAGATGTAGTGAGCGTCATATGCTACGCGGAGATGTAGTGAGCGTCATATGCTACGCAGACGATGCTGCACTGATAGCAGAGTCGGAGCTTAGCATACCTAGCAAGAATTCAGTCGGGAAGAGCCATGGGTAATAACTGCGTTCCTTGAGGTAATAAAATCGCGGATTTTTTTTTCTGCACCCGCTCCACCATCAAAGAATATCGGATTCCAGACGTTGACCAAATACTCCTTTCTCGGACTCCCCAGTCTTTTACTATTTCTAGTTGAGTTTACATCGTTAACGTAAATTCTTTTTATCATTATTTCTTCATTCATTCTTTCTTTTCTATATCACATATGCACACAAATTTTGTTTAAACTTATCACTAAAAAACACTGAAAAACACGTGCACACTAATTTTGTTTTCTGTACCACACGAAAATAATAAAAATTGATAAAAAAATATTCACAATTCTCTGATAAATTCACACAAAACAAAAAAAAGAGTAGAATAATATTAAAGTTGCAAATAATTTAAAAGAATATTTATTTAGATGTAGTGAGCGTCATATTCTACGCGGAGATGTAGTGAGCGTCGTATGTTACGCGGATATGTAGTGAACGTCATATGCTACGCGGAGATGTAGTGAGCGTCATATGCTACGCGGAGATGTAGTGAGCGTCATATGCTACTCAATTTATAATAAATAACAGACAATAATACAACAAAACGTCGTAAATTAAATGCGCGCGCGACGCAGGGCAAACGAATATAGTATAATGGCGGCCGATGGGATACTTCACAGATGTGATTTGCCGACAGCGCGCTGTAAACCGTAAAATTATGTCGAAGTATTACACATTTAATTTATTATTTTAACAGATTTCTGTAAAAGATAAATGTAGGTAAGCATTAGAGTCATTTGTGGTTTCTAATTCTAACAATAAATATCACCACGAGTACTGCAAAGTCGTAAAACGATATATCACGGCTACCGATGTTAACGGTTAGGAAATCTTACACGTGATATGACGGCTACCGACGCGCATAGGTTAGTAAAAATGTTCTAACATACTCACTGACTTCATATGGCCGTACAACTCTTGAAGAGTTTCAGACTCCTTGATGATTTTATTCCAAGCTCCTTGATCCTGCGCCTTTGGCTCCCAGCAGTCCGATTCGCCCAATCCAGCCAGATCAGCCAGGACATCTTTCACTAAAATTAATAAAAAAAATATATCAATACGAGGATCTTTTTTGGTCATCCGCTAGTTTTGAGTTCACCCTCGCATTACTGGTGAATCACACCCAATGGACGTTTGTCTCGGGACATTCTTAAAAATAGCGAATCTTCTCCGTCTTTTCCTACATCCCAGGACATTTTTCTTCAATTACCTTCTACAGCATTCCTCCGCTTTCTTTCTAAATTGAAATATACAGCAACCCTTTATAAAACACAGGAAATTCCAAATATCTAATACCCCAGAAGGAAGACTTGATTTTCGCATTTTTTCATTATTATTAACCCCTTCAAACCCCCTGTGCAGAATTATACACATATCATCTGAATCAAAATTGGTATTTGAAATAATTTTCCATTCCACCATCTTTCTGCGCATGAACCAAATTTTTATGGATTACTATTACACAACAATTACAATATGATTATTTATGAATCACAATTAATTTTTTTTTCACGACAGCTGTTCGACAACCGATGTTGACATCATTAGGCGTTACAATTATTTTTTCCACTGTTAAAATAATTTTCGTGATTTTTCGAACCTTTATGTGCATTTGTTTCAAGGAAGGGAATGGAGGAGGCCTTGGTCCAGGAGTGGACGGGAATAGGCTGAGGAAGAAGAAGAAGAATAATACAAATTACTAAAAGTGTATTATTATTTTATTTACATAAATAGATTTTTCTATTAACCAATATCTAGGATTGAGACCTTAAATTAAACCAAACAGGCACTTGCGTTTATTTTAATATTTCAAAATGAATACAATGATTACGGACGTCTGCTCATTTTGCAAATCCAACTGGTGGAAACAGAGTTGCGAGCAGTTCGCAAATAAAAAGTTATTTTATAATTCCGAGTACTTCTGGCCGATTCATTAAAACTACTCTGCTTAAATCCCGAACAGAGGGAAATGTATGGACAGAGAACTGCAAAGTTTGTTCATAAATAATAATAACGAGATAAAAAGTTCAGACCTGCAGCTCGCGAGGAAAGTTTGGTCACCGCACTAATGGTCGGGTAACTATGCGTTTTGCTCTCTCCCGGACGTTATTATTTTTTAATTTGAAAAGCGCACATAATCTATTTAGAAAGAAGAGTAAACTGGAAAAAAATAAACCATAACACTTATTAATATGATGTTGATTCACGAAATAAATAACAATTAATTTTTCTTCTTCTTTTTGTCCTGTCACACCTCCGTGGTGCATAGGGCCTCAAGGAACCGTCTCCACCCGACTATCGCATGCCTGATGCCTAACATCATCCCAAGTGCTTAACCTCGTCCTGCAGGGCTCTTTTCCAGGTGGCTCTATCCCATCAAATAACAAATATATTAAAGATAAAATAAAAATTCTAATAAACAAAAAAATAACTATCATGTTTATGTAAACAAGGATTATACATACATCCAGACAAGTATAAAAATATACGCTTGTTTATGAGTAGAAATTTTTACTTGGGCTTAGGACCGTCATTAAATGATAAATATATGTATATTTAACCGTTCTTATATCGAATTGATTCCATATTTGAAAGTAATAGAACGTACAATTTCAAATAATCCCATTCGAATTTACAATTCGATAAGCGAACCAACGCGTTGTCACGAAAACGAAGCGAATTCAGCTATGTTAAAAATGTCTATTTTGTAAGAACAAATAATAATGTAATAAGAATCTCTTATCAAAGATTCTTTCTTATAAATAATAAAGAAATGTTACTTCCAATATTCGATATTCATAAAATATCGTATATTTGTTCAGTATCCACTCAATTTCCACAAATATCTTTAGCCCGAAACATAAGAAACCTTTTACGCTGGGGTGTAACGCAACTGTTAAAAAATATTGGATTTTCATTTAAAAAATTGTTCTACACTTTCCCTTAGGGTGCTAAAATAAAAGCGCGCGATCCGGTGTTGGGTAGTCAGTACGCGATAAAAAAATAGCGATTTTAAATTGTAAAAATTAGAAAATTCATAACTAATCCCCTTAATTAATTATAATTGAAGTCAAAAATTATAATAATTGAGATTTATTTGCTAAAAACAATAAAAAAAAAACTATAAGGGCAAAGGTCCACTCTGGTTGCAAGCCCGAGAGCTACAACAGGTGGCAGTGAGAACATTGAGCTCCTCGCACTTCCACAGTGAAGTATGCAAGGAAAGATGAGACCAGAATTAATGCGGTAGAGATGAGGTCCCTAAGACGTATGTATGATAGAACGATGTACGACAGAATCTCAAATGCTGATATTAGAAAGGAATGTAGAGCGAAAGAAGGTATTATGAACAAAATTATGAAAGGATCACTGCGTTGGTTCGGACATATGGAATGCATGGATGAAGAAAAAATGGTTAAAAAAGTATACGTTAACGATGTAAATGGAGTACGGAGTCGAGGCAGACAAAGGAAAACATGGTTAAAAACAAATTAATCAAATTTTAAAGGTTGATCATGTCAGAAGCCGGAAGAATCGACGAGCGTGTATGACTCGCTGTATGAATGTAGAGGAAGCTAGAGAGGTATGTGAGGATAGAGTAGTGTGGAGGTCCATTCTCTCTGCCTACCCCTGCGGCAAAACATTGTGATGGTTTGTTGTTGTCATTGTCCACATTGATTTTTTTTTGCATACAACAGGTCGTTTGAACCCAATTACTGTATACATTTATTTTTTAGCTATCATATTGATTCTTATGACATGTGATAGGTAGCCAATCTATCGCCATTTTATTGTCACGAGAATTCTACACCAGACCAAAGACAGTGTGACAATAACACTACCATCGCCGAGGATTGAACCCGGAACCTTCGGAATGAAAGTCAGAGCTCTTACCACTTAGCCACGAAGGTCGTCAACTTTTGGGTCAACTTTCTTGTCGTCAACTTTCTTGTCGTATGCAACTTTTGGGAACTGGACCCTAGCTTAGACCCCATAGATGCAAAAATCAGTTTACGCCTTTGATTTCATCCCCGGCTAAGAAAATCTCAAAGAGAAAATATTTTCACGGCAGAACCTTTTAGCCTACTTACGTCCCGCTCATATTTTCCATAATACCCTCCTATTAAGTCCCCGAATATCACAATCATTTGCATGAAACTAAAATAAAAGATTTTGTTTGAAGGAAGCACATTTTTTTTTCTATTTCATAAATTCACGTTTATTCTAGGTAGGACGCGGTAAGTATGTTTGATAATACCAAGAAAAATATCGTAAATTTTAATAAAATGAAAATGTTTTTCTTGAAGAGTAATCTCATAGCTTACAGATTCATTTAAAAGTTCACAATTTGTGTACTTGTTGTTTATATGTTTATTTAATTAATTTAATGATTTTTGAAAAGGAAGAAACCATGACAGTCTGCAACATTAGCGTGAATGGTGAAAATTTGGAGCAAGTAGTTGAGTTCGTGTATTTAGGTTGTATGTTTACAAGAGATGGGCGAGTGGAGAAGGATATTGAAAGAAAGGTTGGGGCAGGCAACAAAGCGAATGGTGCACTTAAAGTTGTCATCGCAAACAAAAACCTATCCAAAAAAGCTAGAATGGCAGTGCACAATGGTGTTCTTCTACCGACCCTTATGTATGGAAGCGAAGCATGGAACTGGCAAAAGAAGGATGAAAGTAGAATAAATGCAGTAGAAATGAGATCTCTTAGACGAATGTGTGGATACTATGATAAATCAAATATTGAATGTCGGCCATGTGAGGAGTCAGAGAAATCGACGCACGTGCATGACACGATGTATGAATGTTGAGGAAGCGAGAAAAATATGTCAGGAAAGAAAAATGTTGCAGTCCATTCTTTCTGCCTACCCCTTCGGGGAGACGGCGTGATGGTTAGTTAGTTAGTAAGTTAGTTTAATTAATTCAACAAAAAATATATTTGAAAAGTCATGGTAGAAGTTCATTGTAAGTAATGAAAATAGAAGAAGATACGAGAAGATTAACCATACTCCAGATTAAGGCAATGGGAATAATTTTGAGAAAAAACAGATACGCCAGAATTAAAGTGATGCTTAAAGAGCTAAAAAATACGTAATTAAAAAATAATTACATTCAACGTTTTATTACTAATTCACAAAATTGTTAATGGGCACATCTCCCAAGAATTTTTAAGGAAGATAAAAAGTAACCAACATGAACATCAATATGAAACAAGAAAGAAAAATAAACTAAGGCTCCAATTTAAAAAAAAAAATCACAGAATTCTCTTAAGTATAAAGCATTTAAAATTCATGAAAATATACCGGAGGATGTCAAAAGTGTGCGGAGCATAAAAATATTTAGAATAGAATCAAATAAATATGTGAACAAAATGTAACCTTATTATTATAATTGAATGTTTAATTGTTTTTATTAGAGCATGTGTTGTGTACATATGTACTATTTCAAGTTAATAAATAAATAAAATAAATAAGTAGTTTATCACTACGAGTATCTTGTTTTATGGAGCATTTTCTACAGCGACCATGATTAATTCATAAAAATAGAACTATGTGAATCATCGTTTTTATTTACTTTTTTTTTATATACTCGTACTTTGTATATACAATACTTACATTATTTTTTTTTTAATTACATAGACATATTTCGGACAATGATACATATTTAAAATATTATAAAATTGTTTACATGATCTGACAGATGTTATAAAGATTTAATTTGGTAAATAAATAATCTTTATTACATCTGTCAGACCATGTAAACAATTTTATATTATTTTAAATATGTATCACTGAAGAAGGACTGGTTGTCCGAAACATGTCTATATAATTTAAAGTTTTTTAATGTAACTATTGTATAAACACAAAGTATAAAAAAATAAATATTAGGTCCTTACATATGAAATTGGCGTTTTGCCGTACTGGCAACTTTGATCTCAAATATCTTATCTTTGGTTAGGATCTCCAAATTCAAAATTATACAGCTATTTACTCAAGTATTTGTGTTTTGAAAATTATAATTCATTTGTTTTTTCCTCAATTGTTTTTTTTTCTTTGCGTCACTCAGTATACAAAATGGAAAACTTGAAATATCGCGTTATTTATGAGTACGAGTTCCACCGTGGCACCAGTGCTGCAGAAACGGCTCGAAGAATTAATGATGTGTATGGCGACGGTGCCGCAAAAGAAAACACAGTGCGTTTTTGGTTCCAACGTTTTCGTTCTGGAAATTTCAACCTGCAGAACAAGCCCCGTGGACGGCCGGAGACCAAAGTTGATGATGAAGAATTGAAGGCTATTGTGGAAGCGGATCCATCGCAAACAACGTCTGAGTTAGCTGCAGGCTGCGGTGCTAGTGATAAAACTGTTTTAATCCTCTTGAAGCAAATTGGGAAGGTTAAAAAGCTTAAAAGGTGGGTACCTCACGAATTGAGTGAAGCGAATCAACAAACGCGCGTTGACTGCTGCGTTGCATTACTCAACCGGCACAATAATGAAGGGATTTTGAATCGAATCATTACCTGTGATGAAAATTGGATCCTGTATTATAATCGGAAGCCCCAAGCGAAAATTGACTCCAAAAAAGTTACTTGTGAGCGTTTGGTGGACTAGTGCTGGTGTCGTTCACTACAGCTTTCTTAAATCTGGCCAGACAATTACGACAGATGTCTATTGTCAGCAACTGCAAACCATGATGGAAAAGCTAGCTGCTAAACAACCGAGGCTGGTTAATCGCTCTAGGCCACTGCTGCTTCATGATAACGCTAGACCACACACTGCACAACAGACGGCTACCAAATTAGAAGAGCTTCAATTGGAATGTCTAACACATCCACCGTACTCTCCGGACCTTGCCCCAACAGATAACTATTTTTTTCGAAATTTGGATAACTTCTTGCAAGGGAAAAAATTCAACTCCGATGGGGCAGTCCAAACCGACTTCAAAGATTTTATTGATTCCCGTCCGAATGTTTTTTTTAGTAAAGGGATCGATGTACTACCTATGAGATGGCAAAATTGCATAGATAGCAATGGTACATACTTTGATTAAATAAATATATTATATTTAAAAAAAATCAACTTTATGTTCCTCCCATACAAAACGCCAATTTCATATGTAAGGACCTAATATTAATAAAAACATCTACAACACGAAGTAAAGCGAATATAGAAGAAACATCTTATTTATTATAATATTCCTAAAAACTCCATTTCTCAGTGTAGAAATATATAAAGAAAAACTATGCATTCTTATGAAGCACTTAATTTGTAGTTTTTTTTATACATAGAGAGGAGTCCCACCGCTTTTCTGAAGCTGTTATAGGCGGAAGTCGCCTTCTGTCAGCTTCGCTCTATCAATCCCTTGGCCCGTCCCGTTACTGGAGTTGTGATTAAATAAAAACAAGTAGGACCCAGGCCACAATTAAACTACCTATCTTCTCTATATCCCGCTGGAATGTAAATTTATGTTATTAACATAATACAAAATAAAATAAAAATTTAAAACAAAACAGTGCTACTAGAAACTATCTCATGGGTACATAACAGCGAAAGGTCAGGTGAGGATCAGAGGAGGCAAATGCGGGCAGGCAAGGTTTGGAAGGCAATTTTACATTTAGAATACGGGATGGGTTTAAGGAAGCAGAAATAATAGCTTATAAATAAATTTGATATCTTTGTGAGGGAGAAGAACGAGGCCTAGCTCTGCAGGCAACCCCCACCCCCAGCGAGACAGTCAGCACCCCCTCAGAGGAGTCAACGACGGCGACTTCCAATGAGATAGTCGGCCGAGTGAAAGAAAAATGTTAGGGACTCTAGTGGGAAAAAAATGTAAGAGACCATTATTCTCCAATGACAGAGGATGGTCAAGTGCTATATTCTGTCCATATTATTATACGGAGTGGAGACCTGGACCCTCAAAGTGAACACAATAAACCATATAGAAGCACTTGAAGTGTGGCTCCATCGCAGAATGTTACGGATCTCATGGACTGATATGGTCACCAACAACGAGATACTACATAGAGCCAGAGCAAGAAGATAATTGGTTTCTGATGTGAAGTCTAGAAAAATGGCATATTTAGGACATATTCTCCACAACGAGAAATATGATCTCCTGCACCTCATCATGAAAGAGAAGAATTAGGTTAGGCGCGATGTGGGAAGACCCCCAGATGTCCTGGCTCAAGAATATCAAGGAGTGGAATTAGGAGGGTAGTAGAGTTGTTCCGTCTGGCACAGGGTAGAGAGGCCTACGCCAGAGTGATAGCCGACGTCGGGGAAGCCTGACATGGCACTCCAAAAAAAAGAAGAAGAAACATTATTATTAACCTTTTGTCCCATTTTCGCTAGAGAGGATTCGGAAAATACTTGTGATATTTCTACATGAGGGATTTTGGTAGCTATTCTAGGATCTCTGAATGACGGTGAAGGCTGGAGATTGCGGAAAAATGACGATCTGTACCATATTTACAAAGATCCCAGTCTCCACACAGGTCAGACTGAATAGACTGAGATGGGCTGGTCACGTGCAGAGGATGCCGTCATCGCGAACCCAAAAAGATTGCTGGTTTGGTACCCAGGTGGTAGAAGACCAATTGGACGACTAAGGCTGCGATGGGAGGATGAAGTTGGGAGAGATGGGGCGAAATTGTTACGAGTGTCAGATTGGAGGTAGGACAGGAGGAGTTGGACGCGAAGAATAATGGAAGGCTCGATATGGGCTGTAGGGCCATCGAAGAAAAAAAATCCGTGGCTTTATCCCACTGCATTCTGCTGCGGAGATCGAGGTCGTTCATATTAGTGAAAGTACGTTCAGAAGACCAATACTCTTGATTTTGGAGAGTATCTTGTATTCCTAAACTCGAACCATCTCTCAAGCGTTCCTGGTAATATACGAGTATATTATATTTTACATGTTCTCAATAGATGCCTTTAATTATACAATAATTTTTGTATTGATTTGATTACATTTGATTTGAATTATCTCTCATGTGGTTTTCTGAGTCAGTTTGTAAAATGACTTCAATGTCGTTTACTTTAAGCAATCTTGCTCTACTAAATTATTCAATGTATTTGGAGAAAAGTGCGGTAACTCCGTATTTAAAAAAATCTAATTAACTGACGATTATGCCGTTTACCCTGAACTATTTAAACTTTTGTATTTCTGACGGTTTTGGTAGATTCGTCGGATATAAAATAAAACATTTATAAAACATGCGTGCGACCTATCATGACGTACGGCTGTAGAGACGCGGACCGACACTGTGCGAACCAAGGGACTACTAAGAACATCGGAGATGAAGGTCCTAAGATCAATTACTGGAAAAAGAAATCGTTACCTCCGAGATCGTGTCCGCAACGTAGACATAAGAAAAACTTGCGAAATAGAGGATATCGTTCAGTGGAGTAGATCCAGAAGAAGATACTGGAGGGACTGTAGCCCGAATGGATGGTAACAGATTTGCATATACAGCCGCTTATGAAATCCCCTCCGGACACCGCCCACCTGGAAGACCGCCTAAGAGATGGAAGGACAGCTGGGTCTCATCATCCGACGAGACATGATTCCTGTGTCACAGATCGTCAGATCTATTCAAAGAAGAAGAAGAAGAACAAGAATTAAATACAGTTTAGTTACAATGCCAATTTAAATATTTTTTTCAATATTATTTTAAAGTTCTTGCTGTGTTGTTTTGTTTTAAGTGCTTAATTACAGCTAATTTAAAAAAACGGTAGATACGTGGAACATAAATTAAATATTCTATATGTGCACCATCTAAAAATAACATTATGTGCCCAATTATTTTTATATTGTTATTTTATTTTATATCATTGTATTTAGATTTATTATGTGGATGTTGGACGATCGAAGTGTGCGCGGGAGATTGGTGGCGATGAGGTTCGCAACCTATCACACCGCGTCTCCCGCGGGAAGAAAAGAGGAGGATGGAGTGCCGCATCGGTTAAAGTGTGACAGTCCATTCTTTCTGCCTACCCTTTCGATGAGATGGCGTGAAGGTTAGTTAGTTAGTTACGTTTATAAGGGAAAAAAGGGGGTTGTTAAGCTATACCTCGTGGTCGTAGAATAATTTTCTCGTACTCGGAAGCTAAACGCTCCGGCCATAAAAACCTTTTCTAGTAGAAATTGCTTGGGTCTAGGAATCTTCTGGAACGCCCTTTGGATGTTTCGGCAGGAGTGGCCCTCGGTACGCGAGGGGATGCTGGATAGGTACCCACCTAGGGTTGGGGGGTGTAATTATGTAAAGATGGTGCGGAGTACGTATGGGATCAGAATATTCTAGAATTCCAGAAAAATCATCTTATGTATGATGATTTGTGATATAAGTGCGATGGGCGAGAAATTGGAGCAAGTTACCGAATTTCCGTATCTGGGAAGCATGTTTACAAGAGACGAAAAAATGGAGAAAGACATCGAAAGAAGGGTTGGTGCTGGGAATAAAATAAGTCATTTCTGCAAATATAAATATATCCACAGATGCAAAGATGGCAGTACACAATGGAGTTCTAGTGCCAACCCTCATGTATGGAAGTGAAGCTTGGAGCTGGCAAAAGAAGGATGAAAGCAGGATAAACGCCGTAGAAATGAGATCACTAAGAAGAATGCGCGGGAAAACGTTGTATGATAGAATACCGAACGATGAAATAAGAGAGAAATGTAAGGCAGATGACTGCATCATGGATAAAATAAAAAAAGGATCCCTAAGATAGTTTGGACATATGGAACGAATGGATGAGAGTATAATGGTTATAAAGTTGTATACAAGCAGCGTGAGTGGAAAAAGAAGCCGAGGACGACCGAGACAAACTTGGCAAGACCAAATTAATTAATTACTAAAAGGCAGTTACATTCGAAGTCGGAATAATCAACGTGCGTGCATGGTGCGATTTTGTGTTAATTATTTAATATGGAGTTTCACATCGTTGTTCAAGAAACAATAAATATTTAACTATTTATTTCTCTTTTTCTTTTTTATATATTATAATTTGTTTATACAGCACTTACATTAAAAAATTTAAATTTAGTACACACGTTTCGGATAACTAGCCCTTCTTCAATGATACATATTATAAAGAAACATATTTAAAATATTATAAAATTGTTCACATGATCTGACGGATGTTATAAAGATTTTAATAACATATAATCTTTATAATGTAATTAATTTTTTTTAAATGTAAGTGTTGTATATACAAAGTATATTAACCCTTAACGTACCGTGTTCAAAACAAAACGCTTGCTCCCATGTGGTAAGTTCAGTTTACCGCTAACTTTATCTAAATATCAAGCATATGACTAGATGAATCAAAATTTAATTTATGTCATCTTGTAGGGAATTTCATTAGAATAGATCGATATCTATAACATACATGGATTATTTGAAAAACATATCATTATTAATTTTTTTCTGGAACCATGCGATTTCTGATATGTAATGCGTCATAGCATACGGGCGACTAAAAATCGGGTCGGGTCGGGTCGAAACTTGTCTGCACGCCGGGCCGGCGGGGCGAAGATAAAGGCACCTAGGCAAAATGTATAGTACGTTCAAGACAACGAGTACGTATTAATATTTGTCCCTTTTGGTAAAGTGTTAATATTTTCACAGTTCTGATATTATTAACTTACGTGCTGCGTTTTCATCCAGTCGGTATTATTACGTACCTATTGAAAAGGTCAAAGATATAATTTATAATACGTTCAAAACAGCGAGTAAGTATTTGTCACTTTTGATAAAGTTGTAAATATTAGCAAAACAAATTCTACCTTAACACGAATGAAGGTGAGGGCAGTCTTAGAAAATATTTTTTTTGGGATGAAGGAAGTAATTTTTTGCTTTTTTTTTTTTATTACGAAATATTGAAAACACTTCAATGGAGGATTACAATTTTTTTTATAATATTAGGGTCCATAGGTTTTAAGAAAATCAACTTTAAATTGGCAGTGGAAACTCAATTTACCACATGGCAACGCGACGGTTAAAAAAGAAGAAGAGAAATAAAGCATCTACAACACAAAGTAAGGCGAATACAGAAGAAATATAAGTATTGTTTCATATATGTTACATTAATTTAAGAAAAAGAAACTAAACAAATAAAATGTTGAAGCAGCCTCAGATGTCCACAAAACAATGAGGGTGGGTCGTGTCTCCGTCTTATGGAATCATCCCCAATCCATTAGCAGGGTAGCGCACTTTTTATTGTCCTTTTCAATTAGCCTGAGAGACCCGCGCAGTTTTTATGTGGACATAAAATTGAATAAGCTATGATTTATTCGTCCGGATTGTACAATTCCCTTGATTGACTTGGGACGAGTGATGTATCCTTGTTTATTTTTACTGCTCCTAGGGTGAGATTATAAAACATTCATTATAAAAAGAGATTTTCTTAAGAATCGACTCACATGTTCATAGTTGAGCACCTACTCAAGTCTAAGGAGCTAAAAAATCAAAATCCATTTTATTGAACGCTAAGGCATGTGGAATTCCATAGCAATATACTTAATAATAATTAATAATCAGATTATTCCTTTTACTCCTTTTTCCTTAAATACTTTGTCTTAAATGCAATGGTGTTCTTCCACCGACCCTTATGTATGGAAGCGAAGCATGGAACTGGCAAAAGAAGGATGAAAGTAGAATAAGTGCAGTAGAAATGAGATCTCTTAGACGAATGTGTGGATACTCTGTGTATGATAGAGTGTCGAATGAAAATATAAGAAGGGAATGCGGTGCAAATGATGGTGTCATGAACAAAATAATGAAAGGATCATTAAGATGGTTTGGACATATGGAAATAATGAATGAAGAAAGAATGGAAAAAAAAAATATGAGTTAATGATGTAAATGGAACCAGAAATAGAGGAAGACCGAGGAAAACGTGGCACTATCAAATAAATCAAGTATTGAATGTCGGCCATGTGAGGAGTCAGAGAAATCGACGCGCGTGCATGACACGATGTATGAATGTTGAGGAAGCGAGAGAAATATGTCAGGAAAGAAAAGTGTGACAGTCTATTCTTTCTGCCTACTCCTTCGGAGAGACGGCGTGATGGTTAGTTAGTTAGTTAGTTTTAATTTCCATATTAATTATTTTGTTTTCAAATGTATGTTTTTTATAAATTACAATTTTATATTTTTCATATTATCATCATGGATTATTATTGTTTAATATTATTTATTAGTTCTTACTGATAAAATTAATTAGTAGTACTTATAGCAAATAGCTTAGGTTAATTTTTACATTTTAATTATTTTATCGAATTTTAAATGCGTTTACAATTTTATATTTTTTTATATTTTCATCATGGATAATTATTGTTTAATATAATTTATGAGTTTTTTTTTATGTATACAACAGGTCGTTTGAACCCAATTACTGTATACAATTTTATTTTTTTAGCCATTATATTGATTCTCGTGACATATGATAGGTAGCCAATCTATCGCCATTTTATTGTCACGTGAATTCTACACCAGACCAAAGACAGTGTAACAATTACACTGCCATCGCCGGGAATCGAACCCTTAGTTCTTACTAATAAAAAGTAATTATTAGTACTTATAACAAATAGCCCAGGTTAATTTTTAAATTCAAATTATTGTATCAAATTTTAAATGTGTTATTTATATAAGACTTTCTTTGTTTAGTTTTTATTATATTTTAACATCTGAATATAGAGGAGGTTTCCTTCGAAAAATGTCGTGTTTTTTTTAATATTTTGTGGATTAAACAAAGTTATTTTCAATTTCCTAAAAATCCATTATAAATAGCTTAAAGAAATTGGGATTAATGGTCTTAGCAAAATAAATTGACTTATTTGGGGTACTTCAGTTCCTCTCTATTAGCAGAAGTATTTTCAAAAGTTTTTAAATGATAATTCTAGAAAAAAATACATATTTTTGATTCCAACATCTTCTTCTTCACCCTGTTGTGGCCGTCCACTCCTGGACGTAGGTCTCCTTTCGAATTTTCAACTCCCTTCTATCCTCAGACAACGAGCATGAACTACAAGTCCTGGTGAATAGTATGTATGAGGTATGCATGCGAAATGATCTGATGATGAATGTTATTAAGTCCAAGGTAATGATTTTGGAAAAATAAAAAATCATGACAGTCTGCAACAGCGTGAATGGTGAAAATTTGGAGCAAGTAGATGAGTTCGTGCATTTAGATAGTATGTTCACAAAAGATAGGCAAGTGGAGAGGGATATTTTGAAAAAAGGGTTGGGCAGGCAGCAAAGTGAATGGTACACTTAAAGTTGTCATCGAAAACAAAAACCTATCCAAAAAAGCTATAATGGCAGTGCACAATGGTGTTCTTCTACCGACCCCTATGTATGGAAGCGAAGCATAGAATGTTTACCACCCCTGATCTGTTTGTATATAAAGGACTAAGTTTGCAGTAGTGGCACCAGTCGGTCGATGCCAGCGAGCCTGGCGAAACCGGTCGCTGTCGAAATAAAGACAAAAGTGGAAGTAGTTAAAAAAATCATCATTTTGTTTAATTATTATTTAAAATGAACTTCCATCAAGAGATTTCAGTAAGATCATTTGATTATCAAATATTGTTTTTTTTAAATATTTTTTATTTAATTTATTTTTTAGAAACCCAATTGGGTTATATGGTTACATTTTTAGATCTTACTATTAATCTGTATTGTTTCAGATATTTTTTATATTGAGTTGTAGTGAGATTCCTTGTGTCTTTAGGTAGTTCATTGTAAAGTTTCAGTCCATTGTTCAATATCCTTGATTGTCCTGTCTTAGTTCGTGCAATCGGTAAGTGATATCTGTCACAATTCCTGGTCCAGTGTCTGTGTATGTCTGAATTTTTAGTTAATTTGTAGGTGCTGTCTGTTGTCTTTTCCATGGTCACTCTGTGTACAATTTTTAAGGTCTCATATTTGGTCAGGTCTGATATGTCCATTTGTTTTGTTTGTCTGTAAACTTGTATGGTTGGGGTAAGGTAGTCAATGTTATATGCTAATTTTATTATTTTATTTTGTTGTCTTTGGAGTCTGGAGATGTTCTTTTGGTTTCCTGTCCCCCAGAAGGGAATCATATATGTCAGTCGGCTTTTTACATACGCTTCGTAAATCATAACTTTTTCCCTTCTTGGTATGTAATTCTGTATTTTGTAGAAGAGGGAGTATAGCGATGCTAACTTGTCTGTTAGGTTGTCTATGTGTTTTGTCCATTTTATTTGTCTGTCCATTGTTAGTCCTAGGTACTTTACATAGTCGAGTTCGGTTATTGCGAGAAGAATTCGAGAAAAGTCAATGTTTTGTAATACTACCTTAATACGCTTTCTAGCTTGAACAAATAAATGCCTTGAATATGTATTTTTATTGACGACAAATATAATAAATTTCTTTCAGACTTGTTTTCTTAATGTCATTATTATGGCTATAGAGTTGTTAAGAAAATCATTAAAAAATAAAAACAATCTGTTTACGTAAATAACATTATTTCGCCTCTACGTAACAAAATTACGAAGGAAAACGAAGGTCTCATAAATCAAGTGAAGTCATTTAAGAAAAACTTATAATAAGACTGAGAAGAAGAACATTTATTCTGAATCATTAATATTTGTTTTATTAAAGCTTTGAATAAATACTCTTTTTCTTCTTCTTCCTTGTTGTAGACCTATGTGGTATGTTCTACAGAGTGTTGCTCCTCCTGTGAGGTAGACTCCCATCTGTCCTTCCATCTTTTAGGAGGTCTTCCAAGAGGACGAGTCCCATGAGGCTGATTATGCAATGCAATATTGGGGAGTCTGGTGGTGTCCATTCTTTGAACATGACCATACCAGTCCCATTTTCGCCATCTACTCCATCTTACAATATCCTCAACCTCACATATCTCTCTTATTCTGGTGTTCCTCGCGCGAACTCTCAGTATCTTGCCTGCTATCGTCTTCATTGTCTTCATTTTGGAAGTCCTCAAAACTTGTTTGGTCCTTACTGTGTCTGCCTTTGTTTCGACGCCATGTATTATTATTGGTCTTACGCATGCTTTATAGATTCTCATATTACTCTTAATGGCCATGTCTTTGTTTTTCCATATTGTGGATTTTAGAGCGCCAGAGATTGCAGCTACCTTTTTTACTTGGGCTTGTATTTCTTCTCGCAGATCAGCTCCTCCCACCAGGTCTATGCCTAGATACTTGAAGGTCCTGACCTGTTCTATGGGTTGATTTCTTATAACTAGGTTACATGTTTCGGGTGTTTTGGAAAAGGTCATACATTTAATTTTTTCGATAGAGATCGTCATGTTGTATTTCTTACAGGCGTGATGTAGTCTGTCAAGCATTTTTTGTAGGTCATTATTGTTTCCAGCTATGATTATAGCATCGTCTGTATAACATACCACATTGACAATTTGCTCTTCCATCCTATATCCCAGTTGTAGCGATTGGGTCTCCTCTATAAGTTTGTCCATTATCAGATTGAACAGACAGGGTATTTTCATTATTTTTTTAAATGTCGCAACAAAGATTTAGTTGTTCAAACGAAAAAAAAAAATTAAAAGCTTATTCGAACGAAAATATGAGAGTAAAATTATTTCAATTCGTTCGTGTTTCCTCTTATGTATATTTGATTGAATGCCTGTTCCACGTGCGTAAGCCCTTGAGAGAATTTAAGCCTGGCGCCCATAAAAAGTAGCTCAAAACGATTCGATTATACTAAGAAACTTGTATGAAAGGGAGACTTAACCGTAATATTCAGGAAGAAATTTGTTACACCCCAAGGTAAATTGCGGTAATCCCTTTATAAAAAAAAACATGTTTTTAAAAAACAAACAAAATAAACCATCACGCCGATTCCCCACAGGGGTAAGCAGAGTGAATGGACCGCCACACTACTCTATCCTGACAAACCTCTCTAGATTCTTCCACATTCATACAACGAGTCATACACGCACGATTTAAATCAATGATACTAGAATTTATTTTACAATCTTCAAAATGGGCAGAAAATAGCTCATTATTGTGAAGAAGGAATCTGGTCGTGTCCAGGCTCGAACCCAAGTCCCCTAGATTAGGAGTCAAGCATTCTATCCCCTAGACCACCACCCGATTAATAATTTGATGAATTTGGTCATGCCATGTTTTCCTCCATTTACACCATTAACGTATACTTTCTTAACTATTCTTTCTCTATCCATGCGTTCCATATGTCCGAACCAACGCAGCGATCCTTTCATAATTTTGTTCATAATACCTTCTTCCGCTCCACATTCCTTTCTTATATCAGCATTTGAGATTCTGTCATATATCGTTCAACCACACATGCGTCTTAGGGGCCTCATCTCTACCGCATTTATTCTGCTTTCATCCTTCTTCTGTCAGTTCCATGCTACGCTTCCATACATTAGGGTTGGGACCAGAATAGAATATCAAATTTTGATATTTTTATTATGTTATAATTTTTCCAGATGGTTTCCCTTAGGTAGCCAGATATTGATTCAGCATTGTGTGTTCGCAATGTCGCTTCGTCATATAAATAGCTGTATTATATTATTTCTATTATTTCGCTTATGAAATTTCCTCCAGACCCCGCACACCTGGAAGACGTCTTTCATATTAGTGAAAGTAAGTTCAGAAGGCAAATACTCTTAATTCTAGAGAGTATCCTGTCTTCCTAATGTTGAACAATCTTTTATGCGTTTCTGGTAGTATACTATACATAATATATTATTTTACCTGTTCTCAATAGATGCCTTAAAAATTAATTTTGTAATATCTGAATGAAATAAACTGATTTGATTTGATTTGATTTCGCCTAAGAGATGGAGGGACATCTGGACCTCATCATCCGACGAGACATGATTTCTGTGATCGACAGATCTATTAAAATAAGGTAATCAAATGATTTTACTGAAATCTCTTGATGGAAGTTCATTTTAAATAATAATTAAATAAAACGATGTTTTTTAACTACTTCCACTTTTGTCTTTATTTAGACAGCGACCGGTTTCGCCAGGCTCGCTGGCATCGACAGACTGGTAACACTATTGTAAACTTAGTCCTTTATATACATACAGATCAGGGGTGGTAAACATGATTCTATACAAAAATAATCTTCAAATATTTATGTAAAGTTTTTCTGAATTTAACTATTGGTATGTATATAAAGGAATAAGTTTACAATATGTATATAAATGTATGTATATAAAGATGTATATAAATGTATGTATGATATATATAAATGTATGTATGATCTGTATGTATATAAAGGAATAAGTTTACAATAGTGTTACCAGTCTGTCGATGCCAGCGAGCCTGGCGAAACCGGTCGCTGTCTAAATAAAGACAAAAGTGGAAGTAGTTAAAAACATCGTTTTATTTAATTATTATTTAAAATAAGAAGATTGTATATTATTACAATGTTGATAATACCGCACGTTACTACCAAGTGCTTACACATTGAATCAATACATATAATGTGACGTGCGAAAGCTGATGAACATTTTTACAAAATAAATATCTCCTTTGCTAAGAGAACTAAGTTCTTGCGTGGGGCTTGTATAAATGAACATACGAAAAACACGAAAATTGTGCCTTTCTGTTCACGTGAATGAGAATAATATAATTTAAGCTATCTCTAAGCCCCTACTTTTACTCTGTAAAACAATATTACATTAATTTCTTAGAAACATTAAGTGTTTTATAAACCCAGTATTTATTGTAGAGTATTGTAGAGTTCCAACCCTTATGTATGGAAGCGAAGCATGGAACTGGCAGAAGAAAGATGAGAGCAGAATAAATGCGGTAGAGATGAGGTCCCTAAAACGTATGTGTGGTAGAACAATGTACGACAGAATCTCAAATGCTGATATTAGAAAGGAGTGTAGAGCGAAAGAAGGTATTATGAACAAAATTATGAAAGGTTCGCTTCGTTGGTTCGGACATATGGAGCGCATGGGTGAAGAAAGAATGGTTAAAAAAGTATACGTTAACAATGTAAATGGAGTAAGGAGTCGAGGTAGACCGAAGAAAACATGGCATGACCAAATTAATCAAATATTAAAAGTTGGTCATGTCAGAAGCCGGTAGAATCGACGTGCGTGTATGATTCGATGTATGAATGTGGAGGAAGCTAGAGAGGTGTGCCAGGATAGAGTAGTGTGGCGGTCCATTCTCTCTGTCTACCCCTGCGGGGAAACGGCGTGATGGTTTTGTTTGTTGATTGTTTGTAACTACAGTGAATGTTAATACACATACAAATTAAAAAACTTACAATTAAATAAAGACATAGAAGGTTACTCGTCGCTTACCCGAAGCTGTTATAGGACGCAGCGGCACCCCTTCGTCAGCTTCGCTCAAACAATCCCTAGGCCCGCGTCCACGCAGGACTTACATTAGATGGAGAATGCACCATCATCATCATCAGCCGTCTGTCATCCACTGCTGAATGTAGGCCTCTCCCAAAGCCCGCCACCGCCCCCTATCCATTGCCGTTCCCATCCATCCATGTCCAGCAATCCTCTTCATATCGTCAGTCCAGCGGGCAGGGGGACGTCCAACTCTACGGAATCCTGTACGCGGTCTCCACTCCAGAACCCGTCTTCCCCATCGGTTGTCGGTTCTCCGACAGATATGACCAGTCCACCGCCACTTCGGTCCGCTTATCCGTAAAGCCACCTCAGTCACCTTGGTTTGTTGTCGAATAAATTCGTTCCTAAATCTGTCCCTCAAGGTTATTCCAAGCATCGCTCTTTCCATGGCGCACTTGGCAACCTTGAATCTGTAGACTAGACCTTTTGTCAATCTCCACGTTTCGGCTCCGTACGTCATGACTGGCAAAACGCACTGGTTGAAGACTTTAGTCTTGAGGCATTGTGGTATGTTGGAAGTGAAAACATGACGTAATTTCCCAAAGGCCGCCCAACCCAACTGAATTCTTCGGTCGACTTCTTTCTCGAAATTGTTTCGTCCTAATTGTATGATTTGGCCAAGATATGTGTATTCTTGTACCACTTCGAGAGCCGATCCACTGACGGTTACTGATCCCGGGATAATATGTTCATTATACACAATGCATTATACACGATACACAATGAACAACCATCAACTGGCACATGTATCTACGATGAAGGATCTCGGAATCATCTATGAGAGTAGGCTGACTTTTCGTGCACATATCGAGAGGATTTGTGGCATTGCACTGAGGATGTTGGGGTTCATCGTCCGGACCGGAAGGGTTTTCAGGGATCCCAATGTGCTCAGAGTCTTATACAACGCATTGGTTCGGAGCAGGCTCGAAAGTGGTTCTGTGATATGGAGTCCTCACGAGGCGAGATATTCCGTTATGCTGGAGAGGGTTCAGAAAAAAATTCTGAGGTATCTCTACATGAGGGAGTATGGTAGCTATCCGTGGCTCTATCCCACGGCATTTCTTTTGGGAATGCTCGGAACCAATTCTTTACAGCTTCGAAAAGATGGACATCTAATTACCCATTTCTTCAGATTAATTAGGGGATACTTCGAGAACTCGGCCGTACTGGAGGATGTTGGTCTTTTTGTCCCCGATAGATATCTCCGACAGCGACAGCACAGATTGTTTTACCTACCGGCCACTAGAACCAATCTGCCTCTGGTGACACCGGTGGGAAGTGCAATTAGTCTGCATAACGCGGTCTCCTCGGAGATCGACGTCTTTCATGTTAGTGAAAGTACGTTCAGGGGGCAAATACTATTGACTTTAGAAAGTATCTTGTCTTCCTAATGTCGAACCATCTCTAATGCGTTCCTGGTACTTTGTTGTAATATTTTTATGATATTTTACCTTAACTTAATAGATGCCTTAAACATTTTCCTGTTTGTAATGTCTATTAATTTAATAAACTGATTTGATTTGATTTGATATACATGACTTTCGTCTTGTCCAAATTCATCCCGAGACCCACTCGTCAGGATGCAGTGTTCAGTTCATCTAGCATGCCTTCTAGCTCCCCAACAGATTCCGCCAGAATAGAAGCTTTTTTCTAGAATGCACCATTCTAGAAAAAGGTTATCGACAGGAACACAGTGAACCTTACATTTTAATGTGTATAATTTAAAAAGAAAACTGATCCAAGAGGAAAGAACGGGACCCCGCAAAGTGCCCCGTTCTTTCCTCCGCCGCAAGGTGTCGGACTTCTCGCTAATAAATATAAACGCTCGCTTAATAATATAAACCCAGTATCCAAAGATACTCATCTGCTTTTGGACGGATAATTAACACATACAAGTTGTGTTTGACAGTGTTTAAGACTCGGCGCCAGAGAGCGCCGACGTATATATTGGACCTCTGCGTGACACCCATGCCAACAGAAAAGGCAACGTTCACTCCGATCAGTAGAAACAAAAGCGAACAACATTAAGATTAAGTTAACAACAACATTAAGAAGAAGTTATGCTGGAGAGGGTTCAGAAAAATTTTCTGAGGTATCTCTACATGAGGGAATATGGTAGCTATCCGTGGCTCTATCCCACGGCATTTCTTCTGGGAATGCTCGGAACCAATTCTTTACAGCTTCGAAGAGATGGACATCTAATAACCCATTTCTTCAGATTAATTAGGGGATACTTCGAGAACTCGGCCGTACTGGAGGATGTTGGTCTTTTTGTCCCCGATAGATATCTCCGACAGCGACAGCACAGATTGTTTTACCTACCGGCCGCCAGAACCAATCTGCCTCTGGTGACACCGGTGGGAAGAGCAATTAGTCTGCTGAACGCGGTCTCCTCGGAGATCGACGTCTTTCATGTTAGTGAAAGTACGTTCAGGGGGCAAATACTATTGACTTTAGAAAGTATCTTGTCTTCCTAATGTCGAACCATCTGTAATGCGTTCCTGGTACTTTGTTGTAATATTTTTATGATATTTTATCTGTACTTAATAGATGCCTTAAACATTTTCCTGTTTGTAATGTCTATTGAGTTAATAAACTGATTTGATTGATTGATTTAATTGATTGATTGAAGATTCCATTCAGATCCAATAAAGCAAGTTTCTATGATCGTGCTTTCAGCGTTGCGGGTCCGTTGGCGTGGAATAGCCTCCATGTTAGTATTAGGATAGTGGCGTTAAATTTAAGAAACTTCTTAAGACTGAACAGCTCGATCAGTCTTATCCTAGTGCGCCCTTGGAGTAATTGATTTTGCAAAATAAGTATTCATAGATACAACAACAACAAATAACAAACCATCACGTCGTTTCCCCGTAGGAGTAGGCAGAGAGAAAGGACCGCCACACTAATCTATCCTGGCACACCTCACTCCACTTTCATACAGCGAGTCATACACGCACGTCGATTCTTCCTACTTCCAAAATGACCAACCTTTAATATTTGATTAATTTGGTCATGCCATGTTTTCCTCGGTCTACCTGGACTCCGTACTCCATTTACATCATTAACGTATACTTTTTAAACCATTATTTCTTCACCCATGCACTCCATATGTCCGAACCAAAGCAGCGATCCTTTCATAATGCTTTCTTTTTCGAGATTCTGTCATGTGTACATCGTTCTACCAAACATATTTCTTAGAGACCTCATCTCTACCGCATTTATTCTGCTCTCATCTTTCTTTTATCAGTTCCATGCTTCGCTTCCATACATAAGGGTTGGGACCAGAACTCCTTTGTGAACGGCCATTTTCGCTTTCATTGATGAGCGATTTAACGAAATTATAATAATAGTAACTAATTAACCATCACGCCGTCTCCCCGAGAGGGTAGGCAGAGAGAATGGACTGCCACACTTAATTCGATGCGGCACTCCATCCTTCTCTTTTCGCCCCCGCGAGAGACGCGGTGTGATGGGTTGCGGACCTCATCGCTACCAATAGGCAATAATAATAATAGTAATAATAATAAAATGTGTATTAATGAAAAAATTATTAATTAAATTATAAAAAATATTAATTAAATTATTAAATTATTAATGAAAAAATTACGTTTTAATAGTAAACTATAAATGCTTTGAGTTTAACAGCGGCGTTTGATGAGCGATGAATTTGTTTTTTTTGTTTATTACATGTGACATTAATGTTAATTTTTATTTTCAGAAGCCGAGATTCAATGTTTTGAAAATCCTTCCCTTCATACTCGTCCTGAATGGTAAGCCCTTTGAAAGTTTTTAATCCCACTTAGGGTCTAGAATAATGAGCCCCCGTAAACGGGATTCATCGGGGTACCAGCCCTGTACTGCTGGCGTTATGAACTCGAATATCATCCTTTTGACTCGTTCGTCCTTTGAGTTCTGAATTCAAAAAATCCCGCACGTCATCCTGATACTACCGGGTTTTACGAAAGTTTATCATTTTTAAATGGGTTCACGTAGTATTTGAATTTGTTTCGTGTACGCCTATAATATAATCGAATAATATAGACCTTAAACTGAGAATACTCCTCATCAAGACCTGTGTATGGAGTATATAGATGTGTGGCTACGAGACATGGTGCCTATCCGAAAGAGATAAACGGAGACTAGAGGCTTTTGAGATGTGGTCCTATAGAAGACTATAAGGGATTTCCATTACAAATGAGGAGGTTTACAAATGTGACATTACAAATGAGGAGGTTCTCCAAAGAATTGAAGGAGGAAGGCACCTGCTCAGGACCTTGTCCGAAAGGCATGCAAGATAGATCGGCTATGTAATACGACAAGAAGGCCTTTTGCATGCCATAGTGGAGGGTATGAAGAGGTGAGCTATTCACGAAAACGGCGCTAGCCTAATTATTGTTATTATTATTATATGACCGAGGGGACAAACTTTAGGGGACGCCCACGCCAAGAGTACCTGGAGGACCTGTTGGTGTACGTGCGATGCTCATCATATGCAGATTTCAAAAGAGCCGCACAATACAGGGAATAATGGAAGAGAAGAATAGAGGAAATTGCTGCAAACCAATCCCAGAATTGAAACCAGAGAGAGATGCCTGCTCAATTCGGCTACCCTGAAGAAGAAGTCATCAACGATCAGTGAACCGTCGGTCTAACAAGGAAAGAGCTAACATATAAAATTGACTTCGGGATGGGATTTTGCAGGTTTGAAGTATTGCCTAAGAGTCGTCCATAGTCAAAGTAAGAAAGCATTAGAGCCAACCAATTTCTAGAAAGAAACTCTTTAAACTTTTCACCGATGCTAAAAAAAAATGCATGACGCGGGGTGTGAACCCACTAGCTGGCTAGCGAGGTAGAGAACGCAAGCTATCCGCTTAGCCACCTAGTAATTAATTCATGAGGTGAAATTTCTAGTATTATAGGTGAGAAGTTTAAAGGTATTTTTATAGAACATGTCTGGATATTGCGCTTTCTTATTTTGACTATGTGCGACTCTTAGGGGGTACTACAAGCCTGCAAAATCCCACCCGAAGTCAATTCTAGGGGATAGAACGCTTGGCTCCTGATCCAGGAGAATTGGGTTCGAGCCTGGACAAGACCAGATTCCTTCTTCACAATAATGAGCTATTTTCTGCTCATACATGCGGCCCTCGACTTTCAAATGTTCGACTTTCGTTATTTCGCACATTTTTCGACTGTTGTTTTTTGTTCGCTCACGTGTCGCTCACTTTTGTCTCACGTGCTGTCGCTCTCATCTCCGTTTGTTCGTTTGAAATACTATTTCTTACACATTCTTCTCAGTGATCTCATTTCTATGGCATTGATCCTACTTTCATCATTCTTTTGACAGCTCCAAGCTTCACTTCCACAAGGGTGGGTACTAGTTAGTTTGTTAATATTACATTATATACATTATATTCGATGACCTTCGTGGCCGAGTGGTCAGTGCTATAACTGCCACACCGAAAGTCCCGAGTACGATTCCAGGCGATGGCAGTCTAATTGTCACACTGTCTTTGGTCGGGTGATTTAGGGTTGGTCTAACTAATCTTTGGTCTAGATTTCACGTGACAATAAAATGGCGAGAGATGAGCTACCTATCATATGTCATAGGAAACAATAATATGATAGCTATACATACACTTGACGTCGATTTGGCTCGCACTGTATGGATGTAAAGAGCGATTCAACCAAATAATAATAATAATAATAATAATAATAATGATAATTCTAATAATAGTAATAATAATAATAATAATAATAATAATCATAATAAAATTAATATTAATAATAATAATATTAATTATAAAAAATACTATTATTATATAATAATAATGGCGACTTTTATAAATTAACACATTTTTTTCCACTTTGAGTTTATTTTTCTCGACATGTTTCGAAGGTTTACAACTTCATCATCGGGAGAACGATTTATATAATACTTTAAAAAGTTTATATCGTTCTCCCGATGATGAAGATGTAAGCCTACGAAATATGTCAAGAAAAATAAATTAAAAGTTGAAAAAACGGTGTTTTAATTCATAAAAAATCGGCATTATGGAATTCCACAGTGTCAACGCCTTAAGTTAATCTAAATTTAATAATCATTAGAATAATTAGAAAACTGTTTTAACACTCCGGTGATTATGGATACTAGCCCTTAGCGACCCTTTTAGGCATTTAACTCTTAAGTAAGCAAAATGAGCGGAAATTCTGTCGTCACCCTGTGAAACAAATTCTTTCATTTAATTTCAGTTTCCAGCGTCCGCAGATTAATGGACGACACAGATTTGCTCTCGCGAAAGATATTTGTAAATTTGAACGGACACGGAAAGTTCCGGAATGTCGTTTGTCAAACCGGAAAGGACGTATTTATCTATATATATTAACGGAAATATTTCCCCGGTTTCAAATTAAGAATGATTGATGCAATACTACAAAGATAGACCCCACTATAATTTCGTTTTTATAATGATTATTTTAACAAGCAAACATTAAATAACTTTTCTTTTGTATTTTTATAGTGGACAATAATAATCCAAGAATTTAGAAAGATTTATTGTTTCTTGAACAATTTGAAAAAGCTTAAGAAAGTCGAAATATGTAAACTTACTAACTAACTAACCAACACGCCGTCTCCTGGAAGGGATAGGTAGAAAAAAAATTCTAATGCTTTTCCGGCTTCCTCGACATTCATGCATCGTGTCATGCAAGCACGTCGATTCTCCAACTCCTCACGTGGCCGACATTCAATATATGATGTATTTGATCGTGACACGTTTTCTTCGGTATTCGTCTATTTCTAGTTCCATATGTTTTTTTTATCATTCTTACTTCATTCATTCTTTCCATGTGTTCAAACCATCTTAATGTTCCTCTATCATATACAGTTTTTCTACACATTCGTCTAAGAGATCTCATTTCTTCTGCATTTTTTCTGCTGGATTTAATTCTGATAGAATTAATATATACGTTCCCTACAGCTTTATCGCAGTAACGGGTCATCATTTATTTTATGCTCCAAATATCTGCACGAAAGCATTTTAAAACTATCCTGTATAACTAGCGAAATGTATTTTGTACGAGGTGGCATCACTGAAGAAGGACCGGTTGTCCGAAACATGTCTAATACGTAATATATATTTTTTTAAGTTTATGTTGTATATACAAAGTATATAAAAAAGACAAATAAAACATCTACAACACAAAGTCTGGAGAACACAGAAGAAATTTTAATTTTCAACATTTTTATAATTATATTTAATTATAATAGCTACGTAATTTTTTTCAACAACTCTTGAAATCTTTCTTGTTTCGGTATGAACAAAATAACTTAATGTAATTTCTAGAATGCAGTGCATTTTCATTTGCATTTCCCACTCCGAATTTTGGCGGGAAGATTCCCTAACGGGACCGGAAGCAGTCGCACATACGAGAAAATAAATGTAATTAACAAGCGAATGCGAGATTTCCGCCATTTTTAAATTTCACTTGCAAACATCACATCCTTTGCGCTTTTAAATTTTTGTTTTGCGAGTCTTTTGTTTAGATTTTTCACGTTCTTTTTTATTGAGTTCATTGTAAGGGAAACGAAATCGTTTTAAAAAAATAATTAAGTTATTTTCAATTTAGTTATTTTCAAAACTAAAAATTGTAGAAAATCATTAAATTAAATGTATAATATATTAATTTAAATCCACTAATGCTTGTGTCTTCGACCGGTTTCGGCAGCTCGCTGCCATTTTCTGGTATCTAAATCAAATTTCGCTAGGCTTATATGAAGTAAAATGAAAATCGTGAAGATTGAAGTTTAACGATTCTATATAATCTAATCGTTTATTGTTTTTTGAACAATGATGTAAAACTCCATATTAAATAGTTAATACGAATGAAAAAACTTATGTTTTTCTAGAAGTTTTATTATATTTATTGGGGGATGACATATTTCGCCCTTATAAGGCATTTTCAAACATTTGATAATGCCTTAGAAGGGCGAAACATGTCATCCCTCAAAAATATAATAAATTTTCTAGAAAAACATAAGTTTCTTCATTAGTATTAATTAATCTAATAGTGTTTTGGTCTAAAAGTATTATTTATTAATATATATACAATTTTACTGTTAATCAATTTTTTTTTAAAAAAAGACTAATACCAAAGATTTCAATCAATGATATTAGAATTTATTTTACAATCTTCAATATGAGCAGAAAATAGTTCATTATTGAGAACAAGGGATCTGGTCGTGTCCAGGCTCGAACCCAAGTCCCCTGGATCAGAAGCCAAGCGTTCTATCCCCTAGACCACCACCACAATAAAAAAATTACACAACTAACTAACTAACAATCACGCCATTTCCCCGCACGGATAGGCAGTGATGGTTGATCGCCACATTGTTCTATCCTGACATAACTCTCGCGCCTCTTCTACATTCACACATCGTGACATGCACGCTCGTCGATTGTTCCTACTTCGAACATGGCCGCCTTTCAGTAATTGATTAATTTGGTCATGCCATGTCTTCCTTGGCCTTCGTGGATTTCTTTTTCCATTCACACTACTTGTTTATATATTTTTAACCATTCTTCCCTCATCCATTCGTTTCATATGTCCGAACCATCTAAGTGACCCTTTTTTAATTTTATTTATAATGCATTCATCCGTCTTACATTCCTTTCATTGGATGTTCTGTCATACATTGTTTGTCCCGTAGATTCTCCTTAGTGACCTAATTTCTATGTCATTTATTCTACTCTCATCATTTTTCTGCCAACGCTAAGCTTCACAATAGTAAGTAACCGTTATTTTCATTAATTTTAAATAGGTACCTAACTCAACTCCAGCAAAAATTTCAAAATTATATGAAAGAAAGTATTCAAATTGACATAGGAACAAATATACAAAAAGGTTTTAAAAAAATCACGAAAACTAAACAGTTGATATATCATTGTAACACCTGATGAAGTCAACATAGGTTGACGAAACAGTTGTCGCAAAAAATGGAAATGAAATTTGGATACACAAAAACAAAGTTTTATAATTTAACAGTTTATAGTGTTGTAAAAGTGAAATTTCTGATTTTGAAAATTTGGTTTGGTTCATGGGGTGCTCCTGTAAATTGGGAGATGTTTCGCGTATAAGTGAGATGTTTTGGTCAATTTAACTGTTGCCGCACTTTTTAATAGTTAATTGTGACACGTAATACTTTGGTATTGTTTTGATGTTGAAATTATATAAGTTTTATCGTTTTTATAAAGAATTTTGACAGGTGTAAAAATAAATTTTTCGTTTGTTCCAATGACAATTTGAATAATTACTTCAATGTTATTTTTAAGTTCTTGCTGATTAAGTGCCTAATTACAGCTAATTTAAAAAACGGTGGATACGTGTAACATAAATTAAATAAACACAAAAATCCGGATCGTCCATGTCAACATGTGCAACATCGAATAAACATTATGTGTTATTACATTATGTGCTAAATTAAAAAAAACGGTGGATTCGTGGAACATAAATTAAATAGACAATATGTGCACCATCTAAAAATAACATTTTGTTTTAAATTATTTTTATTTTGTTATTTTATTTTATATCATTGTATTTTATATTATTTGTTTTAGATTTATTTTGTGGATGTTGGACGATCGAAGTGTGCGCGGGAGATGCCTATTGGTGGCGATGAGGTTCGCAACCCATCACACAGCGTCTCCCACGGAGCGAAAAGAGAAGGATGGAGTGCCGCATCAGTAAAAGTGTGACAGTCCATTCTTTCTGCCTACCCTTTCGGGGAGACGGCGTGATGGTTAGTTAGTTAGTGAGTTAGTGTTGTATCATATTGTTTCGGCTAAAACAATGGACTATTTTTATATTTTACTTGTGATGTCATCATCTGCCTTAAATTTAAGTTTATTCATTATATTATTTAAGATTGTACGTATTTTAAATTATGGACGTAATTTTTGAAAAATAAAAGTTAAATACGTCCCTGTCATTGGCACAAAGCCGTGATAAAATATGATTTATTTAACTTGGGATTAAAATGATATTTTTCTGCCGTGTCCAATTATCCAATTTAAGTTAAAATACCCCGGCGAGCTTTGCAAATGTTAGCTCGGAATTATTCTTAAGAACTTCGGAAGGACGTAATTAAAACTTTGGAGTTTTATATGTAAAATTTTGTTACAACTTTAAGGGTTTGTGTGTGATTTGCGTTAAGATATTTTAAGACCAGTGATGCACGAAAACGGGGCAAGCTTACAAAAAACCTTATTTTTCTTCTTCTTAAACTAGTTGGAGGTCGCTTGCGCCTATTTGTGAGGGATTCTTCTTCCCTCTGGTTTTCCATGAAGAGCAAGGTGTGGTCATCTCTGGGTGTCCATTATTTCTACATTTTCCCTTCAATACCTGCTTCTCTGTCTCCTCCATCTGACAACATTCTGGATATCACACATTTTTCTGATCATCATCGCCGATCTACTTCTTCTTTTCTTCCTTATTGTAGACCTATGTGGTGTATTCTCCAGAGTGTTGCTCCTTCTGTGAGGTAGATTCTTAGATGTCCTTCCATCTTTTAGGAGGTCTTCCACGAAGACGAGTACCGTGAAGTTGATTGTGTAGTGCAATATAAGGGAGTCTGGTGGTGTCCATTCTTTGGACATGACCGTACCCGTGCCTTCAACGCTATCTACTTCATCTTATAATATCCTCAACCTCACATATCCGCGATGTCCCTCACGCGATCTCTCAGTGTCTTGCCTCTTATCGTTCTTAGTGTCTTTATTTCGTAAATTATTAGAACTCTTTTGATTCTGAATGATTCTACCCTTGCTTCAACGCCATGTGTTATTATTGGACTTACGCATGCTTTATAGATTCTTTCCTTACTCTTAATGGCCATGTCTTTGTTTTTCCATATTGTAGATTTTAAAGCACCAGAGATTGCAACTGACTTAAAATATAATTTGAAAAAAAAAATTCTTTAATTTTACAATAACACCGTTTTCGTAAATAAGTCACCTCAAGGATGCTGATTTTTATTTTATTTTTATATTTAAAGATTTAAATCAATGATTTAAATCAATGATATTAGAATTTATTATTACAATCTTTATGTGAAAAGAAAATAGCTCATTATTATGAAGAAGGAATCTGGTCGTGTCTAGGCTTGAACCCAAGTCCCCTGGATCAGGAGCCAAGCGTTCTATCCCCTAGACCACCACCCGATCACGTTTTTAGTCATGTGAGCAGATATTATTTTATGTGACATTTCGTAAAGATAGGTTTTATGTTAGATTAAACTCAGTCGGATTTTCAATGCATCTGAGGCGTGTAGGAAGCATATTCCAGGCAGACGGACCTGCTACCGCAAAAGCCCGATGGCTGCGCTTTGGCTCAACTAATCTGCCTATTGCCAAGAAGTTTGCTGATCGCAGCGTAGATTGCCGCATGTAAGGGCTGTCAGCAAAACAAAAATCAAATATATAATCTGGTGCCATTCTGTGAAGAGCTTTGAAAACCGTCCAGCATAGTTTATACTGGTTTCTTTCAGGACACGTTTTCGTCAATATTTGTAATATTTTTTTTAACTAACTAACCATCACGCCGTCTCCCCGAAGGGGTAGGCAGAAAGAATGGACTGCCACACTTTTCTTTCCTGACATATTTCTCTCGCTTCTTCAACATTCATACATCGCATTCATACGTGCGTCGATTACTCTAACTCCTCACATGGCCGACATTCAATATTTGATTTATTTGATCGTGCCATGTTTTCCTCGGTCTTCCTCTATTTCTGGTTCCATTTACATCGTAACATACATTTTTTTTACCATTCTTTCTGTATGTCCAAACCATCTTAATGATCCTTTCATTATTTTGTTCAAAACACCATCATTCGCACTAAAAAGCTAGAATGGCAGTGCACAATGGTGTTCTTCTACTGATCCTTATGTATGGAAGCGAAGCATGGAACTGGCAAATCAAGGATGAAAGTAGAATAAATGCAGTAGAAATGAGATCTCTTAGACGAATGTGTGGATACACTGTGTATGATAGAGTGTCGAATGAAAATATAAGAAGTGAATGCGGTGCGAATGATATTTTTTTTACGATTAAAAAAAATGGTTTTTGACATATAAAATGAAATATTATTTCCGTTATGTTCTTTATTAATTTTAAGACGAATTCTCATTTCGCAATTCGCAATATGAAAAGTTCAACTTAAAGAGAAGTTTGGATGTTGTTTGGTTTCGCAGATTGAAAAAACGTTGCTTTGCGTTTTTTTGACGGTTACAGATGAAATCAACAAGCGATGGAAAAGTTTCAGCCCTTAATTAGTTTTCAGTGTTTCGGTGAGTTCTGTTTCAGATATTTCATGTTATTTAAAAATAAAAAGCTTCGAGATAGTTCTGTAGCGTAACAAAACAAAAAATTAATATGCTTGTCAGCTTTGATGCGCAACTGGAGTTTAAAGAAAATACATGTTAACTATGTAAATGAAATATTTGTACAACAAGAGATGGGTGAGGGGAGAGGGATATTGAATGAAAGGTTGGGGCAGGCAACAAAGTGAATGGTGCACTTAAAGTTGTCATCGCAAACAAAAACCTATCCAAAAAGCTAGAATGCCAGTGCACAATGGTGTTCTTCTACCGACCCTTATGTAAGGAAGCGAAGCATGGAACTGGCAAAAGAAGGATGAAAGTAGAATAAATGTTGTATGAATGTTGAGAAAGCGAGAGCAGTATGTCAAGAAATAAAAGTTGGGCATTCCATTCTTTCTACCTAGCCTTTAGGAAATACAGTTAGTTGTAATTGAACATGAGAGATTTATGACATTATTATAATAAATGTATATTTCCCTCTTATTAAATCTTTATAGCTTCATTTTCTGGACTAAGCTGGGCAACTTTCGGAAGTGGACGATGGGTTACATTCTTAAAAACCGGAATATACCGATCAACCTGAAGTCTATGAAGTATTTGTTCTTCCAGTTGGTACTTATGGTCTTGAAACTGTAACATTGTACAAATTAAGTGCCGAGAAACTACGAGTGACCCAAAGAGCTATGGAAAGAGTTATATTAGGAATAAGCCTAAGAGACAGAGTCAGAAAAGATATAGTGAGAGTAAAAACAAAGGTCACTGACATCATTCACTGGGTGGCGACTCTAAAATGGCAATGGGCAGGTCACGTCGCCAGAAGCTCAGATGAAAAATTGATAAGAAGACTGCTGACTTGGAGGCCGTGGACGGTAAAGAGATGTGCAGGGCGACCGCAACTACGGTGGAAAGATGATCTGAACAGACACGTCGGAATAACCTGGATGCAATCTGTGCAAGACAGAGTAACATGGAGGAGGCCTTTGTTCAGGAGTGGACGGGAATAGGCTGAGGAAGAAGAAGAAGAAGAATAGTATATTAACCTTCTTCTTGGCACTACATCCCGGTGATTTGGCCTTCTCTGCAATAGTCTTCCACTGGCTCCCGTCCCTGGCTATCTTTCTCCATTCTCCAGGTCTTCCCAGTTTCCGCCAGTTTTCTTTGACGCAGTTCAATCATTTTCTTGGTCTCTAGAAAAAGAGAAAAAAACTTATTTATTGTTTCCTGAACAATGATATAAAACTCCATATTAAATAATTAATAAGAATAAAAGAAAGAAATACTTTATTTCTATGAATTCTTAGAAACACTTTATTTCGTCCACCTCAAATAACTTATTTCTAATTTATATAATATCATTTAGTATCCCCGAACTATGTAACCATTGTCATAAAATTTCTTAACGAGTTCCAAGCAACACTTTCCAATGTTTCTGGACCTACCCAAATAATTATTTATTGAACATGTATAAAGTCTCATAATTTTTTTGTAATTATCATATTCTGCTCCATTTACTAGTGTATACCAACAGCAACGAACTGAAATTTCGTCACATTTGATAATGGCTTAGATGGGCGAAACATATCATTCCCATAAAATAAGAATATAATAAAACTTCTAGAAAACCGACGTTTTCGTGTCATGGTTTCTTGTGATAATTCGGTAAAAAAACATTAAATTTCACGTTTTAATAAGATTTTGAGTATTTTACGTTTTTATTTTACTATAAAATAATCCTTGCAAATTCACATGACCTAAAATGGCGGGAACTTTGCGTGATAAGTCATGCGGAGGAGCAATTAAAGTACAAGCCCCGCTTCATTGCGAAACTGGACAAAGGTTCTAAAGACTGTACTGTGTGCAGTAACAGAAAGATTCTAGGGGGAAAACTGTTCCAGAAAACCTGGTCTCCATCTTGGAGATTGTTTTAAAAAGTACCATACTATGCAAAACCACAGTAAAAAAATTGACATTATTTAAATTAGAGTTGGCTGACAAACAATATCAAAAAATAATGGAGTGGTAAGGGTTAAAGACCGAAGTGGCATCCCAAGAACCAGAAAAAAATATAACACTTTACTGCAAAGCAATCCCTAGGATTTAAACAGAAAAAAAGGAAAATAAAGCTAGAATATTTGTTACTGAAAAATCTTCAGTTTTCACCCCCGACTGGTGGGCGGGGGTTGTTAAAGCAATCCCTGTTGGAAGCAAGGCCGCATAATCTGCCGGCGCTATCGTGGTTAAGTCCTGTGAGGGGCTGTATACATTACAGCAGAATCTCTGATGGAGACTCATATTTAATTCATGCCGAACCCACCCCTGGGTCTTCCACCCGAAGGGACAGAGTGCTGTGACAACGGAGGCTTTCCTAGTTACTTTGTTTTTTTAGTAGTGTGTTAACAAATGGGTCTTACGTTGGTGAAAGCGCGTTTTTATTTATTTATTTGTTATTTTAAAAATACAATATGTTTTGTTATTGTATAAATTATATTTTGTAATGCTAATTTTCTACTCTGTTATGCGATACCTTAGATCAGAGGTTCCCAAACTTTTTTGTGCCGTAGACCCCTTGCCGAATTTTTATATTTTGTATAGACCCCCTGCTTTGATTGATAAAAAAATTGGTTGCGGCTGAATTCCACTGGCCGGAAGTCGGTGTCGAGCTAAAAAAAAAAGAGGATGCCGCCGAATTCTCCACCTACTAACCGGAAGTCGCTTCGAGCTAAATAATAAATAAAGGTCGCCAACGAATTCCAGCGTCCGATTTTCCCCAATTGAGCTAAAAAAAAGGCTGCCAATGATTTTGATATTTGTATTGCGTTTCAATATTCGGCTTCAATTTAGTTTAAGCATCACGTGGACCCCCATTTACATCTCATGGACCCCCAATTTCGTTTGCAACTGTCTTAGACCCCTTGCAAGTTATCGTGGACCCCTGGGGGTCTATATAGACCAATTTAGGAATCACTGCCTTAGATCAATAAACCGAATGAATACCGCAGGGTTTACAATACTGGTTAAATTATTCTTACCTAACCTAAAATATCTTGCATTTTTTTAAATAAATCTCGCAGTGAAAATATGAAATATAAAATCATAAGATGTTTTCCAAAGTTACTTTATTGACGTTAAAAAAATAAGATCTTCCGATCAGAAATGAAACGATAAGGTCTCACTGTGGTGTTGAAGACATAGTAAGATGGGGAAGAAGAAGAAGGGGCTTTTTGAGAGACCACGTGAAGCGCATGGAGAATACAAGAAACGCAAAAATTATTAAAGATGAAAACCCAAGCAGCAAAAGATTACCAGGAAGGCCGGCAAAATGATGGAGAGATGGCTGGACAGCATCATCCCAGGATATCTAACCGTCATAAACAGGTCATATGACCTAAACCAAGAGGAAGAAGGAGAAGAAGCAGACTTTCACTTTTGTATTTATATCGATAGCACTTTAGTATTAATTATAGTCGAAATAAAGAAAAGGGGGAAGCAGTTTCTAAAAACATCGTTTAATTCATTATTATTTAGAATATGTATGGAAGCGAAGCATGGAACTGATCAAAGAAGGATAAAAGTAGAATAAATGCACAATAAATGAGATCTCTTAGACGAATGTGCAGATACTCTGTGTATGATAGAGTGTCGAATGAAAATATAAGAAGTGGATGCGGTGCGAATGATGGTGTTATGAACAAAATAATGAAAGGGTCATTAAGATGGTTTGGACATATGGAAAGAATGAATAAAGAAAGAATGGTAAAAAAATTATATGTTAACGATGTAAATGGGACTAGAAATGGAGGAAACGCGGCACGATAAAATAAATCAAATATGAAATGTTGGACGACAGAACCTCAAATGCTGATATTAGGAAGGAATGTAGAGCGAAAGAAGGTATTATGAACAGAATGATGAAAGGTTCGCTGCGTTGGTTCGGACATATGTAGCGCATGGGTGAAGAAAGAATGGTAAAAAAAATATACGTTAATGATGTAAATGGAACTCGAAATAAAGGAAGACCGAGGAAAACGTAGCACAATCAAATAAATCAAATATTGAATGTCGGCCACGTGAGGAGTCAGAGAAATCGACGCGCGTGCATGACACGATGACGAGAAATATGTCAGGAAAGAAAAGTGTGGCAGTCCATTATTTCTGCCTACCTCTTCGGAGAGTAGGCGTGATGGTTAGTTAGTTAGTTCGTTTTAGTTATATTAATTTATTTTAATTTTTAACTCAATTTTTTTTGAAATAGACATAAATATTCCAAATTTAATTATTTATTGGGCAAGTATTTACTCTTCTATAAAAACAAAAACACTTTAATGTACGGAGCGTAAGTTTTACGTGAAAGAAAATAACACATTTTTTATGTCGGCAATTTCCATGATTATCCATTACTTCTATAAAACTTGTTGAACTTATTTTCGTCGCCATATGAGACAAAGCAGCAGTAAAATCGACGAAAGTTCTAAGGAACATTATGTTTTCCATCATTCTAAAATACGACAGCTGCCGCGCCGCCCGCTCGCCAGTGGCGTCTGTTGAGTGTACTTTCATATTATATATTAAAATATATACTACTCTAGATTCCTCTACATTCATACATCGTGACATGCAAGATCGTCAATTATTCCGACTTCGAATGTGGCCGCCTTTCAGTATTTGATTATTTTTTTCATTTCTTTCTATTTTATTTATTTTAATAAAAAAAATCACAAACATTAAAGACATATAATTCCAGATCGTTTGCAATTAAACTATAAGAATTAAAAGAGAAACATAAAAAAAAATAAACTTAAAAATTAGAAAGAATCATAACATTGATATTGCATCCCTGAGGCAACTCACACTATCACGAAACATGTCGACCTACGGGACGACCCGATTAAGCAATAAGATTGCCCTTCTCACAGGCATAACCATTGGCAGTTTGGTTCTGCAGCACGGCAAATAAAACAATATGTGCTGTCTTTGACGAAGGTAATTATCAGGGACAAATAGACCTACACCACTCAGGACATCCGAGTTCTGTAATCGGCCGCCAATCACCTGACAGAAGTGAACTCCCAAGTGGATATTCCTTCTTCTCTCCAATGATTATAGCTTAGCATATCTTGCAAGAATTCAGTCGGAAAGAGCCACGGGTAATACCCGCGCTCCCCGAGGTAAAGAAATCGCAGACATTTTTTCTACACTCGCTCCACCATCAGAGAATATCGGATCCCAGGCGGTGACCAAATAATGGAACTATATTCCAGCCGATTTCTTACCAGGGAATTATACAACACCCGAAGTACCTGAGTGTTCGAAAATATCTTGGCATTTCTAAAAACAAATCCAAGCATTTTAATGGAACTACGAGTATTACATAGAGCAACTATGTGAAGATTGAACGATAATTGAGCATCGAACAAAACACCGAGATCTGGATGTAGAAGCTCTTAAAGGCGAAACCCCATCCATACGATAGCAAAAGTATAATGTTTTCGATGCTCGTGTGTATGACATAACAAAGCACTTGGAGACGTTGAAGAATAATTTGTTACATTTACTTCATTGAGTTATACTCTGATTGTTACACTGAAGCTTCAAGCAATCTGAGGGATTCTCTATTTAGAGAAAAATTTTATGTCATCAGCAAATAATAGAAAATATAAAACTTTATCTCGTTAGAAATATCATTAATGAATATCGTGAAAAGCAATGGTCCTAAATTGGACCCTTGTGGCACCCCTGAATAGGTGTGAAAGGCTGAAGACTTAAAAAGTCTATATGACAGATATTGTTTTCGAGATGTTAGATAGCTAGAGAAAAGTTTGGTCATGCCATGCTTTCCATAGTCTTCCACGACTACTCTTACCACTCACATTGCTTGTATACTCTTCTCTCATCCATTCGTTCCATATAAATATGAATTCGTTACATTTAAAATAATATTTTAAAGTTTTTATTGCGATCTAGGTATTAATTTTACAACAAAGGTAATTAATCAATTATTGGACTTGAATTTAATTTATTTGATTATTCATAAAATTTCAAAGCCATTATCTTTATTGAAAAACGACATTAAAGATAAATAACTTTTTTATTTTGCACTATTTAAAATTATTAACAAAATAGTGGGGTCTGAAATATTCACGTGCCACCAATGGGCTGAGTAAAAGCATATCCGAGACTTTTTGTGTTTATACAAACTTAAGTTTATCCCCGTGAAGGAAAAACCTGCTTAAATGAATTGCTGGCTCTCGGGAAGAAAGAAATTCAAATTAGTCTGGGGTGTTCCGAGAAAATTGAAGCCACATTAAAGCAATATTAAATGAAGAAGAAGAAGCGAAATATCCCCTTATAACCGAGACTAAACCGGAAGCTCTGTGAGTAATATAATTCTTATACAATATTACCAACAACTTGAGTCGTTACCTTTATATATGTATATAAAACAATGTCGTGTTAGTTACACCATTCATAACTCAAGAACGGCTCGGCTGATTTTGATGATATTTTTTTTGGATTTGTCTTCGTCCTGAATAGCAGAATAACTATTCAAACATCGGAAGAAAAATTATGAAAAAAAAATCCTTTTCTCATACATTTTGTACGCAGCAGCTTTTTTGATAATCGCTTATCTATCTATTACATTCAAAGAAATAGACATTAAATGTAAATACAATGAACCGGTTAGAGGCATTTGAAATGTGGCTTCACCGAAGAATGTTCAAGATCCCATGGACAGACAGAGTGACGAACACAGAAGTCCTGAATCGTGCCGGAGTAAATGGAGTTGATCAAAGTCCGCAAGATTTCATATCTGGGTCACGTTCTACGAGGAGAAACATATATATTTGAAGGGAAAAATAGAGGGCCGCAGGGGGGCAGGTAGAAGGCAGATCTCTTGGCTGCACAATGTGAGGGAATGGACGGGAATCGGAACTGTGGAGTAGCTACTCCGGACAGCGCAGGATAGGGAAGAGTTTACCAAAGTGATCGCCAACGTCAAGGGGACCTGATAGGGCACTTTAAGAAGAAGAAGAATCTATCTATATATCGCACGGTGAGTGTAAAACCGAAACAAGTGCAAATATACAGTTTGGAGATATGGGAGTTTAAAGACTTCATATTGCTTGGAAAAACTGTTTTTTTTAATAAACCAATGATTTTCAGTTTAAAGTAATATTAGGTCCTTACATATGAAATTGACGTTTTGTATGGGAGGAACATAAAGTTGATTTTTTTTAAATATAATACATTTATTTAACCGTCGCGTTGCCATGTGGTCAATTGAGTTTCCACTGCCAATTTAAAGTTGATTTTCTTAAAACCTATGGACCCTAATATTATAAAAAAATTGTAATCCTCCATTGAAGTGTTCTCAATATTTCGTAATAAAAAAAAAGCAAAAAATTACTTCCTTCATCCCAAAAAAAAATATTTTCTAAGACTGCCCTCACCTTCATTCGTGTTAAGGTAGAATTTGTTTTGCTAATATTTACAACTTTATCAAAAGTGACAAATACTTACTCGCTGTTTTGAACATATTATAAATTATATCTTTGACCTTTTCAATAGGTACGTAATGATACCGACTGGATGAAAACGCACCACGTAACTTAATAATATCAGAACTGTGAAAATATTAACACTTTACCAAAAGGGACAAATATTAATACGTACTCGTTGTCTTGAACGTACTATACATTTTGCCTAGGTGCCTTTATCTTCGCCCCGCCCGCCGCTGCGCGCAGACAAGTTTATTCCTGATGTTTAGTCGATCGTATGGTATGACGCATTACATATCAGAAATCGCATGGTTCCAGAAAAAAAATAATAATGATATGTTTTTCAAATAATCCATGTATGTTATAGATATCGATCTATTCCTAATGAAATTCCCTACAAGATGACATAAATTAAATTTTGATTCATCTAGTCATATGCTTGATATTTAGATAAAGTTAGCGGTAAACTGAACTTACCACATGGGAGCGAGCGTTTTGTTTTGAACACGGTACGTTAAGGGTTAATCAAAGTATGTACCATTGCTATCTATGCACTTTTGCCATCTCATAGGTAGTTCATCGATCCCTTTACTAAAAAAACCATTCGGACGGGAATCAATAAAATCTTTGAAGTCGGTTTGGACTGCCCCATCGGAGTTGAATTTTTCCCTTGCAAGAAGTTATCCAAATTTCGAAAAAAATAGTAATCTGTTGGGGCAAGGTCCGGAGAGTACGGTGGATGTCTTAGACATTCCAATTGAAGCTCTTCTAATTTGGTAGCCGTCTGTTGTGCAGTGTGTGGTCTAGCGTTATAATGAAGCAGCAGTGGCCTAGAGCGATTAACCAGCCTCGGTTGTTTAGCAGCTAGCTTTTCCATCATGGTTTGCAGTTGCTGACAATAGACATCTGCCGTAATCGTCTGGCCAGATTTAAGAAAGCTGTAGTGAACGACACCAGCACTAGTCCACCAAACGCTCACAAGTAACTTTTTTGGAGTCAATTTTCGCTTGGGGCATGGTTTGGCTGGTTCGGCAGGGTTCAGCCATTGCGATGAGCGCTTCCGATTATCATACAGGATCCACTTTTCATCACAGGTAATGATTCGATTCAAAATCCCTTCATTATTGTGCCGGTTGAGTAATGCAACGCAGCAGTCAACGCGCGTTTGTTGATTTGCTTCACTCAATTCGTGAGGTACCCACCTTTCAAGCTTTTTCACCTTCCCGATTTGCTTCAAGTGGATTAAAACAGTTTTATTACTACCTGCAGCTAACTCGGACGTGGTTTGCGATGGATCCGCTTCCACAATAGCCTTCAATTCTTCATTATCAACTTTGGTCTCCGGCCGTCCACGGGGCTTGTTCTGCAGGTCGAAATTTCCAGAACGAAAACGTTGGAACCAAAAACGCACTGTGTTTTCTTTTGCGGCACCGTGCGTCGCCATATACATCATTAATCCTTCGAGCCGTTTCTGCAGCACTGGTGCCACGGTGGAACTCGTACTCGTAAATAACGCGATATTTCAAGTTTTCCATTTTGTAAACTGAGTGATGCAAAGAAAAAAAACAATTGAAGAAAAAACAAATGAATTATAATTTTCGAAACACAAATACTTGAGTAAATAGCTGTATAAATTTGAATTTGGAATTCCTAACCAAAGAGAAGATATTTGAGATCAAAGTTGCCAGTACGGCAAAACGCCAATTTCATATGTAAGGACCTAATATACCTATAAACCGAAAATCATTGGTTTATTTAAAAAAAAACAATTTTTCCAAGCAATATGAAGTCTTTAAACTCCCATATCTCCAAACTGTGTTTTTGCACTTGTTTCGATTTTACACTCACGGTGCGATATATAAAACAAAGTCGTATTAGTTACACTATTTATAACTCAAGAACGGCTGGACCGATTTTGATGATCTTTCATTTGTTGGATTTGTCTTGGTCCCGAATAACAGAATAACTATTTAAACATTGGAAACAATCGACCTTGAGTGCATGCCATCCATCAAAAATAATAGTTTAACAGAAAGTAGTAAATCATTTTGATTCGCTTTATCAAAGCAAATCACTTGCTGCCATGTGAATTACATCAAAATCATTGTAAATCAAATACTTTTCATTTCGATTATTGCAAATTTATTGAACTTAATTCATTTTAACTAAATTAATAACTGAATTTAATACAACTTATAAGTTAACACAACATTTATTGATTCTGAAGCGGTACGAAGTTCACCGGGTCGGCTAGTATTATAATATAATAGATATTTATAAAATCGTTTTTATTAAATAAATAAATTTTTAAAAATAAAGGATGAAAGTTAAATCAAATGATGAAAAAGCTATGGATATTCCACACCGGAAGTCCGGGTTCGATTCCCGGTGATGGAAGTGCAATTGGCAAATTCTCTTTGTTCTGGTGTAGGATTCACGTAATTGGGTTTTTATATTAATCTATCTTTGTTTAGTTTTTATTATATTATATTTTTACACCTGAAAATGGAGGGTATCCTCTGAAACATGTCGTGTTTTTTTTACATTTTTTTATTTTAATAATTAGTGGATTAAACAAAGCTATTTTTAATTTCCTAAGTATATTACTATGAAATTCCACAGTGTTTAATGCCTTGGCGTTCAATAAATTGTATAATATTATAAATATTTATATAACAACACTGATGAAAGGCTGGTTAGTCTGAAACATGTGTGATGTTTAATTTTTATTTTTTAATAAATCTGAGTTTTGTATACAAAGTATATAAAAAAAGAAACATTATCTAATTTATTGTTTCTGGAACAATGATGTAAAACTCCATAATAAATAATGAATACTAATGAAAATATCTGTTTTATACAAGTTTTATTATATTTAACGGAAATGACATATTTGACCTTACTAAAGCATACATATTATATACTATTAAAGCATACATAAATCTTAGAACATGCAACAACACCAACAACAAACCGTCACGCCGTTTCCCCGTAGGGGTAGGCAGAGAGAATGGACCGCCACACTACTCTATCCTGGCACACCTCTCTAGCTTTCTCCACATTCATACATTGAGTCATACACGCACGTTGATTCTTCTGACTTCTAACATGACCAACCTTTAAAATTTGAATTATTTGGTCGTGCCATGTTTTCCTCGGTCTGCCTTGACTCCGTACTCCATTTACATCATTAACGTTTACTTTCTTAACCATTCTTTTTCCGTACTTGCGCTCCATATATCCGAACTAACGCAGCGATGCATGACATACATATTCTAAGATTTATGCTGAAACCGGTTGGCTAATGATTATCACTTTGCGTGCTGACTCGAGTTTAGATTTATGAGAAGAGAATCCCTTAAGTTATGTATATTTGTTAAAGTTTGATTACCTGTCTATTTGTATCAGGCCCAAGGGAGCAATAATGAAAATAATGTTAACTCTTAAGTGCCTAAATAGATGTGCTTAAGGGTGCTTTATTATAGGGTACTCTTTAAGAGATATTTGAAATCATCGATACTTAGAAAACATACAATTGTACTTTAACACGTGGAAATATATCTAACAATATTTTTTGTTTCTTGAGCAACGATGTCAAACTCTATATTTAATAATTAATACGAATGAAAACGTTTGTTTTCTTAAAGTTTTTTTTATCTTTTATAGAAATGACATGTTCACCTTGCTAGGGTATAATTATTATTAAAGATTGTATTGAAGTCTTTTGATGGAAATTTATTTTATTTATTTATTTACTTGAAATAGTACACATGTACATACATAACACATGTTCTTATAAAAACAATTAAACAAATTGTTTTTTGTATCACAACTGTATTTTATTTTACGCGACAGCTGTTCCGTCAACCAATGTTGTCATCATCAGGTGTTACAATAATATATCAAATGTCAAATTTTCGTGATTTTTCGAATCTTTATTTTAATCTTTATTTTTCGAATAAAGATTCCAAAAATCTCGAAAATTTGACATTTGATATATTATTGTAACACCTGATGACGTCAACAGAGGTTGATGAAACAGCTGTCGCGTAAAATAAAATACAATTGTGATAAAAAAAAACAAAGTTTGTTCATTAACAGTTTAAAATGTTAAGTTATCATAGTGTTTCGGCTAAAACAATGGACCATTTAAATAAACATTCAATTATAATAATCAACATACACATAAATATAAAGTAACATTTTGTTTACATATTTATTTAATTCTGTTCTATTTTTTATGCTCTGCACACTTTTGACATCCTCCGGTATATCTTCATAAATTTTGAATGCTTTAAACATAAGGGAATTACGATTTGTTTTTTTTTTCTAAATGGGAGCTTTAGTTTATTTTCTTTTTTGTTTCATATTGATGTTCATGTTGGTTACTTTTTATCTTCTTTAATAATTCTTGGGAGATGTGCCCATTAACTATTTTGTGTATTAGTAATAAAACGTTGTATGTAATTATTTTTATTTCTTTCAGCATCACTTTCTCATCGACAAGTTTCGAAATTATTAAACCTTCATCTTCGGGAGAACGAGTTATACTTAGAATAATGGTTTTAAAACCTTTGAAACATGTCTAGAATAATAAATTAAAATGTGGAAAAAACAGTGTTTTAATACATAATAAATATTTAAACCAATAAGATAAACAAAACAGTGTTTTTCAACAATAAAAATATTTCGTTGACTCAAGGGCTTACAAACAATAGACTTTTAGTGGATATACCAGTGACAGATTATTTAACGTTCCGTAAGACGAATTTTCTGTTAATTAATTTTCCAATACTCGCTACGAAGAAAAACATTTTCCCCGTGCCTTCTCGGGTATTTAATATCTAATAACCAAACAGAACGTCTATAATAATTAGCTTAACTTAAAATATAACTAATTAACTAACTAACCATTATTTCCGAAGGGGCAGGCAAAGAGGATTAACCGCAATACTGTTCTGTACTAAGATACCTCTCTAGTTTCGTCTACATTCATACATCGTAACATGCACGCTCGTCGATTTTTCCGACATCGATTGTGGCTGCCATTCAGATTTTGATTAATTTTTGTCATCCAATGATTTCCTTGGTCTTCCAAGACTTCTCTATCCACTCAAACTGCCTGTATACAACATTTTAACCATTCTTCTCTCGTCCATTCATTTATATGCCTAAACCATCTCAGGGATATTATTTTAATTTTACTTATGATGCAATCATCTGCCTTACATTTCATTTTAATTTCGTCGTTCGGTATTCTATCATATATCATTTTCCTGCATATTCTTCTCATGGATCTCATTTCTACGGCGTTTATTCTACTTTCACTATTTTTGCCAGATCCTTCACTTCCATATATAAGGGTTGGCACTAGTTTTCCTCAGACTTTCGTCATTTCTAGTTCATTAGACGCCATTTACGTGTGCATTATCCAATATTATATCTTTATTCTTTATTTTTATGTGCCTAAACCGTCTTAACGACACTTTCATTATTGTGTTCATAACCCTTTCATTCGCACTGCATTTACTTTTTATATTGAATTTGCCACTCTATCATACACAGATTTCATACATTCGTCTAAGAGATCTCATTATTAACTAACTAACTTATTTATTGTTTCTTGAACAATGATGTAAAACTCCATATTAAATAATTAATACGAATGAAAATGTCAGTTTTCTAGAAGTTTTATTATATTTTATGGGAATTACATTCCTGGCCTTCTAAGGCATTATCAAATGTGATAATGCCTTAAAAAACATTTGATAATGCATTAGAAACCCAAAACATGTCATTCCCATAAAATATAACAAAACTTCTGGAAAACTGACATTTTCATTCGTATTAATCACCGTTTCGCCGGAAGGGTAGGCAAAGAGAATGGACCGCCACACTGTTATGTCTGTACATACCTGTCGAGCTTCCTCTACATTCATACATCGTAACATGCACGCTCTCATTGATGCATGTTACGATGCATGATCTCATTTCAACTGCATTTATTCTACTTTCATCCTAATTTTCGCCAGTTCCATGCTTCGCTTCCATACATAAGAGTCGGTACAAAAACACCATTGTGTACTGCCATTTTAGCTTTTATAGATAGTATTTTGTTTGTGTTACAATACTTATTTTTCGAATAAAACAATTCACCTATACACGATATATCTCCAAATTTACGGGGGCACCACATGAACCAAACCAAATTTTTAAAATCAGAACCAATTCGAAATTAGAAGTATCTTAATTAGTTGAGTTAGTGTATTTAGGTAGTATGTTTACAAAATATGGGCGAGTGGAGAGGGATATTGAAAGAAGGGTTGGGGCAGGCAACAAAGTGAATGGTGCACTTAAAGTTGTCATCGCAAACAAAACCTATCCAACAAAAGCTCGAATAACAGTGCACAATGGTGTTCTTCTACCGACCCTTATGTATGGAAGCGAAGCATAGCATGGAACTGGCAAAAGAATGACACGATGTATGAATGTTAAGGAAACGAGAGAAATATGTCAGGAAAGAAAAGTGAGGCAGAGGTGATGGTTAGTTAGTTAGATAGTTAGATAGGCTTTTGTTTGTTTTACAATATTAATTTTACGTAAATGTGAGAGTTTGAAATTAGATGTTTCTTAATCTCTAAAAACAAATTATACTATTCGAAAATGGAATGAATTGGAAAATGTCTGGTTCTGACCAATGAATTATTCTTCTCTCAATCTTTGGCCATTTCGTGTTTGTCCATTACCGTATCCTGGCAAAGGAATTTCCGAGCGACCGTGCATTAAGCTTTTCCACGTCCACGTAAATCATTTATAGAGATTGATTAGAGATGGGAAGAAACGAAACGTCACATGCGGATGTGACAAATTTGCGGATTTCGACAATTTGAAATAACCACACCCAAATTACTGTTTAACTGACAAAATGAATTTACGACCTTTGTGGCAGAGTGATAAGTACTCCGACTGCCAAACCGAAGGTCCCGTGTTCGATTCTCGGTGTGATTGCAGTGGCAGTGTGATTGTGTAGAATATGCCCGACAAAAAAATGGCGATAGATTAGCTACCTTTCACGTGTCATAAAAAATGTTTAAAAACAAATTGTATTTAATGATTGGGTTTAAAACGACCTGTGGCGTATAAAAAAAAACAAATTCATTTCTTAAGATAATCAAATGATTTTACTGAAATCTCTTTTCAAATTATAATTAAATAAAACCATGTTTTTTTAACTACTTCCACTTTTATCTTTACCAGTCTGTTGTTGCCAGCGAGCCTGGCGAAACCGGTCGCTGTCGATGTAAAGACAAAAGTGGAGATAGTTAAAAAAAACATCGTATTATTTCATTATTACTTAAAAATTATTTCTTTAATTGTCACGAAATCGACATGATAGCTGTTTCGCAAACCTATGTTAACATCATAAGCTGTTACAATCAACTAGCAACTACTAATGCTGCCAAAATCGGTTTGCGAAATTATCGTAAATTGCATAAAAAATAAATAATTAATACAAATGGAGACGTGTGTATTATACAAGTTTTATTATATTTTATGTGAATGACATGTTTCGCTTGACTAAGACATTATCAAATGTAGCCATGTCATTTATGTAACTAATAATACGTGACATTTGCTAATTGTTCAATAAAAATTTGACATTTTAATAAAAATAATAAAAAAATGGGGTGCAGATGTGTCACATTTCTGAGAGCTTCAACATTTATTTTCGTTGGTGCTACTGGATATAAAACGAAATAAAATTAATTTATATACTCCATAAAGGTGAGTCTACCATTGTTTATTAATTTTTGACTAATATATTTTGTAATGATTGCAAAAAGTAAACAAAACATGCAGTGAATAAAATAGGAATAAAATCCACAAATAAACTTACATATTTTTTTTAATTATTATTCCCGTTATTTTCAACCTAATTTTGGTATAAAAATATTTTTACTTTTGAATTCGGAAAAATCATGCATTTAACCGTCGCGTTGCCATGTGGTCAATTGAGTTTTCACTGCCAATTTAAAGTTGATTTTCTTAAAACCTATGGACCGTAATATTATAAAAAAAATTGTTATCCTCCATTGAAGTGTTCTCAATATTTCGTAATAAAAAAAAAAGCAAAAAATTACTTCCTTCATCCGAAAAAAAAATATTTTCTAAGACTGCCCTCACCTTCATTCGTGTTAAGGTAGAATTTGTTTTGCTAATATTTACAACTTTATCAAAAGTGACAAATACTTACTCGCTGTTTTGAACGTATTATAAATTATATGTTTGGCCTTTTCATAGGTACGTAATAATACCGACTGTGGACGGAAACGCAGCACGCAACTTAATAATATCAGAACTGTGAAAATATTAACACTTTACCAAAAGGGACAAATATTAATACGTACTCATTGTCTTGAACGTACTATGCATTTTGCCTAGGTGCCTTTATCATACGTAAAATCTCGTAAAGTCTCGCCGAGACAAGGCGAGACAAGTTTATACTTGGTGTCAGTTGCTCGTATGCTGTGACGCATTCCATATCAGAAATCGCATGGTTCCAGAAGAAAATTAATAATGATATGTTTTTCAAATAATCCATGTATGTTATAGATATCGATCTATTTCTAATGAAATTCCCTACAAGATGACATAAATTAAATTTTGATTCATCGAGTCATATGCTTGATATTTCGACAAAGTTAGCGGTAAACTGAATTGACCACATGGGAGCGAGCGTTTTGTTTTGAACACGGTACGTTAAAGGTTAAGGGTTACAAAAATAAATTGCAATATTATAGTTTAATCTTCATTCATTGTCTCCGTGTGTCCAAACCATCGTAATGACACTTTTATTATTTTGTTCGTGCATGCACGTGATCTTTATTATATAGAAGAAGCAAGATTGGTTGGTCAGGACATAACAATGTGGAGGTCCAATCTTTCTGTCTATCCTTCCGGGGAAACGGCGTGATGGTTAGTTATGTAGTTAGTTTTATTATTTTAATATTTTTAGCAAAAACCTATCCAAAAAAGCTAGAATGGCAGTGCACAATGGTGTTCTTCTACCGACCCTTATGTATGGAAGCGAAGCATGGAACTGGCAAAAGAAGGATGAAAGTAGAATAAATGCAGTAGAAATGAGATCTCTTAGACGAATGTGTGGATACTCTGTGTATGATAGAGTGTCGAATGAAAATATAAGAAGTGAATGCGGTGCGAATGATGGTGTTATGAACAAAATAATGCAAGGATCATTAAGATGGTTTGAACATATGGAAAGAATGAATAAAGAAATAATGGTAAAAAAAATATATGTTAACGATGTAAATGGAACCAGAAATAGAGGAAGACCGAGGAAAACGTGGCACGATCAAATAAATCAAAAATGAATGTCGGTCATGTGAGGAGTCAGAGAAATCGACGCGCGTGCATTACGCGATTGACTTTCTGCCTACTCCTTCGGGGAGACGGCGTAATGGTTAGTTAGTTAGTTAGTTATATTTTTAGCTGCTCTTAATCCGCGTCACACTCACCCCTATTTCACAGCCCTTAAAGAAGAACATTTAATTGGAATAAGTTCAGATGCTTGAGGAAGATAGGCATACTTGAAATTTTATTTCATAGACAGCAAGGCTAATTAAAATATTCCAAATTCAAAACTAAGAGTTCAAAACGATAGAGTTTGGCCAGATTTAGTTGGGAACTAAAAGAACTCTGGGATTCTACAGTAGGAACTCAACCCGAAATATAATTAAGAAATTCAATTTGGTTATAAGCGAACCGTAAAATTTTGAGACATTAACAATGAACTTCTGCTCAAATTTGAAATTCTTATAAATAATCAAAATTATATTTAAAAAATACATACTTTGAAGTACAATGAACGAGCAAGAGGTGAAATCCCTTACATATAATATGTAATGTTGTAATGTGGTGGGTCATGGATAGAGCCATGTTGAGTATCTCGCTTAGAAACCATATACTCAATGTAGAAATTAGAAGACGCACCAGGGTCATCGATATATGGATACGCATTGCGAAAATGAAGTGGTAATGGCATGGAAGAAGCCAGAAGGTTACCGAATGGTGGCCAAGGTTGGGCCGAAGAAGTGTCGGAAGGCAGTCTACCAGGTTGAGCGATGCTATTATATGAACAGCGGGAAGGGTCTGGAGAACACTGGCGTGAGACCGAGAGGGATGTCGTGGGGGTGGAGAGGCTTACGTTCAGCAGTGGATGGAGACAAGTTGACGAAGATGTGTGGTAAAACTATGTATGATAGAATAGCATGGAATGGCACCAGCTTATATATCTGAACTCTGCATCAACGAGAACCTGAATGCTAGACAGTCTACATTGCGATCAGCTAAGTCTTCTGCAATCGGTAGAGTGACTGTGCCAAAGCGCTGTTCAAGTGCAAACTTTGGAGACCGAGCCTTCGCGGTAGCCGGCCTTTCAGCCTGGAACAATCTTCCAGCAGACCTTAAGTGCATTGAGAATCAATCAGAGTTTAGATCGAGACGCACCTTTTCAAATCATCATTTCCTGACAAGAAGGGCTGATCGATTTCGTCAGGTGCAGCCCTCATACTAAATATGTTTATTATTTTTGTTATCATTATTATTATTATTATTATTATCTAGTTGATAAAACGGAGCATCTTCTTCGGCGCCCTTGAGATGAGTTATTCATAAAAATGGTGCTCTATAAATTATCCAATTTATTATATATTTTATTATGATAGAATTTAAATGTTGATATCAGAAAGGAATGTGGAGAAATAAAGTCTTATTTTTCTTCTTCTCCTTTTAGATTCTTAGTCTGTTCCTATTATTACGTTAGTCTTTCTTGGGAATTTGATTCTCAGCTATCCCTTCATCTATTTGGTGGTCTTCTGGGGGATGTTAGTCAATATCAACCTGATTTGCGGGATTCTGGAGTGATTTATCCTCTGCGCATACCAATATGTTTTGCATTTTTGATAGCCATGCTCATCTCGAAGAGTCTTTCCTGTTCAGATAAGAAGGCCTCTTACATGCCATAATGGAGGGTATGAGGGAGCGAGGGAGAGAGAGAGAGAGAGAGAGAGAGAGAGAGAGAGAGAAAGAGTTTTAGCCGAAACACTGATTCTTCAACATTATTAAACGTTTAAATACTGTTATAATTTCACAAAAACAGTATTTATAATTAAACAATTAATAGTCAGTCTTACTTGAAGTATAATTTGTGGAGAAACTATAAAAAATATTAATTACAAATTGTGTTTAGAGTATGAAACTCCTATTTTTAAATCTTCACGTTAAGAGCATAACAAATTGTATGCATTTTTGTATTCTTGATGAAAAGGGGATTTGGCCCCTCAAAAGCTGTTGGGCATACGTCATTGAAAGAGCAACATAAATACACAACATTTTAGCCCTGATAAAGCATTCAGACACGTCGAAACGTAGAGCAGAGGGATGTATGCGTGTTTTTCATTCAAAATGTCCAGCATCGCTTAAAACAGGACCGGCATCCCAGTAACAAAACTTTAAAACTAACTTTGATTTAAAAAACTTTGTTTTTATCACAAATTGTATTTATTTTACTTTACGACAGCTGTTTCATCAACCAATGTTGACATCATCAGGTGTTACAAAAATATATCAAATGTTATAAAAAATAAATGTTATATAAAATGGCGATAGAGCGATGAAAATCAATATAATAGCTTAAATAATAAATTGTATACAGTAATTGGGTTCAAAAAACCTGTTGTATACAAGGGGGGAAAATAATCAATAACGGTGTTTCAAATTAAATAATTAATGTTAATCTTACTTGAGATATAATTTGTGAAGAAACTATAAAAAAAAAACTAATTAAAATTGTACTTAGAGTATAAAACTCCTTTTTTATTTTGTGATATAAAAAAAAATGACATTTGATATATTTTTGTAACACCTGATGATGTCAACATTGATTGATGAAACAGCTGTCGTAAAGTAAAATAAAGACAATTTGTGATATAAAACAAAGTTTTTGAATTAACAGTTATAAAATGTTAAAATATCATAGTGTTTCGGCCAAAACAATGGACTATTTAAAACTAACTAACTAACTATTCGATTGGGCCGAGATAACCAAACCGCAGAGCTAAAAAGAAGAATTGGACTAAGCTGGGCAGCTTTCGGAAACATGAGTTACATCTGTAAAAACCGAAAAATACCGATCAACATGAAACGAAAAGTCTATGAAGCCTGCGTTCTGCCAGTTGGTACTTATGGTCTTGAAATTGTGACATTATCCAATCAAATTGCCGAAAAACTACGAGTGACCCAAAGAGCCATGGAAAGAGCCATGTTAGGAATAAGCCTAAGAGAAAGAGTCAGAAACGATACGGTGAGAGAGAAAACAAATGTCACTGACATCATTCACCGGGTGGCGACTCTAAAATGGCAATAGGCAGGTCACGTAGCCAGAAACTCAGGTGAAAAACGGACAAGAAGATTGCTGGCTTTTAGACCGTGGACGGCAAAGAGAAGTGCAGGGCGACCGCAACTACGGTGGAAGAATGATCTGAACAGACACGTCGGAATAACCTGGATGCAGTCTGCATAGAACAGAGTGACATGGAAGCGATTGGAGGAGGCCTTTGTCCAGGAGTGGACGGAAATAGACTGAGGAAGAAGAAGAAGAGGAACTATTCAACACTCAATCTCCCCGAAGGGTTAGGCAGAAATAGTACAAAAACACCATTGTACACCACATTTTATAATACTTTATGTCATTCCCATGAAATGCAATATAAACAGAACCAACCTGCCACTGGTGATATCGGTCAGAAAAGTTTATATTCTGAACATGATCACTTTAAATATCGACTAACGTTTTTGATATTAGTGAAAGTACGTCCAGAAGATAGATATTACAAACCATTACTCATCCATTCCTGGTTTACATAAGAAAGATTCTGTTCTTAAATAGATGTCGTTAAATATAAATATATGTGTATAAAGAGCTGAAAGAGTTGGAAGCAGGTGCAAAAATGAATGGTGTGTCAGTAAGCTGTTTGTTGTATGCGGACGACGACGCGGACGTCGCCGGCAATGTGTACGTGTATACACTTATTACCACCACCGCCACCAAATTTCCCTGGGGATGGAGATTGAAACGATCTCCGAAACGACAGTCGAAATGAAGAAATTGCACGTTGTTACCCAAAATCACACAAAACATGTTCAAACTAATTCAATTGTGAATCCACAACACAAAGTGGTGGGGAATATATAATAGAAGAAAAACATGCTTTATTATATTTGTATCGGAACTACTAGCACATGGCGCCAAAACTATTGAATACCACCCTGGCAGAAAGGTAAAGTAAAAAAGGCATACACTAAGAATTTCAAGTAATACCTCACATAAACATGTTTACCTTACAAATAGGGGTAGAAAAGGACGGGCTCACGGCAGGGGATGAATTTGGAATTTAATTCAATGAAAAATGCCATCGACTTAAAGTATAAAAAGTCGTTTTGCAAAAAGGGTGAAACTATTTATCGATTCTCTTCTCACAATAAACTAATAAAAATTTACCCTTTTATTCGTAATTTTATTTTCAAGTTTTGAATTTTTACCTAATAGTAGTTTGTAAGTTTTTTAAAAATGAAATATCTATGTAATTTTTACATTTAAATATTTATATTAGATAATATTTCCTTCAAAACATTATGAACAATATAAAATATCCTGTGGTTAGATTTTATATAAGACACGTGTCTTTAAGGGGTTAGGGTCAGTCATAGGTATGAAAAAAACAAGTATTTTCAATTATTAAAAAAATTTCAGTAATTTAAATTACTTTGTAAAATCAACAATATTTAATTGTTAAATTGTGTTTTAACTTGGTTTGACTCAATTTGTAAAAAAATATTATATATAAATTATATATGATGTTATCGCCATATTTGTTGGACGCTGTTCCATAAGTGGTGCTTTGCCGTGACCATTTTAACTTCTTACAGGTTCTTCTAAAATCAATCAAGTAAATAAAAAAAGATATTTTAATAATTAATCTAGTGCCTGATCGAAACTTGTTTTTTATTTTGAAAATAAACAAAATGTCGGCCTCAGATAATTTGCTTACGGATATTCATGGAAAACATTTATTTGTTTATAAAAAATAGAAGTTTTTAATAAGAAAAAAATCCTTCGATCAGGCACTAGATTAACTATTTAAATAATGTATATTTTTAATTGTATGATTTTAGATGAACCTGTAAAAAGTTATAATGGTCACCGCAAAGCACTACCTTATGGAACAGGGTTCAAAAAATGTGGCAATAACTTCATGTATTTATTAAGTATTATTAAAATTCGATACAATAATCTTCATGTATTATTAAAATTCGATACAATAATAATAACGACGACCTTCGTGGCTGCGTGGTAAGTGCATTGACTGCCACCCCGAAGGTTCCGGGTTCGATTCCCGGCGAGGGCAGTGTGATTATCACACTGTCTTTGGTCTGGTGTAGAATTCACGTGACAATAAAATGGCGATAGATTAGCTACCTATCACATATCACGAGAATCACTATGATAGCTATAATACCCTTTACATCGATTTGGCTCATGCTGTCATGATGTAAAGAGCGATCCAACAAAATAATAATAATAATAATATTTTTACACCTGAAGATGGAGGTATCCTCCGAAACATGTCGTGTTTTTTAATATTTTTAAATAATAAGTGAATTAAACAAAGTTATTTTCAATATCCTAAGTATATTAATAAACTTAGTGTGTATTTAAAAAAAAACAATTACAAAACATCAAATGTTTTTTGACCGCAAGTGGGGTATTTCCTTTTAATAATATCGATGGACCGCAAGTGGGACAACAATTGTTCTGACTGCAAATGGCACGACCGCAAGGAGCACTATCTCATCAAAAACTGTTAAAGCGTATTATGACACAATTTTGGTGACATGTTTTTGTTTGACAATTTGTGAGACGTGAAAATTGAATTTCAATGTAAAGCTGCACGTTTTGATAAGTGCACAAATCTACGCGTAGACAAAGTGCTAAGTTTTATAATATTTATATGTAGCTCATCAGAGACATTAATTATTTTATATTATCTTCCAAGAGCTTTGTGTTGAAATGAAAAATAAAATTTAATTTATACATACATTTGATGACATGAACCGCGCCTCATATGTTGGAATGAAGAGGGCTGCAGAAGACAGGGTGCAGTGAAGAATGGTGTCCTAGACTTTGCTGATAGAAGCTGCGAAAAAATATTAACATTTTATAAACACTATTTAAAATGCAAGATTGCGTCCAGTGCAATTATTTGTCTTACTTTAATATATATTGTGTATTGGATATGTTATATCATATATTGGATACTGTGTGGATGATTACATAATATGAAAACTGTTAAATTTACAACACATCACATTTTTTTATAATACGCTTTTTGATGTTCCAAAAGATGTTTCGCCAACTTATGTTGACATCATCAGGTGTTACAAACAACTACATATACAGATTGAAAGATTTACTATTTATAGGGCAAAAAACTCATTCATGTAATAAGTCATAGTTAAAATTAAGTATGCGAAATCTGTTGATAATTTTACAAACAAATATATAATAACTAAGGTGGGAAAAATTATTATTAGAAAGGACAACTATACATAATACGATTTAAAAAGTATCTTCTTCTTCTTTGCTAGCCTTCTTCCCTCCACTGCTGAATATAGGCCTCTCCCATTTTACTCCACTCGTCTCTATCCTGCCCCCTTTGTATCCAAGATTTTCCAATCCTTTTAAGTTATGCTCATAGTTAATTTTAATTGTATGTATTCAACAGTAAATAGAATGACCAATTAAACATTATTTCTGGTGAGTTCGAGGGATCCCATATCTACCGCATTTTTTCTACTCTCATCCTGTCAATTTTATGCATCGTTTCCATACAAAACAAACAAAAACAAAAACCATCACGCCGTTTCCCCGCAGGGGTAGGCAGAGAGAATGGACCGCCAAACTACTCTATCCTGGCACACCTCTCTAGCTTCCTCCACATTCATACATCGAGTCATACACGCACGTCGATTCTTCCGGCTTCTGACATGACCAACTTTTAATATTTGATTAATTTGGTCATGCCATGTTTTCCTCGATCTACCTCGACTCCTTACTCCATTTACATTGTTAACGTATACTTTTTTTAACCATTCTGTCTTCACCCATGCGCTCCATATGTCCGAACCAACGAAGCGAACCTTTCATAATTTTGTTCATAATACCTTCTTTCGCTCTACACTCCTTCCTAATATCAGCATTTGAGATTCTGTCGTACATCGTTCTACCACACATACGTCTTAGGGACCTCATCTCTACCGCATTTATTCTGCTCTCATCTTTCTTCTGTTCCAGTTCCATGCTTTGTTTCCATACATAAGGGTTGGAACCAGAACTCCATTGTGAACGGCCATTTTCGCTTTCATTGATAAATTCTTGTTTCCAATAACTTCTTTTAAAGCTCCATTCACTTTGTTACCCGCACCAACCCTTCTTTCAATATCACTGTCCGTTCAGCCATCCGCTGTGAACATGCTACCTAAATACACAAATTCGCTCACCTGTTCCAAGTTCTCTTCATTTACACTTATATTACAAACTGTCATTTGCTCTTCCATTTCAAAAACTAACACAATTACTAACAAACTAAAAACTAACACAAATCCATACAATTTGATTTTAAAATATAATAATTGGTACTTACAGCGTTTTACGAAGACGATTTGGAGAGCTGATTTAAAATATAATTTAGTACGTAAACCTTTTTTTTTCACAGATTTACAATTCTCGTGAATTCCCAGCATCTCAAGGGGTCCTTGGAGCCAGAGAATGATCTTTGATTAAACATCTCTGCAAGATTTACCGCCCTCACTAATGTTCCCTGCCTCATACATATGTATCTAGCAGCGGTTACTCGTTCATACATATTTATCTCGCTCTGATATCCACCGTATTCATGAATTTAGATCACAAATCGACCGCAAGGCATCAGGTGAGTGGTCTGTTGGCGAAGGGCTGACAGAAGAACGCTCCAAAACTAAAAATTGCATTTAAAAAACTGGTTATAATATGGGACTATAATAAGTGCACTAGAAGTTGTCATCGCAAACAAAACCTATCCAAAAAAGCTAAGATGGCAGTGCATAATGGTGTTCTTGTGCCGACCCTTATGTATGGAAGTGAAGCATGGAAAAGAAGGATGAAAGTAGAATAAATGAAGACTACAGGGGAAAAACAAGGAATGTCAGTTAAAATTTAAAATAGATGTAATAATGCCATCTAGCGGCATTTGTACGTATCTATCCACAGTAAAATTTTCATATTCAAAAATCATTTGTGTCATCGACTATGGCCAGATAATCGATTGCTAATTGCTAAGAAATATATAGACTTTGATTAGCTTTATTCTCAATTTATTCAAATTAACCTTCTACTGACATTCCTTGTTTTTCCCCTGTAGTCTTCAAATGCGGTAGAAATGAGATCTCTAATACGAATGTGTGGCAAATCTGTATATGATAGAGTGTGAAATGCAATTATAAGAAGTGAATGTGGTGCGAATGAAAGTGTTATGGACAAAATAATGAAAGGGTCATTAAAATGGTTTGGACACATGGAAAGAATGAGTGAAAACAGAATGGTAAAGAAGGTATATGTAAACGGCATGAACGGAGCTTGACATGCCGAGGAAAACGTGGCACAATCAAATCAAAATATTAAATGTCACGTGAGGGAGTCTGAGAAATCGACGTACGTGCATGACAAGATGTATGAATGTAGAGGAAGCGAGAGAAGTATGTCAAGACAGAACTGTGTAGCGTTCCATGCTTACCTAACCCTCCGGCGAGTCGGCGGGATGGTTAGTTAGTTAGTTAGTTAATATGAGTTCTTTCACTTGAGAACGATTGCTCAATCAGCATGCAAAAAACGCCACAAATCTCATATAAAAAGCAGAATAATTACGCGATTTAAAAATGCAATATCATTCCATTGAAGTGTGGTATCTTATAGGAAAAACTTCTATGCAATTTATGCTCAATAGAAATTAGCGATACACGCTTTGATAATACTCGTAATATATTATATTTTTTCCATGGTTTATTTTCAATTTGTGGTATCAATTTACACGTATAGTTTTTTGAAGGCCAATTAAAGTCTGAATCTTAAACCAAAAATATTTATAACATTCCCTTACCCGTGACGTGTAGCCTATACGAGTACACATTGCTTTTAATCACATAAATTTGTATTATTATTGATTCTTTTTTTGAATAGCTATTTATTATTATAGTTGTTATATAATTAGACGACCTTCGTGGCAGAGTGGTTAGAAGCTCTGACTTCCATACCGAAGGTCCCGGGTTCGATTCCCGGCGATGGCAGTGTGATTGTCACATTGTCTTTGGTCTGGTGTGTAGAATTCACGTGAGAATAAAATAGCGATAGATTGGCTACCTATCACATGTCATGTGAAGCATCAATATAATAGCTAAAAATAATGTGTATACAGTAATTGGGTTTAAGCGACCTGTTGTATACAAGAAAAAAAATTGTGGCCGAGTGATAAGTGCATTGACTGCCACCCCCAAGGTTCCGGGATCGATTCCCGGCGAGGGCAGTGTGATTGTCACACTGTTATTGGTTTGGTGTAGACTGGTGTAGATGTCACGTGACAATAAAATGGCGATAGATTAGCAGCTACCTATCACATGTCACGAGAATCACTATGATAGTTATAATACCCTTCACATCGATTTGGCTCATGCTGTCATGATGAAAAGTGTGTCAGTCCATTCTTTCTGCCTACGCCTTCGGAGACACAGCGTGATCGTTAGTTAGTACTAACTAACTAACTAACTAATTAACCATCACGCCATTTCCCGGAGGGGTAGGCAGAGAGGATGGGTCGCCACACTGCCCTGTCCTGGCACACCTCTCGGGCTTCCTCCACATTCATACATCGCACCATGCACGCACGTCGATTATTCCGACTTCGAATGTGGCCGCCTTTTAGTAATTGGTAAATTTGGTCATGCCATGTTTTCCTCGGTCGTCCTCGGCTTCTTTTCCCACTCACACTGCTTGTGTACAACTTTTTAACCATTCTACTCTCATCCATTCGTTCCATATATCCGAACCATCTCAGGGATCATTTTTTAATTTTATTCATGATGCAGTCATCTGTCTTACATTTCTTTCTTATTTCATCGTTCGGTATTCTATCATACAACGTTTTCCCGCACATTATTCTTAGTGATCTCAATTCAACGGCGTTTATCCTGCTTTCATCCTTCTTTTGCCAGCTCCAAGCTTCACTTCCATACATGAGGGTTGGCACTAGAACTCGATTGTGTACTGCTAATTACTGTTAATTAGGTAAATTGGAATAATGGCGTCAATTTTAAATTATACACAATTTAATTCAAATTAATGTGAAAATTTAAAAAAAGTTACTTTGCTTAAATTTATATATTTCCATAAAAAGGTCGGATAATTTATTTTATCTTTCTTAGAAATAAATTGTTTTCATGGGTCAAGTGGATAGAAGAAGCGCGAGAATTATGCACGGATAAACCTGTGTGGCGGTTCATCCTCTCTGCCTACCCCTTCGGAGAAATGACGTGATGGCTATTTTATTAGTTTCTTAGTTATAATATAAAATAAAGTAATCAGTGACATCAGTGATTTACTGATGAAGATTCTCATTAATGTATGATAGTTTATAGGAGAACATATTAAAAACAAAAGTTTATCTATTTCACAATGGAGTCCTACGTCTAACCCTTATGTATAAGAGTGACGCTTGGAATTGATAGAAGAAGGATGAAATGAAGAGACGAGATCTCTTTGACTAAATTTCAAATTCTGATACCAGGAAGGAATGTAGAGCGGAAAGAAGTATGAATAACAAAACAATTTAAGGATCAATGCGGTGGTTTGGACAACTAGTATGCATGATTGAATAAACAAAGTGATATAAAGAATGTACGTTATTCGCTGTTTCTTGAACAAATAAATACACTCCATATTGCTTTTGAAAAATATAATAACATTTGTATTTTCACGATAATTTATTTGTCGATTTGCAGACATGTTCCTAAGCTCCTTAAATTAAATTTAGTTAAAATTTTCCCCTACCCTTAAACATAGCTCCTCCTTTTTTTATATAAGGAACGATTCTTTGTCAATTTATGTTCAAAATTTGTGCATCGAAGCAGGTCAATTTACAATCGAAACAGATCTACAAATCGAAAAATATAGTGTTTTGAATATGCAAAGTTTTACTCTATTTCTTCAATTGTGAATCCACAACACAAAGTAAAGGCAAATATAGAAGTAAATCATTTACTTATTGAATGTTGATGTAAACATCTGTTTTCTAGAAGTTTTATTATATTTTACGGGAGTAACTTGTTTCAATTGGTAATGCCTTAACAAGGTAAAAGAAATCACTCTTACAAAACATAATATAATTTCTAGAAAACGGCCGTTTTCATCAATATTTAATAGAGTCTACATCAGTGATTCCCAAAGTGGTCTATATGGACCCCCAGGGGTCCACGATAACTTGCAGGGGTCCATGACAGTAGCAAAAAAATGTGGGTCCAAGAGATGTAAACAGGGATCCACGAGATGGTTCAACTAAATTGAAGCCGAATATCGACATCGTTGGCGACAATTTTTTTTTGCTCGACTTCCGGCCAGTGGAATTCAGCAGCAACCAATTTTTTTAGGAATCAATTCGAAAAATCAATAAGAAAAGCAGGGGGTCTACACGAGATAGAAAAAATTGGCAAGAGGTCTACGGGACAAAAAAGTTTGGGAACCTCTGGTATACATAAACGATGTGAATGGAGTGCTGAGTCTAGAAAGAACGAGAAAACATGACATAACCAAATCGTAATTTTTTTTTATCACATTCAAAGTCGATAAAATCGTCGTTCCCGCATAACTTGTTGTATGAATGCGGAAGAATCTAAAAAGGTTTAAAAAACAGAACCTTGTGGCGGTCAACTCTTTCTCTGACTGACCCTACGTGGAAACGGCGTGTAGTTTTTTATTGTTATTGAAACTTACATCAAGAGCCAGCCCTGTTATTTGATAATGAGATGGAATAAATTTCTTCGGATTTAATATCCTCTGTTCAAAATCTGATTCCATATGTTAGGGCAAGGGAATGGACTTTATCTTCTAAACATTGCGATCTTACAAAGTACAAACTAAGTTTGTATCAAAGCATTTAATTTATATTCATTCAAGGACAATATTAATAAATTATTTTAAAAAAGTAATACGTGAGAAGTCGGAGTAATCGACAGGCATGCATGAATGTTGTGGAAGCTAGAGATGGATGTCAGAAAGGATGTGTAGCTGTTCATTATTTCTACCTACTCCTTCAGAGAGACGGCATGATGGTTAGTTAGTAAGTAGCTTTATAATGAAAATTGCTGAAAACGTTTCTTTTCTAGATGTTTAATTATTATATGTTTAATGGAAATAACATATTATTAAAATAAACAAAAGTTGTTTCAAAATAGAAGAACTGAAAATTCTATAAATGATATGAAATATTCACGACACGTGTTTCGTCTTATGAGGACATCTTCGAGTGTGCAAGCTTTAATATAATGTGTTATTTATATAGACTTTGGGGTATGTCCCCGCCACTTCTACACAGATTATTTGTGGAAATGGTTAACAATTATAGGTGCATTGTTAGTTTAATTTATTGGTATTTCTGTGGACAGTGATTGGCTGACACTTTTTATAACAAGATTCTAAGAATTTGGAAAATATGATGACGAATTTTCTTTTCCACGAAACAATAATATATAAGTAACAGATTATATTTAAACCTGCGCACTCGATGATGTTCTCATAAGACGAAACACGTGTCGTGAATATTTCATATCATTTATAGAATTTTTAGTTCTTCTATTTTTAAACAACTTTTGTTTATTTTAATAACATCATTATGGAATTCTATACACTTAATCATACATCGATTAATACGAAATAACATAATTCACAAAATTCTTTTATTGACATATGGCATTGAGACCAGAGCGGATATCACAAGAAAGAAGGCTAAAGTACGAGTGGCAGAGATGCGGACGCTGAGGATGATAGCAGGAAAGACTCTTCGAGATGCTACTGAAGCAAAGACGCGGTCTTCCGTTAACCTACCCTGGAGTAGGGTGGCATTGAAAACGCTTAGGACAAAAAAGAAGGGACTCACCAACCAGGCTGTCTGCTATATCGAAGGCCTTGGGTGCACCCGACCTTTTCTTTACTTCCACAGCACTGAACCTTCGCAATCTTTTCCCGCAATTTCTTCTCTAAGAGCTAATAGAGCTAGGCGGCGATTGACGGTTGATTTGATACTGGTGTGAATAATTATCTACACAACGAGTCCTGCGTATATCGGTGGGGAACAATAATTCGTGTAACAAATTATTCAGGACGAGTGTAGGTGAAAAGGCAAAATTATGTCGCAACACATGACAAATGTTATTTGATAACCAACAAATAAACAAAAACAAACAAACACAAAACATCGCGCCGTTTAACCGCATGGGTAGGCAAATAATATAATGGACCGCCACACAACTCTATCCTGACGCACCTCTCTAGCTTCCCCTATATCAAATCAAATCAAATCAAATCAAATCAGTTTATTAACTCAAAAGACATTACAAACAGGATAATATTTAAGGCATCTCTTGAGTACAGATAAAATATTATAAAAATATAACATAGTACCAGGAACGAGATGATTCGACGTTAGGAAGACAAGATACTTTCTAAAGTCAACAGTATTTGTCTCCTGAACGTACCTTCACTAATATTCATACAGCGAGTCATACACGCACATCGATTCTTCCGACTTCTAACATGACCAACCTTTAAAATTTGATTAATTTGGTCATGCCATGTTTACCTCGGTCTGCCTCGACTCCGTACTCCATTCACATCATTTACGTATACTTTCTAAACCATTATTTTTCCATCCACGGGCTTCATATTTCCGAACCAACGCAGCTATCCTTTTATATTTTGTTCATAATAACTTCTTCCGCTCTACATTCCATTTTTATTTCATCATTTGAGATTCTGTAGTATATCGTTCTACCACACATACGTCTTTGGGACCTAATCTCTACCGCATTTATTCTGCTCCCATCCTTATTCTGCCAGTACCCTGCTTTGCTTCCATACATCAAGGTTGGGACCAGAACTCCATTGTGAACGACCGTTTTCGCTTTCATTGATAAATTATTGTTTCCAATGACTAGTTTTAAAGCTCTATACTATATATACACTTTGTTACCCGCATCAACCCTTCTTTCGATGTCACTATACGTTCGGCCATCCGCTGTAAGCAAGCTACCTAAATACATAAATTCCCTCACCTGTTCCAAGTCACCTCTGGTTTTCCGACATTCATCATTAAATCGTTTGACTTGCATACCTCGTACATTCTCGACACCAAGACTTGTAATTCGTCCGCACTATCCGCACTAAATATAATTTATTTATTAAATTTTATCTTGAACAATGATGTAAAACTGCATATTAAATAATTAATACGAATAAAAAGTCTGTTTTCTTGTATTTTCATTATATTTTATGAGAATTACATGTTTCGTATGTCATAGGTATTATATTTTTTTCATTTGATAATCAATCACATTTCTTATTCTGCCGTCCCCCTGACGTTGGCAATCACTCCGGTGAAGGCTTCTCTATCTTGCGCAACCCGGAACAGCTCCCCCACATGTCTCATCCCGGTCCAGTCTCTTATGTTGCACAGTCAAGACGTTTGCCTTCTACCAGGACCACGCTGCCCCTCAATTTTTCCCATCAGTATTAGTTGGAGCAAACTGTATTTATCTCCCCGCATAATGTGATCCAGATATTAAATCTTACGGATCTTAACGTCCTTTAGCAGTTTTCTACTACACTCACATTTAATAATGCCATTCACATAAACTATAATAAAACTTCTAGAAAACAAACGTTTTCATTAGTATTGATTAACTACTGTTTAATTATTTGATCGTATATTCATATTATAACCGCAATTATCAGAGTCTCTTTTATTACAAATGGTTTAAACAAAATGATAAATCTAACTTCAGAACTGTATGAGTTATGTATTATATCTCTGCTACTGGCGAAACACTAGCCGCTGCTAGAAATTCTCGCCATCCGCGACATGAGAAATGTATGTTTATGGAGAGGGTAGTGGGTACTTAACCATATTTTCTGCTTACCCCTGCGTGGCTCATGAGGAGTAATACGCTGTGATGTCGGCAACCTTTTTGGGAGCGCCGTTATTTTAAGCACAATGGCACAATTTAGTACACTTTAGGTGGTCGTACACGCGCGCAACGGACTGATAACTATAGTTATGCGATGTGGATAAATACAACAATAACAATACCATCACGCCGTTTTCCCTAAAGGGTTGGTAGAGATGGCACAGTCTTCTAGCATCCACCACAGGTCGATTGTTCCGGCTTCTAGCATGGCCGACTTTTTATAATTTTAACAATAACAACAACAAACCAACACGCCGTTTCACCGCAGGGGTACGGTGAGAGAATGGACCGCCACACTACTCTATTCTGACACACCTCTCTAGCTTCCTCCACATTCATACAGCGAGTCATACACGCACTGATTGATGGTTGAGGTATTAGCTTTGTAAAACTTCATTATTAATTTATAATAGTAAACACGATTGTTTAGTTGTTTTACTTGGATTTAATTGATATAAATTATATAAATTGTGACAAATTTGTTTTGCCTTTTATATAATTTATAATATATAAATTAAATCCAAGTAAAACAACTTAACAATCGTGTTTACTATTATAAATTCATACACGCACGTCGATTCTTCCAGCTTAAAACATGACCAACCATTAAAATTTGAATATTTTGGTCATGCCATATTTTCCTCGGTTGATTGCGTTCTTTATTCACATCGTTTAATTTTAACCCCTATCCTTTCTTTAATATTTTATTCAATGTGTTCAATATTTCATTTTATTTATTTATTTAAACATATCAAAAGAATCACCGAACTACATTCTAATACACCAATGATAAATTATATTATGAACAAAAAGTTTGAGATACAACAGTAAACAATTATTCGAGATAAAGTGAGGAACACGGCTATCAGCGAGATCTCCAAGGAGGATGTCGTGAGATGAGGCGGACAACGCAGAAGATACTGGAATGCGCACGTGCAGAGGATGGATCCCACCAGAATCCCACACGCTGTGGCGCATCAGATTCCTGCCGGCTGCCGTCTCCCCGGAAGACCGCCGAAGAGATGGAGAGATAGTTGGGAGTCGACCTCCCAAGAGAAGCCAGCCTGATTTCAGGAACAGATCAAAGGTCTATAAGGAGAAGAAGAAGAAGAAAAATCTCTATTTATGCTGCAAACCAATCTCTATAATTGAATCATAAAAGGTTTTCAAGTAAAATTCACGAGTTGCTATGTCATTAAGAATATAGTGTTGAGTATTTATTTGAAAGAGCACAAAACCAAGGTAATTAGTACCGTATCCAAAGATTATCAACACCTGACTAAGACCGCAACTGAGACCAGAATTATCTTGCTAACTTACTAAGGGCATTAACGCAACCCTTAGATCACCCCTATAAAGAAAATCTCGCACCACGTAATACAAAATATCATAACGGCCTTGCGTACCCTACTGTGTGATAGCTATGCTCTAGTATTTTCTAAGTATACGCAATCGATTTTAATTTAAAAACACAGAAGCGGTTTATTCTTAATTTGCCATATTTAAATTGTAATAACAAGTTAAAATAAATATTATATATGATTAAAAATATAAATACAAGTGTGAATAGAAAAAAAAAGTCGAGGAAGGCCAAAGATGAAATACGTGACTAGATTTATCATTTACTAAAAGGCCATGATCGTTATAATTTATTAAAAGGCGGCCATGTTCAAAGCCTGAACAATAGAGGAATGCGCTTGCCACTGCGTGTGAATGTAGAAGAGGTGCTAGAGTTATGTTATGATAGAAGAGTGTGGCGGTCCATCCTCTCTGCCTACCTAGAGAAACGGCGTGATGGTTAGTTAGTTTATTTATTGTTTCTTGAACTGTGTTTTGAACTCCATATAAAATAATTAATTAGTTTTCAAGAAGTTTTATTGTAAATTTTGGGAATGACATGTTTGACATGACGGCTTGCTAAGACATTATCAAATTTTTAAGAACTTAGTTTTTCAAATGATGTTTTGAAAGCAAATTTGTGATAGATATTTCTCTCTCCCCCTCCTGTCTCTATTCTGCATTCTCTCTCCCTCTCATTCTCCCTCCCATTCTCCCTCTCATTCTCCTATTCATTCTCTTTTCTCATACTACCTCTCATTCTCCTTCTCTTCCCCCCTCTCATTCTTCTTCTCATTCTCCCTCTCATTCTCATTCTCCCTCTCATTTTCCTTCTCATTCTCCCTCTCATTATCTCATTATCCTTCTCATTTTCCCCCTAATTCTCCCTCTCATTCTCCCTTATATTATCCTACTCATTCTCCGTCTTATTGTCCTTCTCTTTCTCCCTCTCATTCTCCCCCTCTTTCTCTCTCTCATTATCCTTCTCATTTTCCCACTCATTCTCTTACTCTCTCTCTCTCTCTCTCATTGACCCTATCATTCTCCCTGCTATTCTACCTCTTTTATTCTCCCTCTCATTCTCCGTTTCATTCTACCTCTCTCATTCTCCCTCTCATTCTCCTTCTCATTCTACCTCTCATTCTCCCTCGCATTTTCCTACACATAATCCCTCTCATTATGCCCCTCAAGTTTAATAATTATAATATTGGATAGTTTTATACGAAACACATTATATTTGATGAAGAGTGATTAAAATAACTAAAATATTTGTATACAAATAAAAATATAAGAGCCATGATAGGAAAAAAATCTCCTCCCTCCAGTCAAAGAACGAGTGAGATATGATCGCTGATCTAGCAGAAATATCTCCCGTGATAGCTCGATTCATCCCTACATAAATTCCTGTAATATGCTCGTATTGTATATTAAGGACCAGCGCCATCTTTATAGGGGGTATTCTCGTATAGGCCTTAGCGCCCGCACTCTCTTAATAGCTGTTCAGGTTACGTTTGAAACATAAAGGAAATATGGTGCCAACACTTACGTAATGGCCACATTTCGAAAATAAGTGATTGCTCAATTGAAATAACAGATTTATCATTTTAAATCTTTAAGCACTATTTTCATTTATTTATTTATAAAGATTACAAATATAACAGATGCGTCCAAGTCGTCTGCAACCTCAAAATCACATAATTAGATATACATATTTTCAAAACAACATTTAAAAAAATAACAATATACATAAATACTACGGCATCAGAGATAACAATCACAACATTGATATTGCATCCCTATATGAGAGGCAACTCACATTATCACGAAATATGTAGACCTCCAAGGCGACCCGATTGCAGCTCAAATCAATTGTACGTAAGAGTATTTGATGAAAATATTATATAATCTGCAAAATTTAAGACATAGTGAGATGGAGTAGGCATAGAACACTTTCTTCTAGAAGAAAATCTAATATCTCTGCTGTTTTTTAGCATATCACTCAGGTATTTAAATATGGTCAGACTAGAAAGTGGTTCTGTGAGTCCTCACGAGGCGAGATATTCCTTTATGCTGGACTCGTTGATTGCATTAGTTTCTTTTGACTAAACAAACTAACCATCACGCCGTCTCCCCGAAGGGGTAAGCAGAAAGAATGGACTGCCACACTTTTCTTTCCAGACATATTTCAGACGTGTCATGCACGCGCGTCGATTTCTCTGACTCCTCAAGTAGCCAATATTCAATATTTAGTTTATTTGATCGTGCCACGTTTTCCTCGGTTTTCCTATATTTCTGGTTCCATTTACATCGTTAACATATAATTTTTTTACCATTCTTTCTTCATTAATTATTTCCATATGTCCAAACCATCTTAATGATCCTTTCATTATTTTGTTCATAACACCATCATTCGCACCGCATTCACATCTTATATTTTTATTTGACACTCTATCATACACAGAGTATCAACACATTCGTCTAAGAGATCTCATTTCTACTGCATTTATTCTACTTTCATCCTTCTTTTGCCAGTTCCATGCTTCGCTTCCATACATAAGGGTCGGAAGAAGAAAACCTATTTAAATTATTGTTGATACTGAGACACAACGGCATCGAAATCAGCTGAAATATCGAAATTGAATTCTCTAAACGTGACAACAATGGACTATTTAAGAAATATTTAAGTTTCGATTGGACCTTTACCTAGAAATATGATTTAACACATTCGTCTAAGAGATAAAAGAAGACCGCGGAAAACGTGGTACGACAAATAAATCAAATATTGAATGTCGGCCACGTGAGGAGTCAGAGATATCGACGCGCGTTCATGACATGACGTATGAATATTGAGGAAGCGAGAGAAATATGTCAGGAATGAAAATTATGGAAGTCCATTGTTTCTGCCTACCCCTTCGGAGAGACGGAGTGATGATTAGTAATTTGTTAGTTACAATGAATAAGAAATAAATATTATACAATAAAATGAAACATGAAAATTTAAGATAAAACTTTTACAGCCCATTGTTTCGGCCGAAACACTATGATACCTTAACATTTTAAACTATTAATAGAGAAACTTTGTTTTTTGTATCACAATTCTATTTTATTTTACGCGACAGCTGTTTGATCAACCTATATTGACAACATCAGGTGTTACACTAATATATCAAATGTCAATTTTTCGTGATTTTTCGAATCTTTGTGTGTATTTGTTCCTATGTCAATTTGAATAATTACTATATAATTTTGAAGTTCTTGCTGGAATTGAGTTAGGTACCTAAATATTTTAATTAAAAGAACAATTAGTTACTATTTATAGGAGAAAGTATTAAAGGTGAAAATATAATAATAAAATAATAAAACAGTAATTAGAAGGAACAATTACACATAGTACCTACAGAATCAAAAACGATACATAATAAATTAAAAACGATAAACAATTACAGGAAGTACATATATTACATTAATAGGAAAGGTGACAAAAGTTGAAGGTAGTATTATTATTTTTTAGCTAGATTGTACAGGGGAAATGTTTTTAATGTACTATATGCTAGATTACATTAATAGGAAAGGTGACAAAATTTGAAGGTAGTATTATTATTTTTTAGCTAGATTATACAGGGGAAATGTTTTTAATGTACTATATGCTAACGGGCAAAAAGTTTATTCATTAACAGTTTATAAATTTTACTATTGAGCAAGAAAAATACGACAACAACAACAAAAAAAAAAAATAAAAAAATAAAAAAAATAAAAAAAAAAAAATACGTCACGCCGTTAGGAGGCAGAGAGAATGGACCGCCACACTACTCTATCCTGGCACACCTCTCTAGCTTCCTCCACATTCATACATCGAGTCATACACGCACGTCGATTCTTCCGGCTTCTGACATGACCAACTTTTAATATTTGATTAATTTGGTCATGCCATGTTTTCCTCGGTCTACCTCGACTCCTTACTCCATTTACATTGTTAACGTATACTTTTTTAACTATTCTTTCTTCACCCATGCGCTCCATATGTCCGAACCAACGAAGCGAACCTTTCATAATTTTGTTCATAATACCTTCTTTCGCTCTACACTCCTTCCTAATATCAGCATTTGAGATTCTGTCGTACATCGTTCTACCACACATACGTCTTAGGGACCTCATCTCTACCGCATTTATTCTGCTCTCATCTTTCTTCTGCCAGTTCCATGCTTCGCTTCCATACATAAGGGTTGGAACCAGAACTCCATTGTGAACGGCCATTTTCGCTTTCATTGATAAATTCTTGTTTCCAATAACTACTTTTAAAGCTCCATTCACTTTGTTACCCGCACCAACCCTTCTTTCAATATCACTGTCCGTTCGGCCATCCGCTGTGAACATGCTACCTAAATACACAAATTCGCTCACCTGTTCCAAGTTCTCTTCATTTACACTTATATTACAAACTGTCATTTGCTCTTCCCTTTCAAAAACTAACACCTTTGACTTTCCGACATTCATCATTAAATCGTTCGACTTGCATACCTTATACATTCTCGACACCAAGACTTGTAATTCGTCCGCACTATCCGCAACGAGAACGGCATCGTCCGCGTAAAGCAGACAGTTTACAGACAGATCACTCATCTTAGCACCAGCATTTATACCTTTAAGTTCTTTCATACACTTGTCCATATACAGATTGAACAACCAAGGGGACATCACGCAGCCCTGCTTAACACCCTTCGTGATATCAAACCAGGGCGTGATGTCCCCATTTACCCTAACACTGGCAGTGCTCCCTTCGTAGAGAGAAGCAACCGCCCGTATCAGTTTTGTGCTCACTCCGTATTCGGACAAGATTGACCACAGTTTTTCTCTGTTCACTCGATCATAGGCTTTTTGCAAATCGACAAACGCACAGAAAAGCTTACGGTTTTTGGCCATAAATTTCTCCGCAAGCGTTCGAAGTGCGAAAATCTGATCCATGCAACCTCTTCCGGTCATAATAGCGCCTTGAACATCCCATACTCTTTCAGTCGTCGTCTTTTTTACTCTTTCTATTAAAATTCGACCGTAGAGTTTAATAGACTTATTGCCCGGTGATTTCCACAGTCCATACGAGACCCCTTTCCCTTATAAAGAGGCATGATAACAGCCCTCCTCCAGTCGAGCGGCGTATATCCCTCCTCTAAACACTGGTTAAAGAGTCTATATAACCATGCTGAAACCACCGGCCCACCGTTTTTGATAAACTCTAAGGCTACACAGTCATATCCGACAGCTTTTCCACCTTTCATACATCTTACAGCACTTACTATCTCGTTCAAATTTATTTCAGTAATTTCACTTCCGCTGTTCGTGCAACTCTCATTTGTAAAGCTCATTCTTATTGAATCTTCAGTCATTTCACTGCCATACATATCTTTAAAGTACTCCATCCATCTTCCTTGTATACTTTTGAAATCAGTAATCATTCTTCCCTCACTACTTAAAATTGCTTTCGCACAACCACTTTCGGGAGGATTTCGGGCTTTTTTGACTTCCTTCCAGAACATTTTTATGTTGCTCTGGAAGTGATTCGTCATCTTAAGTCCGTCATCCTCCTTCAGTTTATCCTTTTTCGCTCTCACTTTCAACTTGACGTTCATCTTGCAAACTTTGTACGCTTCTTTCGCTCTTTGATATTTCACGCAATCACTTTTATCCACAGACAACATATTTAACCATGCATCCTTCTTTTCTTTAACAAGATTTTTTATACAGTCATCCCACCAAGCATCTCCATTTCTCCTCCCTTGCACACATGTACCACATACCTCTTTTGCTGCTTCACATAGACTTTCTTTCAGTTTCTTCCAGGTCTCATCTATGCTTATACATTCCGATTCTCGATCACTAAGCCTATCATTCACTTTCATCATAAAACTCTCTTTTACGCCATCGTTTTGTAGTTTTTCAACTTTTACTCTAGACGGGGCGGTCACTGTCTTGTTCCTCTTGGTGCGCCAGCCTCGGAACAAATTTACCTTTGTTACCACCAAAAAGTGGTCTGTTCCGAGTTCGGCCCCTCTGAACACTCTGGTATCTACAGTGTCCGCCCGTAATCTAGAGTCCACGATGACGTAATCGATCGTCGTCCTTTCATTTCCTCTCTCCCATGTATATTGGTGGATCCTCTTATGGTTAAACATCGTGTTTGACACAAAGAGGCTCCACTCCAGGCACACACCAAGCAATCTCTTTCCATTATCATTCGTTCTACTATCACCATACTTTCCGAGACATTCTTCATAACCAGCCCTTTGAATTCCTACCCATCCATTCAAATCTCCTGCTATAATAATTCTTTCGTTCGCATTTTTACTCGTTGCTATCTCGTTTACTCTATCCCAGAACTCATCTTTCACAGCTTCATCTTCGCTATTAACAGGAGCATACCCAATTATGAGTAGTACTCTTGTCAATCCAATTTTGAAGCGGATCCACATTAGTCTAGGATTCACACATTCGTATCCTTTCATGCAATCTATCATCCTAGGAGCTAAAATTGCTGCCACACCCTGGCCTCCTCTTTTTTCTTGTGGTACCCCTGACCACAAGACGACCTTATCCCCATGCTCTCTGGATCCACACTCTTTAACCATGCATTCAGTCACACACAGAATATCTAAACATTTATTCTCAAATTCATCGCACATCTCATTTAACTTCCCTTCCATACCTCCTCTTATGTTCCAAGTACCGATACGGCACTCCACTCTCCTCTGTTCGCCCCCGCGGGAAAAGCGACGTGATGGGTGGCGGACCTCATCGCCGTCTCCAGGCATTTACCCGCATCAACTTACAAACTACCTTAAAATTAGTTACATTATATTATTAATACACATTTTAACATTTCAAATATCCTATACAAAATAAAACAATATATACATATTTTTTCCTCCGGATTATCCTAAATTTACAGTATAAACACAAACTTCTCTAAGAAATAAATACTAATTGTGGGTTTTACCAAAATAAAATTAAAATTAAAATTAAAAATTACAGTTCTTTGAACGCACAAAATTCTTGGAATTATAATAGACAAATTTGGTCAGGAGACGGTGGCTTTAGCAAACATCCTCGGCGCATGAGGATGTGTGCTTGATGATGATGAAGGTGATGGATGCCGAAGATGATTGGTTGTAGCACGTACTAAACGCTGTTGAAGATGACGACGGGAAATCCAAGAGCGGTATTGACATTTTCGAGGCCATCACGCTTCCTCGGAGTGGATTGAGCTTCTTGGGTGGCGGTGTGTAGGCATACGATGAAGTAATAGAACTACGGATACGAGTACGTAGAATACTGTAGACGGAGAACAGCCTAAAGGTGTACCGGGCGAAATACACGTGGCGGCATTTGCACGCCGTGATTTGCACACGTGATGTGACGGCGCATGGCGAGGTAGGTCCACGTGGGGGCACTTCAAACAGCGGCAAAAACACAAACATACGAAGAAGATACACTGATGATCAAAGATGAGTGGCACAAACAGGAAGCAGAAAAAAAAAAAAAAAAAACAGAAAGATTCTGAAGCGATCACAAGATGCGAAATAAACAGAAAAAATTCAGGAGCGATCACAAAATGCGACCGCTCGCCACGGCGGCCGGGCTAAGAAAAATACGATCAAATATATTATTTTGTAGTATACGAGGTCTGTTCAAAAAGTATCGCGAATTTTATATTTTTTCAAAAAGTATTTATTTATTCATGAATATCTATTTTGTCCCCTTCAAAGTAATTCCCCTCGGATATAATACATTTATGCCAACGTTTTTTCCAATCCTCGAAGCACTTAAAAAAATCATTTTTTGTGATCTTGTTCAGCTCCTCCTTCGATGCCGTCTTTATCTCCTCAATCGTGGCGTAGCGTCGTCCTTTCATGGGCCTCTTCAGTTTTGGAAACAGGAAAAAGTCACAGGGGGCCAGGTCTGGGGAATACGGTGGCTGCGGCACCATTACTGTGTTGTTTTTGGCCAAATATTCGCGCACAAGCAACGATGTGTGAGCAGGGGCGTTATCATGGTGCAAAAGCCAGTTTTTGTTCTTCCACAAATCCGGGCGTTTCTGGCGGATTGCTTCGCGCAAATTGCGCATAACTTGCAGGTAATATTCCTTATTTACCGTACTACCCTGTGGCAAGAACTCATGATGCACCACGCCCCTGCAATCGAAGAAAACTGTGAGCAAAACCTTCACGTTCAGCCGAACTTGGCGCGCTTTTTTTGGTCTTGACTCATGCGGCAGCTTCCATTGGGATGATTGAGCTTTGGTTTCCACGTCATAACCATAAACCCATGATTCGTCACCAGTTATGACCCTCTGGAGCACATTTGGGTCGTCACGGACCGAGTCCAACATCTCCTGAGCAATGTTAACGCGATGCTGTTTTTGGTCGAAATTGAGCAATTTTGGCACGAATTTCGCGGCGACCCGACTCATGCCCAAATCATTGGTTAAAATCGAATAGCACGAGCCAATCGATATGTTTAGGTCCTCAGCAACTTCTCTAACGGTGATTCGACGATTGGCTAATACTATTTTCTTCACTTTATCAATGTTTTCGTCTGTTGTTGACGTGCTCGGGCGTCCGGCACGCTCTTCGTCGTTCATATCTTCTCGGCCCTCTGAGAACATTTTGTACCACCGATAAACGTTGCTTTGGTCCAAGGTAGCTTCACCATATGCCACAGTCAACATTCGAAATGCGTCCGCGCACTTTATTTTGTTTTTCACACAAAATTTGATACAGATTCTTTGATCCATTTTTTGGAATAGGCAAAAATCGAAGACGAGCCAAAACACATCCAAGCAAAACAGCTGTCAAAAATTAACTAAACATACAAAATGGCCAACCTTGTCAGCATAAGTAAGAGACATAAGTACCAACATAACGCTACAAAAAAATCAAAAATCAAATATACGTAGCCAGCGGAAATTCAAAATTCGCGATACTTTTTGAACAGACCTCGTATATAAGTATTAATTTAATTATATTTTTTGTGTCTAAACATCATTAAAACATTAAACATTAAACATTAAACATTATTTCAGTGATTATTTTATTCGTAAATTTTCAATTTGAAAAGCACTCAATTCTCATAAAAGCGATATTCATGGTATCTAACAACTAAGCCAAAAGATTTACATGAAGAGAGAATATTTACAAAAAAAAAAATAAGTTCACCATGGTGGTAAGAATAAGGCACAAAATATTTACAAATTTTGATATCTTATATTTTCAGGGTTCGTGCGTTTCACGTAGTCGTTTCCACTGTAGGTAATTTCTTTTAGTGGCCCCCTTTTGTTTTCTCAACCCTTTTTTTCTGGAGCTGCGTGTTTGGGGGTAGTTTTTACACTTTACTTTTCCTTACATCATCCCTCACCCCCGCACCCTTATAGCTGTTCATTCTCATAACACGGACTTTATCAGAGAAGTTGAACTCGCGCTGAGTTGGGAATTAAATGTTTTGTAAAAATATGAATTATGGTGCTTATGGTTACATGGTTTGGTTACTTTACAAGAACACGTATTAAATAACTTTTTTAAGGTTTAAATAAATACTATATCAAATATATAATAAATACTATATCAAATTATGAATACGAATGAAAACGTGTGTTTTCTAGATGTTTTATTATTATATATTTTAGAGGAACGGCACGTTTTGCCTTGCAAGGCAGAGTGGCATGGAAGAGAAGAAGAATAATTGGAAATTAAGTATTCAAAAATTATTGATCACTTGGGAATGAAAACGTGGCACGATCAAATCAACCAAACGTTAAATGTCGGACACGTGAGGAGTCGGAGAAATCAACGTGAGTGCATGACACGACGTATGAATGTTCAATCATTCAATCACTCAAATCAGTTTACTTTTTCAAAAGATATTTGAGATATAAAAACCAACTCAATGATTAAAGCATCTTTTGAAAACGGGTAAAATTTTTATAAAATGAATTATTTGTAGTTGAATTTCTCCTAAACGGCAGGACGGTAGATGGCCGTTAAAACCTTCAGGGAAGTTAATGAATAATTCATAGTTAGGACCTTGACCTTCTGAGAATAATTCATAGTTAGGTTTGATGTCGAATTCTGTGTTTAAGCATGCGCAAATTTAAATCTACGCCACGTACACTTGCGCTCAATGTAAAATGTCATTATGTATACAGTCTATCGAAAATACGAACATCGAAAAAACGTTTGATGAACCAGCTAATAGCTGGCAAGCCAACGTTCGGGTAGGACAACGTCTGTCGGGTCCGCTGGTATAATTCTCGTATACATGGGGTGTATTTTTTAGAGGTTTGGTTTTTAAACTGGCAACATTGTTACTACAGACTGTCAATTTAATAGTTGACAGTTGATTTGTAGTCAATACGCTTTGCCATTTTACCCAGTTGCTCAATCAAGGTGTCGAAAATTGTAATTAATTCACGATTGCGCTTCATTCGTGGTGCTCAAATGCCTTTATTTGACAATGTGAGTTTTTTTGGAGGTACACAAATTCAAAATAAAAAAAACACAATAAAATAATGTTAATGTATATGATATTGGCTTTATTTAATAGATAATTTTATGTCATTATTGTTTAAATATAATTTTGGGCATATGAGCGCCACGGCTAGCTGGAGTGCAATCGTAAAGTCCAATGTTTGACAACTTTATCGAGCAATTAAGTAAAATGGAAAAACTTATTAACTACAAATCAACTCTTAACTGTCAAATTGACAGTCTTTAGAAACAATGTTGCCAGTTTAAAAACCTAACCTTTAAAAAAACACCCTATAATACCAGGAACCCATGAGAGATGGTTTGAGTTTAGGAATATAAGATACTCTCTAAAGTCAATAGTATTTGTCTTCTGAACGTTTTTCTACTAATATGAGAGTCGTCGAACTCCGAGGAGATCGTATTCAGTGGACTAATGTCGCCAAAGGTGGGTTGTTGAGCAAACGAGATAAGTTTGTCAGAAAATAACAGTGTGGGGGTCCATTTATTCTGCTTATCCCTTCGGAGAGACGGCGTGATGGTTAGATACATAGTTAGTTTGAGAATTTTTTATCAAATATACTTGATAACTTCTTACCCCCTCAGTGAGATTAAAGTGGATATAAAGGGCGGAATTGCAAGTTGTCACCGATCGCAGACCTCCGTAAGACAGCCCTTGCTGGCGGGATTTAAGATGAGTTATTAAGTAGCAAGTCTAGGCTCGCACGCTTACGAGTTACTGCGCTATGGGGAAATACTTCGTCCATACTTAAGTATGACTTAGACCACACATCTATACATTAATTTAATATTCCTTCGCGTAATTCTAACAAACGCTTCTTGACGACGCTGCCATTATTATTTGCTGTTCTGACATCAAGCAAAATTCTTAACATGGCTCTTTTCATGACTCTTTGGGTCTCTCGTAGTTTTTCGGCATTTTGTTTGGACAATGTTACAATTTCAAGGCCAAGTAGCGACTGGCAGAACACACGCTTCATACTTTTCAATTTAATTTCAATTTTCAATTTCAATTTATTTATTTTTTAAATCATAAACATTACAGTATAACACCAAAGCGCTTATGACTATACAGGTAGGATACAAAAACAACAAAAAAAAACTATTTTAAATAGTAAATACAATTATGAAATTTAAAAATAGACAAAAACACAAAAAAAAAATACGATATAATTAAAAATTAAGACCAAATAAGTAATTAAATACAATAAGAAGAACAACACATTATATAAGAGATAGGTGTTTTCTGAGGGTAGCCTCACTATCGTGGAAGATGTCCACATCCGAAGAGATGCGGTTTAATATGATTATTGCCCTGCCCACGGGCATTACCTTAGGTAGATTGGTTCTACACAGTGGCAGGTGAAATAATCTATATTGCCTTTGTAGCAGATAATTGTCAGGGACAAACAAAGTCAAGTCATTCAAAATATCAGAGTTATGTATTCGACCACGAATCAGTTGAAAAAATGAACACCCAGGTGGATAGTTCATCTAATTTCCAATGATTTGTAGTCCAGCATACCCAGCAAGAAATCAGTTGGGTAAAGCTAGGCGTAGTAACCGTTTTCTTTGAGGTACAGAAAGCGTAAGAACTTTTTCTGTACCTTTTCTATACCAACCCTTATGTATTGTATTTAACGTGTATATTATTATAGGAACTCAAGAATAAATTAGAATAGACTTTAAAATATTTTAAAATTGAATTGAACCATTTAAGTGAAAATATGAAGGGACCACGCTTAAGTCTCCGTTCAAATCTTTATAATAAAGTCACAAATTTCTCCTTAATCTGGGGGAGGCGGGTGCCATTGGCGTATAATGAAATCCCAAGGTAAAAAGATACCTTTAAAAATATGCAAAATTATCATTTTTAATCAAAAATTTATTTTCAACACAAGCCTTAAGCAGCAAACTATTTTAAAGTATTAATCTCATATACAACAACAAACTAAAAACAAACGTTTCTTTAACAATGATTTAAAATTCCAAATAAATTATTAATGTGAACGAAGTCCTCTGTTCAGCAGACGTTCGTTCATTTTATTTGCGTTACTAAGGCATAACTTTTGATGAATTTAATTATTAAATATTTTAATAATAATGCATCGTGTATTGATTAAGAACGCAGCATGAACATATTTAGATTAATAATGCATCAAATATTTATCAATATTGCATCATATATTTATATATACCACATCAAATATTTTTCAATATTGCATCAAATATTTATAAATAATGCATCATATATGTATCTATTGAGCATCAATGCAGCATTTATTTATCCATAATTCGTAGTATATTTATCAATAATGCATCAAATAATTTTCAATAATGCATCATATATAATATGTATCTATAAAGCATCATATATTTATCTATAATGCATAATTTATTTATCTATAATGCATCGTATATTATCAATAATGCATCAAATATTTTTCATTTATGTATCATACGTTTATCAAAAATGCATCAAATATTTACCAAGAATGTGTTTTATTCAATCATATATTTATTTATAATTATACATCATATATGTATCTATAAAGCGTCAGATATTTATCTTTAATGCATCATTCATGTATCTATAATGCATCGTACATTTATCAATAATGCATCAAATATTTATCAATAATGTATCATAATATAATGCATAATTATATGATGCATAATATGATGCATAATTATAAATAAATATATGATACACATTCTTCATAAATATTTGATGCATTTTAGATAAACATATTATGTTTATCTAAAATGCATCAAATATTTATAAAGAATGTGTATCTAATATTTATTTATAGTTATATGTATCTATAAAGCATCAGATATTTATCTTTAATGCATCATTTATGTATAATGCATCGTTCTTTTATCAATAATGCATCAAATATTTATCTATAATGTATCATATGTTTATATAAAATGCATCAAATATCTACGAAGAAAGTGTTATATTTTATAATATATTTATTTATAAAGCATGTGAAATTTATCAATAATGCATCCTCATTATACTCGTACAATACGTATTTGTAACTTATGTACCTTGCCAAGACATTTTCAAATCATTTGATAGAATGGTGAAACATGTAATTTATTTGAAAATATAATTAAACATCTAGAAAACATATGTTTTCATTTGTATCAATAATGTAAATCAATGTTATTTGGAACAATGTGTACACATTACCGATAAGGAAGGGAAGATACAGGAAAAATACGAGGCGCATCTGGGTCCGAAGCATTTTCTCCGGTTCGCCATATTAATTTGGAGATCCTGAAATAACGCCTAATCAGGATGCAAATCGGGTTAATTTTATTTAAATATTCCGAGAGAATTGTTGGCAACACTGAAGTGACGAATAATCAAATCCAAGATGGCCGCTGTTTGCACAGCGGAACAGATGAACATCGCTATAAGCGTAAAGTAATACAGACAGGAAATCATACCCATTCAACTCCAAAATAATTGAAATTAACATTTTTCCCTTATTACCTTTGTTCGGAAAACTGGTAACGAATGGTAAAATATACGGAAATTATTCGTAACTGTATTCTTATAACATAGTAAAATAGCATTAGAAAACATATTTATAATTTTAGATAAACTTAAGGAGTTAATACTAGGAAATTTAATAATAAATAATATAAACGAGAATGAAATAAAATCTTCGTTTTCCCAATGATGAAGGTCTAAGTCTTCGAAACAGGTCGAGAAATATAAACTCGAAAGTGGAAAAAACAGTGTTTTCATTCATATAAAAAAAATTACAAACAAAAAGACACACAAGTTTTCAATCTTCCTGTTTATCGCACTAACTACGCTCAGTGCATAGTATCGAATTTGTGACTACTACAATAAGCATTTTGGATACATTGAAGTTTTCCTTAATTTATTTATCTTGTAACTAACTAACTAACTAACCATCACGCCGTCTCCCCTAAGGGGTAGGCAGAAAGAATGGACTGCCACACTTTTCTTTCCTGACATATTTCTCTCGCTTCCTCAACATTCATACATCGTGTCATGCACGCGCGTCGATTTCTTTGACTCCTCACTAGCCGACATTCAATATTTGATTTATTTGATCGTGCCACGTTTTCCTCGGTCTTCCTCTATTTCTGGTTCCATTTACATCGTTAACATATACTTTTTTACCATTCTTTCTTTATTCATTCATTCCATATGTCCAAACTATCTAAATGATCCTATCATTATTTTATTCATGATACCATCATTCGCACCGCATTCACTTCTTATATTTTAATTGAAATATTATTAATTTATTTATTTAGGAGTAAAAAACAGCGATTACAGTTCTTTAATGAAACCCATAGAAACAATATAATAAAGTCAATAACATGTTACCACAAGTGTAAATGATAAGAAGAATTAACAGTAGATACTAGTTAATCAAAATTGAAGTTGAGCTAGATAGATTGAAACAAGTGAATTACAAGAATTGAACAAAATGAAGTTATACGAGTATATGATATAACAACTAACTCTCCAACCATCCCATCGTCTGCCCGAAGAGAGAAAGGCATTGAGAAAGAATGGATTGCCACACTTTTCTTTCGTGACATACTTCTCAAATTGCTTCCTCAATATTCATACATCATGTCATGCACATAAATATTATATAACAACTGACATAAAACTAAATATACAAGAAAAATAATCAAAAACAAACAAAAACCTATCTAAAAAAAGCTAGAATGGCAGTGCACAATGGTGTTCTTCTACCGACCGTTATGTATGGAAGCGAAGCATGGAACTGGAAAAAGAAGGATGAAAGTAGAATAAATGCAGTAGAAATGAGATCTCTTAGACGAATGTGTGGATACTCTGTGTATGATAGAGTGTCGCATGAAAATATAAGAAGTGAATGCGGTGCGAATGATGGTGTCATGAACAACATAATGAAAGGGTCATTAAGATGGTTTGGACATATGGAAAGAATGAATGAAGAAAGAATGGTAAAAAAATTATATGTTAATGATGTAAATGGAACCAGAAATAGAGGAAGACCGAGGAAAATATGGCACGATCAAATAAATCATATATTGAATGTCGGCCTTGTGAGGAGTCAGAGAAATCGACGCGCGTGCATGACACGATGTATGAATGTTGGGGAAGCGAGAGAAATATGTCAGGAAAGAAAAGTGTGGCAGTCCATTTTTTCTGCCTACCCCTTCGGGGAGACGGCGTGATGGTTGGTTAGTTAGTTAGTTAGTTAAATTTTCATGATTTTTCGAACCTTTATGTGTTACCTTTATGGAACAAATACGCATAGGCCAAAACAATGGTCTATTTTATTTTTTCATTAACTAATGTATTTAAAAAAATATGTTACCTTTTGTATGAACGCGAAATCTCTTGTCGTGAGTTTCCAACTGTATTTCATAAACAACACTAATTTACGTTAATGTGTAGATAGAACAACAGTTATCCCTGCTAGTGGGGAAATACAGGACTCCTCTTCGGGATTTATCCACCGTGAATGCGGTAATATTCCGTCTGGAACATATTCCAGGGTAGGTTTAAGTAATTAGATTGTCTCCAGTTTAAGCGCAATACACACAGTTATTTTAATATTCATTATTCATGCGTTTAACACAAAATTTACGCTTGAAATATTTCGAGCTATTCACAAATTCGTATCAGTACACAAAACATGTTTGTGCTAGACGCAACCATAATATCCGAACCCCATCAGGCCCGGCGGTACGGGAGAGGTTTTTGTGATACAGTAGAATCTCGATTAGCCATTATTAGTTAGATTAGTTACCTTGCCGCGGCCGGTTTAGGTCGGATAAGCGAAAAGGTCGGATAACACGGAAAATGATAAAAACGACATTGAAAATGTGTTAATTTTATTTGCACATCGAAAACATTTCAAATATGTACATTAGGGTGTCCCTTATTTTTCAATGTTTTAATTTTACAATGCATAGGCTATTGTTTTATTCATTTGGGCCTAAAACATCCGAAAACATTTTTTTCCTTATTCTGAACAGTGTAACCCGTGCCGACTTGCGCGAAAAGATGTCCCATACAAATTGCGTCACAGAAGCGGCGCGTTGTTGCTGTTATTATCATTTAGCCTCGGCTTGTCGGGTAGTAAGCACGGATTGTTTTATATTTCGAAGATGTCAGTAGAACTAAGAAGCAATTAAAAAAGTATTTTCTTAGAACTAAAAAATCAAAATGCACTTACGGCAAAGTAATAAAACATGCGAAAGAGCACTGAGGACTGTCGCCTGGCGCGCGAATATAATGCGTGCAGTCGGGTAAAGGAAAGGGGCATTGCCCCGGTAGGTCGGATAACCGAAGGTCGGATAACCGAGACTCTACTGTACTACAGACGCAACGATATTTGTGGCATAGTGACTAGAGTTATGACTGCTACACCGAATGATTTCCGAAGGCAGTGTGATTATCACACCGTGTTTGGTCTGGTGTAGAATTAGTGTGACAATAAAATAGCGATAGTTTCTTCTATGTTCGCCATTCTTTAGTTTAGCTATCTATCGCATGTCATGAGAATCAATAGTTAAAAAGTTGGGATCAAATAAACTGCTGTGTACAAATGTGACCCTAATAATACTACGTCATTTGACTAGAAATTGTCATATACTCGTATATTTTTTAACATAATTAATACATCTCGGTTCCGTTCTTCCGATCCAATCGTGGAATATTTACTATTCAATAAGACCTAACCGCCAGGATTATTCTTCGATATTTTGTCATTTATGTTTTCGGAAATATTGCTGATAACTTATTAGTTTGAGGCTTAAATTCGTTGTAGGTCTCACATATTTCATGAAAGTCTCCCAAATGTTATATATTTTTCCGATAATTTCTGAAATTATAAATTGTTTGGAGTTTAATGTTACGCGCCCCAGGTTTTCAGAGAAACGGGTACCATAATTTTAGTAACCGGACCTGCTCAGTAATTCGTGAGAGCTTTACTTAATAAATCGTTTATCTTAAAATTAAACTAATCTAGATGACAGAAAGCTAGACACTGATACACGTGCCTTTGGTTAAAAATGATTTGTTTAATTTTTATAACAAATTCACATAAAGGTACAATTTAATTGCTTATACATCGTCATGCACTCAAATCTGTTTCTCCGAGTTTTTGAATTTTCTATTTTAAACTTTTCAACTATTAATTAAAGTAAACGATATATTTGCTGCTTGCACTTTTAATTTCTAAAGTGTGCAGATTTTTCCAGGTTCGCCGGCATCGACAGACTATCGACAAATTGTCACTGTCAAAATAAAGACAAAAAAGTTATTAAAAAATGCTTTATTTAATATTTGATTCAAATAACCTACCATCAAGAGATTACTTACTAAAGTTTTTAAAAAATCTTTAAAAATTAATGCAATATGAAGTCACTCTAAAAATAACTACAATTTAGTCATTAATACAAATGAAAACGTCAGTTTTCTAGAAGTTTTTTTCATATTTTATGGGATTGACATGTATAAAATTCATTATCAAATGTACGAGTATAAAACTTCAAGACGACAGACGTTTTCATTCGTATTAATTATTTAATATGGAGTTGAGGGTATTAGTTGCAAACCTGGCAAACTCCATTATTAGATATTTTGAGTAAATCGCAAAATTCTGATACACTAATAAAATGCGCTTTTTTACGATATTTATTTTTTTCATCTCAACCAGTTAGTATTTTAAAAGTAATTAGTCATGAAATAATCATCATTATGTTGATAATTAAAGTAAAATAATGAATTTCAGTTTTGAGTTTGCGAGCTTTGCAAGACTCAAGTGGAGGTTACCATGTTTGCAACAAACTCTATATTTTAATAGCAAAATTCTTCAGAATGAAGCCGATTTTGAAACTGAAAATCAATTAAAATTGTGTGCAAATGTATTATGAATAAGACCCCATTCATATCTCACTTTTGATTGTTGGTGGAGTTTGCCGGGTTTGCAAATTCAGTTGTTGTCAGTTGTACATTATTGTTCAAGAAACAATAATTAAATTTAGTATTTAATAAAATTAAATGATAAGACCTGTTTTAGAAACAGAGTAGTGAATAAGAGTATTAATTCAATACAACCCCGACCTGTGTGTGGATTCATCATCCAAGGTTGTATAGACGCGACCGTCAGCAATCTCTGCAAGGAGCCTATCTCGCAAACTACCCCTGGGCCTCTCATCCCTAACTGGTTCTATTAATTTCACCCCCAAAGCCCGCGCCCCTAACGAGGCTGTGCGCAAACAGGCTTTATGAACCCCGAGGATGAACAAATATACGCCTTCCCTATTATACCGAAGCCTATTCTATTAAATGCCGAAACCTTAGAAATATTGTGGACTTAAAAGAAATTAAGCTTTTCTAAACGGAATACGAAGGTGAAGTCCGTCTTTTTATCTATTATATAACTAACTAACTAACTATAAAGGGGTAGGCAGAGAGCATGGACGTTAACACCGTTTTATCCTGACATACCTCTCGCGCATATTCAATTAAATTCTATTTCTTTAAAAAAATCAAAAACATTACAGACATTAAAAAAATATAACACAATATAGTAAGAAAAAACATATGATAAATACAAAAAAACAATTAAAGAAGAGACGTGAAAAGAAAAAATGTAGTACAAATAGAAAAAAAAAACAATAAAGCAAATACCAATTTAATACAAGTATGAAAGACCTGAAAGGGTTGGATGTAAGTGCCAAAATGAGCGGTGTGTCAGTAAGCTGTCTCTTGTATGCGGATGACGCTGTCCTACTTGCAGACAACGAGCATGAACTACAAGTCCTGGTGAATAGTATGTATGAGGTATGCATGCGAAATGATCTGATGATGAATGTGAATAAGTCCAAGGAAATGATTTTTGAAAAATAAGAAATCATGACAGTCTGCAACATTAGCGTGAATGGTGAAAATTTGGAGCAAGTAGATGAGTTTGTGTATTTGGTAGTATGTTTACAAAAGAGTGGAGAGTGATATTGAAAGAAGGGTTGGGGCAGGCAACAAAGTGAATGGTGCACTTAAAGTTGTCATCGCCAACAAAAACCTTTCCAAAAAAGCAAAATGGTGTCAGGCGTTTTCCTTTTACTACTTTTTCCATTCACACTGCATGTATACTATTCTTCTCTCATTCATTCGTTCCATGTGATTATTTTTAATTGGGTAATATTGGGTTTCTTGAATAAATCCATTGTTCGTATCCGTCTTTTCATTCTATTAATTGGTTTGGTTAATTAATTGGGTATCTTACATAAATCCATGTCAGGAGTTACTCTTCGATCGATGACGTACGTCTTCAGAGTAATTGTTGACAAGCACCAATTTTCCATGGATAAATGGATAGTGTAAAAAGCATAAGACTTTAAAACTCAGTTAAAAAAAATGGATTAACTTTAGAATTAAAGGCAGTGCGAATGAAAGTTTTATCAACAAAATAATGAAAGGATCATAAGATGGTTTGGATACAAAAAAATACTGTTTAATTACTAGTTGATGGTTGAGGTATTAGTTTTGTAAAACTCCATTATTAAATTATAATAGTAAACACGATTGTTCAGTGGTTTTAATTGGATTTAATTAATATAATTCGCCTTGCGAGGGCATTCTCAAACTCTTTCGTTTGAGAATGCCCTCGCAAGACGAAACAAATTTGTCACAATTTATAAAATTTGTATAAATTTAATCCAAGTAAAACCCTTAAAAATCGTGTTTACTATTATAAAATTAATTACTAACACGAAATTGTCTCGAATCATCAGGTGGTACAATTAACTGTGTATACATATAACATATGTTGATTCCAACATCGGTGGGCGATATTATGATATGAAACAAGTGTTTTAAATTTCTAACCATTACGCCGTCTTTCAGAAGGGGTAGATGGATAACCTAGAAAGTACTGCTTCTTTTCCGACCATTAAAACTCCATATTAAATAATTAATAATAATGAAAACGACAAATTTCTAGAAGTTTCATTATATTTTATGGGAATGACGTTTTTCGCTCTTCTAAGGCATTATAAAATGTCAATTGATAATGCCTTAGAAGGGCGAAACATGTCATTCCCATAAAATATAATAAAACTTCTAGAAAACTGACGTTTTCATTCGTATTAATTATTTTTTATGAGGATTAATTGTATCTCAATAGAGACGAAGATGTAAATTGTTTTTCTGGGAACAGAATGTGGTGGCCGAGGCGCTTACAGGACTTATGACCTGTTATTGGTTGGTATGAGCGATCGCTTTATGTTTAACAACATTCCCCATTCCGCCCTTCTTATGAGCACCACATCTGACAATTTTTTGGAACTTGTATATATGCAAGAATTATAATTAATACAGGTCATAAGTCCTGTAAGCGCCTTGGCCGCCACATTCTGTTTCCAGAATAACAATTTACATCTTCGTCTCTATTGAGATACAATTAATCCTTATAAAAAAATTATCCTAATTACAGCTAATTTAAAAAAGGGTGGATACGTGTAACATAAATTAAATAAACACAAAAGTCCGGATCGTCCATGTCAACATGTGCAACATCGAAAAAAAACATTATGTGTTATTACATTATGTGCTAAATTAAAAAAACTGATGATTCGTGTAACATAAATTAAATAGTCATTATGTGCACCATCTAAAAAAAACATTTTGTGTTAAATTATTTTTATTTTGTTATTTTATTTTATATCATTGTATTTTATATTATTTGTTTTAGATTTATTTTGTGGGTGTTGGACGATCGAAGTGTGCGCGGTAGATGCCTATTGGTGGCGATGAGGTTCGCAACCCATCACACCGCGTCTCCCGCGGGGCGAAAAGAGAAGGATGGAGTGCCGCATCAGTAAAAGTGTGACAGTTCATTCTTTCTGCCTACCCTTTCGTTAGTTAGTTAGTTAATTAAAAAAATTATCCGCAATGGGTAAAATCCAATATTTGTCTACAAGAATTTGTATACATTAAAAATGTCGTATTAATCATATAATTTGAGGATGTTTTGCTTATAAGTACTGACCAGAGAATGGCGTATACCAGACCAGTGGCGTCCCAGAATTAAAATGAATCTTATTAATATATAATTATTATTAGTATGTGCGGTATAATTATAACGCTCTTAATCCTCATACAAAACGGTCGGTATCCCACATCTGACGTATATTTGCTATGTAAATACGGAGAAATCGTATGTTACAAAATTATTCTGGGTTTTGTAAATATGGTTGTATAATTCGTGTCGTTGTTCGCAAGGGTTAATGAATTAACCCTTGCGTGCACGATGTGTTACCCGGGTACCTTTGAATTTATTCCATTAAAAAGGAAATAAGTAATGTAATATTAAAAAATAGAAAAAAATAATTAACATCTAGAAATAATTAACATTTTTAATTGAATTTTTTTTTTTTTTTTACGTATACAACAGGTTGCTTGAACCCAATTACAGTATACATTTTTTTTAAGCTGATATATTGATTCTCGTGACATGTGACAGGTAGCCAATCTATCGCCATTTTATTGTCACGTGAATACTACGCCAGACCAAAGACAATGTGACAATCACACTGCCATCGCCGGGAATCGAACCCAGAACCTTCGGAATGGGAATCAGAGCTCTTACCACTCTGCCACGAAGGTCGTCGTTCGTTCTTGGTAGAAGTTCATTTTAAATACTGAAAACAAATAAATAATTATGTAAAATTCCTTTATGATTATATCGCACCGTGAGTGTAAAACCGAAACAAGTGCAATTATACAGTTTGGAGATATGGGAGTTTAAAGACTTCATATTGCTTGGAAAAACTGTTTTTTTTTAATAAACCAATGATTTTCAGTTTAAAGTAATATAACTATAAACCGAAAATCATTGGTTTATTTATTTGTATATTTGCACTTGTTATGGTTTTACGCTCACGGTGCGATATATTTAGTGGGCTTCCACTTGTGTTTATCGTCGACCGGCTTCGTCACCAGAAGATGAATATTGTTTTTTTTTTTTGGAAACAGAATATGGTGGTCGAGGCATTTACAGGACTGTCACCTGACTGATCTGTCATTGGTTGGGTTAAGCGATCGCTTTATGTAATACAACATTCCTCATTCCGCCCTTCTTACGACCACCACGTCTGAGAATTTATTGAAAGATGTATATACTCGTATGCTATTATGTTCAGAAAAATTTCGCATATTTTAGTTCAATCTACACTAGCGCCATCTATTAAGATTAGATGTAAGTATTAAGCAGAAAATCTTTATTAATGCAATGTGGAAGGCAACGAAATTACCCTACATTGCTAGACAACGCCTGAAGAAAACTCTCGACAATTCGATGTCAACAAGTCGAATGGGGAATGTTGTATTACATAAAGCGATCGCTTAACCCAACCAATGACAGATCATAAGTCCTGTAAACCCCTCGACCACCATATTCTGTTTCCAAAAACAATTTTAAATCTTCGTCTCTTATTTTTCTTAAAGTGCCCTGTCAGGTCCCCCCGACGTTGGCGATCACTCTGGTAAACTCTTCCCTATCCTGCGCTGTCCGGAATAGCTCCTCCACAGTTTTGATTCCCGTCCATTCCCTCACATTGCGCAGCCAAGAGATCTACCTTCTCCCTGCCCTCCTGCGGCACTCTATTTTTCCCTTCAATATTAGATGCAGCAGGCGATACTTCTCTCCTCGCAGAACGTGAAAAAGTTCATTTTAAATAATGAAAACAAAATAAACTTTGATAAAAAAATTCTTTATTATTATATATTCTATGTGTTATCACTTGTGTTTATCATCGACCGGTTTCGTCACCAGAAGATGGCAGCAAGCTGCCGAAACTGGTCGACGAATAACCCAAGTGGAAGCACACTAAATATGTATATAATAACAAAGTTATTTTTTGTTTACATTATTTTACATTTTGGATTTAAATATGAATTAAGAATTAAACTAACTATCACGCCGTCTCCTTGAAGGGGTAGGCAGAAATAGTAGATTCTCGCACTTTTTTTCTGACATATTTCTCTAGTTTCCTTAACATTCATACATCGTGTCATGCACACGCGTCAATTTTACAACACGGATTTTACTCATTGCGGGTTAATCATTTTTAAGGATTAATTGTATATCAATAGAGACGAAGATGTAAATTGTACGAAGATTTACATCTAATTTTGATGATAAGATGGCGCTAGTGTAGATTGACCTAAAAAATGTGATGTATTTCCCAACATAGTAGCATATATAAATCTTTCAAAAATTTGCCAGACAGGGTGGTTGTAAGAAGGCCGGAAAAGGGAATGTTGTATTACATCTGAACGGCCGTAACGTTGAAAGGGTGGAAAATTTAAATACCTCGGCAGCATACTAACGCAATCTCTTGACCCAGATGTAGAGATAAAATGCAGAATTGAGGCAGCAAGAGCTACATTTAATAAAATTAAATCACTCTTCTGCAATGATAGCGTAAACTTGAAACTCCGCCAGATGCTATGTGTGGTCTGTTTTATTATACGGGTGTGAAACTTGGACCTTGAAAGTTAACTCAATGAACAGACTGGAAGCATTTGAAATGTGGCTCCATCGCCGAATGCTCAGAGTTCCCTGGACAGACATGGTTACTAATACCGAAGTCCTGAGGCGAGCTAGAGTTGACAGGGAATTGTTATCAACTATCAAGGTTCGAAAGATCTCACATCTGGGTCATATACTGCGTGGAGAAAAGTACCACCTTCTCCAAATGATATTGGAGGGGAAAATGGAGGGACGCCGAGGGCCCGAAAGAAGACAAATGTCCTGGCTGCGAAACGTGAGGGAGTGGACCGGCATCCGAAGTGTCGAGGAGCTGTTCCGTGCGGCGCAGGACAGGGACAGGTTCACCGAGGTGATCGCTCTCGTAGAAGAAGAAGTATTACATTAAGCGATCGCTTAACCCAACCAATGGCAGGTCATAAGTCCTGTAAACGCCTCGACCACCATATTCTGTTTCCAAAAACAAATTTTAATCTTCGTCTCTATTGAGATACAATTAATCCTTATATTATAATTGTATCATGCACTCCAGGGTTACAAAGTCAACTTGACGACTTGGCTATTTTAATTTCAGTAATTCTCAAATGTCCCTATTTCCCTAAAATCCCTCCCTGTGGATTATACGCGGGAAGGTAAATATTGTGCTACTGTAACGGGCCATACCCTGCCGATAAATCTTTGTTTTACTACACTCAAGCTTCGGGAATTTATCTCCGAATAGGGCTGCGTATCATAAATCATCTAATTAATCGATTTTATTCGAGTGGTATGTAAAAAAAGACAGACAAACAAACCAACAAGCGGCTCCCCCGAAATGGTAAGCGGAGAGAATAAACCGACACACTAGTAGCTCCATACATACCTCAGAGTTTCCTCTACATTCATTCTGACTTCTATATTTTTATTTATTTTTGTAAACCCAATTAGGTTATATGGATACATTTCTAGTAATTATATAATGTTTCAGGTATATTTGAAATCGACTCGTAGTGAGAAATCAACTATCAATGTTAGGAAGATTTCACATCTGGGTCATATATTGCGTGGGGAGAAATACCATCTTCTCCAACTGATATTGCAGGGGAAAATTGAAGGACGCCGAGGACCCGGTAGGAGACAAATGTCCTGGCTGCGAAACGTGAGGAAGTGGACCGGCAACCAAAGTGTGGAGGAGCTGTTCCGAGCGGTGCAGGACAGGGACAGATTCGCTGAGGTGATCGCCAACGTTAGGGGGACCCGACTGGGCACTTGAAAGAGAAGAAGAAAACCCTTTGTGTCTTTTGGTAGTTCATTGTAAAGTTTCAGTCCATTGTTCAATATCATTGATTGTTCTGTCTTAGTTCGTGCATTTGGTAAATGATATCTGTCACAGTTCCTGGTATAGTGTCTGTGTACTTCTGAATTTTTGGTTAATTTGTAGCTGCTGTCTGTTGTCTCTTCCAAGGTCACTCTATGTATAATTTTCAAGGTCTCAAATTTAGTCAGGTCTGATATGCCATTTTGTTTTGTTTGTCTGTATACTTGTATGGTTGGGTAAGATAGTTAATGTTGTAAGCTAATTTTATTGTTTTATTTTGCTGTCTTTGGAGTCTGGAGATGTCCTTTTGGTTTCCTGTCCCCCAGAAGGGAATAATGTATGTCAGTCGGCTTTTAACGTACGCTTCTGTTGTTTTTTTAATTGTATTATTTTTAAATGTTTTTCTTCTTCAATGAGATCGCGTAATATGTTGTCTCAATATTCGTTTCGTCATGCAATGTGGAAGACCAGCAAACTCGCTATCTTTTGGATGGTCAGCCAGATGGACGTATATCATTTGCAGCAGTGTACGCGATTCTGTGAGTGTCTATACGCTGTACGAAAGAATTTGTTAATGAAAGCAAATACGGCCTTTCGACGGCACAACACGGCGACTTCCGGTGAGATAGTCGTCCGAGTGAAAAAAAAACAATGTTGGGGACTCTAGTGGAAAGAACGCCAAGAATGAACAAAGAAAACAATCAATTGAAGGACGGTAAAGTAATTGAGGCGGGAAGAAAAGCAAGGCAAGAAAAATAAAGGGATATATCATAAAATGGAGAGGGTTCAGAGAAGATTTCTGAGATATCTCTACATGAGAGAGTTTGGTGGCTCTTGGGCATGCTGGGAACCGATAGTTTACAAATAAGAAGGGATGGGTGCACACTTGCCCATTTTTCAGACTTATCAGGGGATTCTTTGAGAATTCCGTCATCTTGGAGGCTATCCATCTTTATGTTCCGGATGGTTATCTTTGACAGCGTCAGCACAGACTGTTTTTTCTCCCAGCATGCAGAACCAACCTGCCTCTGTTGATGCCGGTGGGGAGAGCAATCAAACTGCTAAACATGATCGCTTCGGAGATCGATGTCTTTCATATTCGTGAAAGTGCGTCCAGAAGACAAATACCCTTGACTTTGGAGAGTATCTTGTATTCCTAATTTCGAACCATCTCTCATGCGTTCCTGGTATTATATATTTTTTTGTTTTACGTTTACGTAGTTTTCTGTTACTCTCGCCAGGAAATTTTGGTAGGGATTATCTACCTTTAATTTATGGGTCTCGATTTTTGCCGCCAAAGACACGACATACGCTTTTTCCCTGTCTGCTATGACACTGATGGTCAGTGATCACATTTCCAGGGACTCGCTGGATCACAAGGACAAATCTCTAGCGCCAGGGAGACAGACTTTAACGGCAGAATACCGATTTTTCCGAAGACAAGAGATCATTAGAACATGATGACAATCTAAAATCATGTTATGCTAATAAAAAGAAGAATTGAGTTCATGATTCATAAATAGTTTTAGGTAAACTGAAGGCGTTAACACTGTGGAATTCCATAATGACGATTTTTTTACGAATTAAAACACTGTTTGTTTCCACTTTTGAGTTTATTTTTCTCGACATGTTTCGAAGGCTTACATCTTCATAGTTTTATCGTTCTCCCGATGGCGAAAATGTAAGCCTTTGAAACATGCCGAGAAAAAGTGTTAGAAAGAGAAAGTAAGAGAAAAAGTAAAGTAAGTAAGAGAAAAATTAAATAAACTCAAAAGTGGAAAAACAGTATTTTAATTCATAAAAAAATCATAGGTAAATCGTTCAAAAATCATTTTAATTTGAAATTTAAATTCGATTTTACTCGATTTTATATATCTACCGCCCCATCACTAGTTGATTTATAAACTGGAATTAAGGGGTTAACTGAAAATCTGTTTATTTACCTACTTGGTGTGCTAATCTACGAAAGGCTCTGTACGAGAGATAGATCGGACCATCTAAATTTGAGTACATTCACGTATCGTTATCGGTAAGTATGCTACGTATATATTTATACGTCAGAGAATAAATATACTCTTACGTTACGATTTTTTTTAAATCATCCAAAACTGAATCCTTTATGTACATACAGATTAGGGGTAGTAAACATGATTCTATACAATCAAACGTTTTTATATAGAATCGTGTTTACCATCCCTGATTACCATTCTATTGATGCCAGCAAGTCTGGCGAAACCGGTCGCTGTTGAAATAAAGGCAAAAGTGGAAGAAGTTAAAGAAAATCATATTATTAAAAAATATATTAATGAACTATGACCCTCACCAAGAGAAATGTATAGAGATTAAGAGTCACGCAGCGTTCCATGGAAAGACATATGCTCGGCGTCAGTCTCCGAGATAGAATCAGAAATGAGGAGATTAGACGCCGAATAAAAATAACGGACATCATGGAACGACTAGCGAGACTGAAGTGGCAATGGGCGGGTCATGTGGCAAGACAGAGTGAGGATAGATGGACCCAGAAAATATTAAGGTGGAGACCATGGGAAAATAGGAGAAGCGTCGGCAGGCCGCAAAAAAGGTGGGCCGACAACGGTAGAGGGGGGGGGGAATGTGGCTGTAGCTGGCAGAAAATAGAGACGAGTGGGAAGGAAGGGAAGAGACCTATGTCCAGCAGTGGACCGATGAAGGCTGACGAAGAAGAAGAAGAGAATGAACTTTGCTACAAACCAATCACTAGGATTGTGAAAAAGAAGAAAATAATGAAAATCGTACAAAAAAAACGTTTATTGTACATAACTGACTTTTAAAACAGTATACAAAACAACACGCAATAATACAACACACAAAATAACACTGTATTAACTCCTTGTTGGCAGATTTTGATCGTAGCATTTTTGTAGATTTATTACTATACATATGCTGCTTGTCGCGAAAAAGTCCTCGCAGACGTCATGTGGAGTTTTAGAGCTCCGCGCAGCACACTTTGAGAACCGCCGGTCTAGGGGACAGATTGATCAAACTGACATGTATTCAATCCTAAACAAGAACCGATCCTTTAATCATAATAGAACGTGTATGAACTGATTAATTTCTGATATAAAAACTATACCCCTGATGATCCTAAAATCGGCTGGCGAAATAGCTTTCGCGAAAATTTGATAGAAAAAAAAATCATAGTTTTATAACAGTCTTCCAAAGTAAACAGTAAATAATGTTGAAGTGTCACGCCAAAACAATAGATTATCAAAAAAAATTGATATTTACATGTATATGTTATTCAAAATCTTGAATTTGAGATTCTGTCGTATATTGTTCTACCACACATACGTCTTAATAATACGCCTTAAATGATTATAATAAAAAATGCGTTATTTGCAAAAGTTCAATTTGATTTTTCTTTTGAATTTAGAAATAAAATATACGTTTTTTTTTTCTATATTTACTATTTCGTAATCCTGTATTTAGATTAGATAAATGTTTGGATGTATTAAAAATGGAAGACATGAACCCATTTGATTACGCTCGGAATTATGCTGCGAATTCAGCTGATCTCGTATTCTGTAAGCGGTGGACCAACTACAAACTGAATACTATGAAGCTACTGAATATTAAATCAGCACTGCTACATCAGCAGTGCAGGCTCGTGAAACATTTGTACCAATCACGCCATTAAAATAATAAATAAAAACTGACTAACTAACTAACCATCACGCTGTCTCGCCAAAGGTGTAGGTAGAAGGAATGAACCGCCACACTGTTCCGTCTTGACATACCTTCTTGCTTTCTTACCATTCAGATATTGTGTCATGACCATCATCATATGGTAGTTATCCGTGGCTCTATTCCCCGAAATTTCTTTTAGGGATGCTCGAAACCAATTCTGTACGGCTTCGAAGAGATGGGCATCTCATTACCGATTTCTTTAAATTAATCAGGGGATATTTCGAGAACTCGACCGTGCTAGAGAATGTTGGTATTTTTGTTCCTGATAGATTTCTCCGACAGCGATAGTAAAGATTATTTTATCTACCGGCCACCAGAACCAATCTGTCCCTGGTGACACCAGTGGGAAGAGCAATTAGTTTGTTGAACGCGGTCTCCTCGGAGATCGACGTCTTTCATATTAGTGAAAGTACGTTCAGGGGACAAATACTCTTGACTTTAGAAAGTATCTTGTCTTCCTAATGTTGAACCATCTCTAATGCGTTCCTGGTATTGTGTTGTATTTTAATAATATTTGACCTGTACTCAAAATATGCCTTAAACATTTTGCTGCTTGTAATGTATTTTAGTTAATAAACTGATTAGATTTGATTTGATCATCTTTAGCCGTCTCTTCACTGCTAGATGTAGACCCCTTCAAACATTATCTATCTTGTGCAACTCTTATCCAGCTTCAACCTTCAACTGGAGTAGAACTATCCTGATAAATGTGCATTTTCTCCCATGAAAAGACAAAATATATCAATAGTTTCTTGAATAAGGTTGTAAAACTCAATATTCAATCATTTTAATTAATACGAATGAAAACGCCGTTTTATAGAATTTCATTATTTGATCATATATGAGAATGACATGTTTGGCATTATCAAATGAGGTAAAAATCAAACCTGTCGTTGTTTTCATACACTAATTAAAGGAGCAGAATAGGTAATCGATGTGAGTTAATACATTGATGGAGATAATTATTCAGGCGTAACATATCTTAAATTATAATACCTGTAAAACTTTCCATTCGTGTTAATTTGAATAAATGTGTATTTTTGTCTGTTAAAAATATGTTTAACTGTGTTTCTTATAATGATATAAACTTTGGAGGAAGGACATAGTTAAAACGATGTAATTGATCAACCACCACTGGATTTCCCTACACTCGAGTTCTAGTTACACGAAGAGTAATGCAGACATACGGCCAAATGAAGCAGTAGTATGCAATCATATAATCATCATGTATGTTTTAATGATGTTATTTGATTGCATTTTAACCTATATGGATTAAACAAATTCTTCATCAGCTTGTCTCCATCCTCTGCTGGACGTAAGCCTCTCAACCCCCACGCCATCCCTCTCGGTCTCTCGCCAGTGTTCTCCATGTCCTTCCCGCTGTCCACGTAATATCCTTGCTCCATCTGGAATACTATCTCCCGATACTTCTTCCTTGCGATCCCTTTGCAACAAGTTAACATTCGATAAATTTGTGGGGCTATCGTTGTGGAATTGCATAATGACGAATTTTTTCTGAAATAAAATAATTCTCTTACCGCTTTTAAGTTATATATATACACATTCATCATTTATAATAAATACAAATGGTGTTCTTGTGCCGACCCTTATGTATGGAAGTGAAGCATGGAACTGGCAAAAGAAGGATGAAAGTAGAATAAATGCAGTAGAAATGAGATCTCTAAGACGAATGTGTGGCAAATCTGTATATGATAGAGTGACAAATGCAAGTATAAGAAGCGAATGTGGTGCGAATGAAAGTGTTATGAACAAAATAAGGAAAGGGTCATTAAGATGGTTTGGACACATGGAAAGAATGAGTGAAGACAGAATGGTAAAGAAGGTATATGTAAACGGCGTGAACGGAGCTAGAAATAGAGGAAGGCCGAGGAAAACGTGGCACGATCAAATCAATCAAATATTGAATGTTGGACACGTGAGGAGTCGGAGAAATCGACGTGCGTGCATGACAAGATGTATGAATGTAGAGGAAGCGAGAGAAGTATGTCAGGACAGAACAGTGTGGCGTTCCATTCTTTCTGCCTACCCCTCCGGGGAGACGGCGTGATGGTTAGTTAGTTTAGTTAGTTAGTTACAAATTAAAACGTCTGTTTTCCAGACGCTATATTTACGTGAATGACTTGTATTGCCTGTCTAAGGCATTATCAAATGTTGTAAATAGTAATATTGTTTTAATACAAATTATAAAAAGAGGCATCTTTCTGTTATATAATTAAATAATTAATACGGTTGAAAAAGCATGTTTTCCAGAAGTTTTAATAATATGTATGTGAATGTCATGCATCGCCTATCTAAGGCATTTTCAAATATTGTAAACATTAATATTGTGTAAATAAAACTTCTGGAAAGAGACATTTTCCTGTTATATAATTCAATAATTAATACGAATGAAAACATCTGTTTTCTAGAAGTTTTATAATAATTGATGTAAATGACACATATAGCCTGTTTTACACATTATCAAATGTTGTAAACAATAATATTGTAGTAATAAAACTTCAAGAAAAAGACGTTTTCCTGTTGTAATTAAATAATTAACTAACTAACTAACTAACTAACCATCACGTCGTTTCCCCGAAAGGGTAGACAGAAAGAATGGGCTGCAACACTTTAATCGATGCTGCACTCCATCCTTCTCTTTTCGCCAACGCAAGAGACGCGGTGTGATGGGTTGCGAACCTCATCGCCACCAATAGGCATCTCCCGCGCACACTTCGATCATTCAACGTCTACATAATAAATCTAAAACAAATTATATAAAATACAATGATATAAAATAAAATAACACATAAAAATAATTTAACACATAATGTTCTTTTAGATGGTGCACTTGTCGTCAGCTGGACGATCCGGACATTTGTGTTTATTTAATTTTTTATTCCTCTGTTTTCATTTTAATTAGGCACTATAAACAATCCAACACCAGCAAAAACTTGAAAATTTGATTGAAGAATTTATTCAAATTGTCATTGGAACAAATGAAAAATTAATTTTTACATAATTAATACGAATGAAAACATCTGTTTTCTATAAGTTTTATTTTAATTTATGTAAATGACATGTTTTGCCTGTCAAATGCATTATCAAACGTCAAAAACATTGAATACTTTGATATATTTTTTATGAGTATTAATAAATTTCCTACTACACGAATAACGAGATTTGCGCAAATTATTTATAATTTACCAATATGAAAGCCGCGTTTTTCATTTGATGAAACTTATTTGTTGGAAGCTATCATGCTTGCCTAGACTGCTTGAGGTGTAACTTTAAGAAAATAAATATAAGTTTCATGATTCTCTAAAATATTTTCATTCACTTTATCTACCATAACATCAACTACTCTCACAACTAGGTCCAGGGCGTTCATCTACAAACAAAGTTAAGTTTCATGTTCGAATTTCAAACATAATCAAAACATGTCTGTTTTTGTTACCTTATACTGTTTAACCCTCCCTTCCCTGTGATGGGTATCTTCTACACGTTGCTTCTAATAACCATCAATATCTCTGTACATTTAATAAATACAAGGTATTCCTCCATAATATATTTACGCATTGATTAAAAAAATAATATTAATAATAATCAGAATTCATCGGGTACATCGGAGGTATTTTGTAAACATCGGAAACAAAATTCGTAGCGCTGAGTACGCGACACTATATTCGCATCTCACTCTTGCATATGTTCAAGCTCAATGTTCTCACTCTCGCCGTCCCGCCGCGCCGGCGGCAGTCGCTTTCGGGCTTGCAACCAGAGCGGGTCTATGCCGGTTCCGTGAGCGTTGCCAGATGTTTTTTTAAATGTTTTAGCAATCAAATCTCAATTATTATAATTTTTGACTTCAATTATAATTATATAAGGGGATTAGCTATGAATGTTCCTATTTTTCCGATTTAAAATCGTTAATTTTTTAACGCGTACTGACTACCCTACACCGGAACGCACGTTTTTATTTTAAAAGGTCAAAGAAGTTTTATATCAAAGTTGACACATGGATGTTTACTATAAAATAAAACGATGTATAAATGTTGAGGAAGCGAGAGAAGCATGTCGGGAAGGAATACCGTGGCGGTCCGTTCATTTTGCCTGCTAGTTAGTAAACATACTAATAGTCAGCCACGTGGAAAAGTCAGAAAAATCGATGCATGATACGATTTATGAATGTTAACTAATACTAAAGTAATAACTTTATTTTTGAATTTTTATATTCAAGAATTGGTGTGCTCGGTTTTTCTTTCTATAACGGGCGCTGCGATGGTTTTTTTTTCAATCTGGCGGTGATTTTTTTCTTTCAAAAATGGGTGAGGGGGGGGGGGTATTAAACTTTCTAAAATGGAGGCGGTGATATTTTTGTTTCCTTAAATGGGCGCGATGAATTTTTTCTTTCTAAACGGGGGGCGATATTTTTTTTCTAAATTAGGGGGCGAAAAAAAAAATTAGAAGGGGGCGATTTTTATTTCTTTCTTAAATGGGGGGCGGTAATTTTTTCATCAAATCGAATCAATTTATTTTCTCAAAAGATATTACAAACATCAATTTTTGGTTAAGGCATCTACTATTTCTAAAATGAGCGCGTTGAGTTTTTTCTTTCTAAACAGGGGGCGATAATTTTATATTTCTAAATTGGGGGGCGGTAAAAATAATTCTTTCTAAAATGGGGGCGGTAGGGGCGGTTTTTTCTTTCCATAAGGGGAGGAATTTTTTATTTCTTAAAGGGGGGGGGGCGGTGAATTTTTTTTTAAATGAAGGGGGATTCTAAAATGGGGCACCAGCACAACAAAGATTGAGAACCTATGCTATTGGCTTGTGAAGAACGCTCAACCGTCGTATCTCAATTATCGTACCATATATTAGGTACCTCTGCGTTGTGTTTGTTATGTTTTGTAATTAATTTTCAAGTTTCGAATTTCTAGGAAACGCCTACCTTCGCATATTATTCCTCGCATAATGGCAACACTTACTAACATTAATAAATAATAAATTCGCGAATCTTCCGTGAGTTATAATAATTATTATACAGCGAGCTCCGAGTAATAGGTAGGCACTTTATCTCGGCTAGATATTAATTTTCTTAAGTTCATTATTAGTTTACAACTGTCAAAAGTTTTGCCATAACCTAAAATTATTCAAAACCTGTGATACCTTTTTTTAAGAACCACTTTAATTTCGATTTTTAAACTTTATGAACTAAACTATGATTATTACTTTCGACTTTCAGACTGGCTACAGGTTTTGGTACTGTGAAAACTAACTAACTAACCATCACGCCGTTTACCTGGAAGGGTAGGCAAAGAGGATGGATTACCAAACAGTTCTGTCCTGAAATACCTATCTAGCTTCCTTGACATTTAAACAGGGAGTTATTCACCAAAAACTACCAAAATGGTTTGCTATACTGAAAAATAACCCAATAATAATGCGTAAAAAAATGCGTATATATATCTGGGACATATGGTCAAGCTTGGCGGAGACCACCAAGAAGCCGAAATTGAACGTAGGCGGGGTCTTGCATGGGCTGCTTTCGGTACCGGTAAATACCTGAAGAAAAATATACTTCACATGTGCATCCTACCAGTACGGACAAACGGGCTGGAAACAGTTACGTTCACAAGAAGAACAAAACAGAAACTCCAAGTGGCTGATGATGATGATGATGAAACATTTATAAATTTTAAAAGATTTGTCAGGTATACACCGTGGTGGTTAATCCTCTCTGCCTACCCATCCCGAGTAACTTTGTGATGCTTTATAAGTTAGTGTTTCAATATTGTACTTATTATAAATTAAACAAGTTTGGGACACGATAGTAACCCAAAATTTTTGTTTGTTAACCAAATACATTTTGTATTAATGTCCAATGTACCAATTGAAATTAAAACTTTTGTTTGCAGAGTCCTTAAAACACAATTAAATTAAAACTTACATAAAGACCACACTGTTAGCAGAAAGTAATAAAAGCAACATGGGAAATTCACCATTACTTTGTTTAAACAGTCCCAAAGCGTTACGACAATATTTAGGTTTAAAGAGATATTAACCCTCCCTTCCCTATGATGGGTATCTTCTACACGTTGCTTCTAATAACCATCAATATCTCTATAAATATAATAAATACAAGGTTAAGATTTAATGTATTCCTCCATAATATTTGATTTGAAAAATGATGCAGGTTATCCTTAAATGACAGAATGCTGGAACAGGTTGCAATGTTTAGATATCTGGGAGTGGATCTGCTCAGTCAAAATGATCTTGTCAGTGAAACAATAGGACAAGTCAACAAGGCTTCGGCGGTATCAGGTTGTCTCAAAGATATGATATGGAAAAACAAGTATATGAGAACTGACAGAATATATAAAACCTACGTAAGGCCTATACTGACATATAGCATTGAGACCAGAGCGGATACCACAAGAACCAAGGCTAAAGTACGAGTGGCAGAGATGAGGACGCTGAGGATGATAGCAGGAAGAACTATTCGAGATAGGGTGAGGAACACGACCATCCGCGAGATCTGCAAGGTGGAGGATGTCGTGAGATGGGGCAGACAACGCAGAAGATACTGGAATGCGCATGTGCAGAGGATGGATCCCACCAGAATCCCACACGCTGTGGCGCATCAGATTCTTGCCGGCTGCCGTCCCCCCGGAAGACCGCCGAAGAGATGGAGAGATAGTTGGGAGTCAACCTCCCAAGAGAGGCCAGCCTGATTTCAGGAACAGACCAAAGGTCTATAAGGAGAAGAAGAATTAGAAGAAGATTTAAAATATAATATTAATAATAACCAGAATTTATCGGGTACATCGGAGGTATTTTGTGAAAATCGGAAACAAATTCGCGTATAAACAGCGCTGTGAGTGCGTAACACTATATTCGCATCTCACTTTTCAAATCAAATCAAATCAAATCAAATCAAATCAGTTTATTTTCTCAAAAGACATTACAAACATTTTTTATAGTTTAAGGCATCTATTGAGAACAGGTAAAACATAAGGAATATATAATACCAGGAACGCATGAGAGATGGTTCGACATTAGGAATACAAAATACTCTCCAAAGTCAAGAGTATTTGTCTTCTGAATGTACTTTCACGAATATGAAAGACATCGATCTCCGAAGCGATCATGTTCAGCAGTTTGATTGCTCTCCCCACCGGCATCACCAGAGGCAGGTTGGTTCTGCATGCTGGGAGATAAAACAGTCTGTGCTGACGCTGTCGAAGATAGCCATCCGGAACATAAAGATGGATAGCCTCCAAGATGACGGAGTTCTCAAAGAATCCCCTGATAAGTCTGAAGAAATGGGTAAGTGTGCACCCATCCCTTCTTATCTGTAAACTATTGGTCCCCAGCATGCCCAAGAGGAATGCAGTGGGATAAAGCCACGGATAGCTACCAAACTCCCTCATGTAGAGATATCTCAGAAATCTTTTCTGAACCCTCTCTAACATGAGCGAGTATCTCGCCTCGTGGGGACTCCATATCACCGAGCCACACTCGAGCCGGCTCCGGACCAATGAGTTATACAAAATTCGCAAAACATAGGGATTCTTGAAAACTCTACCAGTTCGGAGAATAAATCCCAACATTTTCAGTGCAACTCCACATATTCTTTTCACTTACAACTTACAACTTTTACATACTTCACTGTGGAAGCGCGAGGAGCTCAATGTTCTCACTGTACCGACAGTAGCTCTCGGGCTTCCAACCAGAATAGACTTATGCCCGTTCCGTGAGCGTTGCCAGATGTTTTTTTATTGTTTTCAGCAAATAAATCACAATTATTATAATGTTTTACTTCAATTATTAGGGAATAGATGCAGGGGACCTGACACTGCACCGAAAGAAAAAGTGGTCTCCTTGGGAAGGTTTAGCGAAGTGATTTGAAATAGAAAATGATTTGGTCGTTATTTAGTTAGTTTTAAATTTAAAAACAATATGTTAACATCCCATTAAACGCAATAATGCAATTTTCTGTAGATATATTTGCTCTTGCTATCGTCCAGTTTAATTATGCACCAAGATAATAGTGTAGTTTCAATTTACATTGCAATTCTCCTACACCATACGCCTATTGACTAGAAATTTTTGCCGAAATTGTGCTCTCAAAGTGACATCAAATTCCCGCTGTCGGCCATTTTGAAACCAGAGAGAGCTTACCACAAACACCGCCAGAGCGTCGGGCAATGTCGGTCGGACACCAGTGGCGTAATTACAACGTTCGCCCCCCAAACAAAGGAACCTCTTTAAATTAGATGGAATCCGTGGAACACATCAAATCCCTAAGCTCGTCCTTAAGATACGAGGGGTAGTCAATATATTTACAGCTGTAGCTGTGTGGGTAAGGGAAAACAGCAAATAGTATTTTGGAATAAACATACAGATAATCAAACGATTTTTCTGAAATCTCTTGATGGAAGTTCATTTTAAATAATAATTCAATAAAACTAAGTTATTTATGTAAAACTCCATATTAAATAATGTATACGAATGAAAACGTCAGTTTTCTAGAAGTTTAATTTTATTTTATGAGAATGACATGTTTCTCCCTTCTAAGGCATTATGAAATGTGATGATGTAAACATTTGATAATGCCTTAGAAGGCCAAAACATGTCATTCCTATAAAATATAATAAAGCTTTTGTAACAATGTTTTTTAACTACTTCCACTTTTGTCTTTATTTCGACAGCGACGGTTTCGCCAGGCTTGCTGGCATCGATAAACAGACAGACATGATTCTATACAAAAAATATTGTAAAATTAATTGAATTTATATATTTGTATAACAGTTATTCCAGAGGATTCGTATTAAATAAAATGATTTTAAAATTTTATTGTAGCTGACATATTTGTATTTAACGTTTGAAAAATTAGTACTTTTGTTTTTATTATTACTGAATTTAAATATCCCTAAGGTTCCGGGTTCGATTCCCGGCGAAGGCAATGTGATTGTTATACTGTTTTTGTTCTGGTGTAGAATTCGCGTGACAGTAAAATGGCGATAGATTAGCTACCTATCACATGTCACGAGAATCACTATGATAGCTATAATACCCTTTAGATCGATTTGGCTCATAAATTCATCATTCAATAAAATAACTAACTAACTAACTAACCATCACGCCGTCTCCCCGAAGGGGTAGGCAGAAAGAATGGACTGCCACACTTTTCTTTCCTGACATATTTCTCTCGCTTCCTCAACATTCATACATCGTGTCATGCACGCGCGACGATTTCTCTGACTCCTCACATGGCCGACATTCAATATTTGATTTATTTGATCATGCTACGTTTTCCTCGGTCTTCCTCTATTTCTGGTTCCATTTACATCATTAACATATAATTTTTTTACCATTCTTTCTTCATTCATTCTTTCCATGTTTCCAAACCATCTTAAAGATCCTTTCATTATTTTGTTCATGACACCATCATTCGCACCGCATTCACTTCTTATATTTTCATTCGGCACTCTATCATACACAGAGTATCCACACATTATTCTAAGAGATCTCATTTCAACTGCATTTATTCTACTTTCATCCTTCTTTTGCCAGTTCCATGCTTCGCTTCCATCATAAGGGTCGGTAGAAGAAAACCATTGTGCACTGCCATTCTAGCTTTTTTTGATAGGTTTTTGTTTGCGATGACAACTTTAAGTGCACCATTCACTTTGTTGCCTGCCCCAACCCTTCTTTCAATATCCCTCTCCACTCGCCCATCTCTTGTAAACATACTACCTAAATACACAAACTCAACTACTTGCTCCAAATTTTCACCATTCACGCTAATGTTGCAGACTGTCGTGGTTTCTTCCTTTTCAAAAATCATTACCTTGGACTTATTAACATTCATCATCAGATCATTTCGCATGCATACCTCATACATACGATTCACCAGGACTTGTAGTTCATGCTCGTTGTCTGCAAGAAGGACAGCGTCATCCGCATACAAGAGACAGCTTACTGACACTCCGCTCATTTTGGCACCTACATCCAACCCTTTCAGCTCTTTCATACATTTGTCCATATACAGATTAAATAACCACGGGGACATTACGCAACCCTGTTTGACACCTTTATTGATATCAAACCAGGCTGTAAGATCTCCATTTACTCTGACACTAGCAGTGCTTTCTGTGTATAGCGACTTAATTGCCGTGATCAGTTTTGTACTTATTCCATATTCAGACAATATTTCCCACAACTTTTCTCTATTAACGTAATCATATGCTTTTTGCAAGTCGACAAATGCACAGAAAAGTTTGCGGTTTTTGGCCAGAAACTTCTCTGTCAATGTACGAATAAATGGATACGTTCTATATTTGAATAAAATAATAATAATATAATATGTTATATATATTGGTCCATTAGGTTGGCGTCGCTTTATTCGATTTTCCCCATCCATTATAGCTGCAAAGGTCTGGAATCATAACAAAACAATTTTTCGGCAGTAACCGATTCCAGGGATATATTTTTGTGTTTATATTTAGTACATCAAATGTGAGTAAGCTAATAGTAATTGGTCATTAAGGACTACTTGGTCAGGGGTGTTGTATTTGAGCCTATTGAATTCTAATGACTAATTATTGTTTGCTTACTTACCTTTGTTAAACCAAATATAGACAACAACAAAAACGGAACAATATCATTTTCAGGTATAATATTTAAATTAAAGAATGATCGATTTATTGCGTAGATTTTCACGGTTGGCAGCAATAGGTTTTCCGTGACTTTGGGTAACAACGTGTGATTTCTCCTTCTCGACCGACGTTTCGGAGATCGTCGTGGTCTCCACCTTCAGGATAATGTGGTGGTGGTAATAAGTGTGGGATGAGTTGTGTCTGCTAAGGTACTTCACTGTTGTACCATGTCGCCGGCAGTGTGTACGTGAGAAATAGAAAGTTCGCGCAGATGGAGACTGCAACGATCTCCGAAACGTTGGTCGAGAAAGATAAATCATTCATTGTTACCCAAAATCATACAAAACAATGATCGATTTAGTTTTGACGATTCGCTAAAGAAGTCCAGAGATATTACATTTTAGAAATTTTCACTAATTTTATTATGTATCACAAACATTTTGACCTCACCTTGTAATTATGAAATTAAGTAGTGGACGGAAAATGAGTATGTTGAAGACACGATTTAAATAATTGGATACGTTCTATATTTGAAAACATCTGCGGACAAAAGACGTACGCAAATATCGCAACCTTTTGTCACTATTGGGAAAAGTATATGTCTTATATACAAATAATGAAGAACAGGCAGAAAGAATAAACCGCCACACTGCTCTATCCTGTCATACTTCTCATTCTTCTTTCGGTGCCGTGTCAGGTCCCCCCAACGTTGGCGATCACTGCAGCAAAGACATCTCTTTCTGTCTAACCATCACGCCGTCTCCCCGAAGGGGTAGGCAGAAAGAATGGATTCCCACACTTTTATTTCCTGACACAATTTTTATCTCGCGTCCTCAACATTCATACATCGTAAATGCAGGCGCGTCGATTTCTCAGACTCCTCACAAAGCCGACATTCAATATTTGATTTATTTGATCGTGCCACGTTTTCCTCGGTCTTCCATTTTTTCTGGTTCCATTTATATCGTTAACATATAATTTTTTACAATTATTTCTTCATTAATTCTTTCCATGTGTCATTTTTTGTTCATCTTTCATTATTTTGTTCATAACACCATCATTTGCACCGCATTCACTTCTTATATTTTCATTCGACACTCTATCATACACAGAGTATCCACAAATTCGTCTAAGAGATCTCATTTCTACTGCATTTATTCTACTTACATCCTTCTTTTGCCAGTTCCATACTTCGCTTCCATACATAAGGTCGGTAGAAGAACACCATTGTGCACTGCCATTCTAGTGGATTAAACAATGTAATTTTCAATTTCCTAAGTATATTTCTAAAGAATTCCACAGTGTTAATTCCTTAGCGTTCAATAAGTTCATATAAACCTTAATAAAACTTCTCGAAAATAGACGTTTTAATTTATATTAATTATTTAATATAGAGTTTTACATAAATAATTTTAATGTTTATTTTGATACTCATCCCCTTGCTATGGAGTCTGCTACGCCCCTGGGTGATGTAGTGGTCTGGCAGGAGGGTGGGATTCAGGAATTATGGGCAAATTACAACATGGCCTGCCAACTAAATCCGCAATGTGTCCTGCTTCTGGCTGTCACCCTCTGAGGGGTGTCGTGATCTGCCTTTTAAACAGCTTCTACCCTTAATACATATTCAATAACGGTTTGCTTAACTAAATACTTAAGTTTCCTGAGATACGCAACATAAGAAAATGAACTATAAAATCGGAGATTCTCAAGGATATTCCTAAATAATAAAATCTTAACCATTTAAATGCCGTGAAGAATTTATGTGGAAGGACACGGAGGATAGACAATTTCTGTGATTTGATAATGTCACTTTTACAGCTAACATATTACCATACTAGTGTAGATTGAACTATAAAAGTGTTTCTCAACATTGTAGCATATATATCTTTCAAAAATTTGTCAGACGTGGGTTCGTAAGAATGGTGGAATGGTGAATGTTGTTAACATAAAGCGATCGCTTAACACAACCAATGGTCATAAGTCCTGTAAGCGCCTCGACTACCATATTCTGTTTAAAAAAAAAACAATTTATATCTTCGTCTCTATTGAGATACAAATAATCCTTTATATATAACGTTTGAAAAATAAAAGTAATATAAAAAGTAATTTAAATATAAAAATATAAGTCTCTCTTTCTTCTATGTTCGCCGTACTTTGTGTTGTGGATGCTTTATTTCTCTTCTTCTTTTTTTATATACGAGTACTCTGTATATACAACACTAATATAATTATTTTTTTAAGTTACATATTCATGTTTTTGACAACCAGTTCTTCTTCAGTGATACGTATTATAAAGATACATATGGAAGTGAAGCATGGAACTGGCAAAAGAAGGATGAAAGTAGGATAAATGCAGTAGAAATGAGATCTCTAAGACGAATGTGTGGCAAATCTGTATATGATAGAGTGTCAAATGCATATAAGAAGTGAATGCGGTGCGAATGAAAGTGTTATGAACAAAATAAGGAAAGGGTTATTAAGAAATGGTAAAGAAGGTGTATGTAAACGGCGTGAACGGAACTAGAAATAGAGGAAGGCCGAGGAAAACGTGAAAGGATCAAATCAACCAAATACTGAATGTCGGTCACGTGGGGAGTCGGAGAAATCGACGTGCGTGCATGACAAGATGTATGAATATACGGGAATCGAGAGAAGTATGTCAGGACAGAACAGTGTGGCGTTCCATTCTTTCTGCCTACCCTTCCGGGGAGACGGCGTTATGGTAAGTTAGTTATATTTAAAATATTATAAAATTGTTTACGTGATCTGACAGATGTTATAAAGATTTTTTTATAAATCTTTATAAGTCGGAGAAATCGATGTGCGTGCATGACAAAATTTATGAATGTAGAGGAATCGAGAGAAGTATGTCAGGACAGAACAGTGTGGCGTTCCATTCTTTCTGCCTACCCCTCCGGGGAGACGGCGTTATGGTTAGTTAGTTATATTTAAAATATTATAAAATTGTTTACATGATCTGACAGATGTTATAAAGTTTTTTTTATAAATTTTTATAAGTCGGAGAAATCGATGTGCGTGCATGACAAAATTTATGAATGTAGAGGAATCGAGAGAAGTATGTCAGGACAGAACAGTGTGGCGTTCCATTCTTTCTGCCTACCCCTCCGGGGAGACGGCGTTATGGTTAGTTAGTTATATTTAAAATATTATAAAATTGTTTACATGATCTGACAGATGTTATAAAGTTTTTTTTATAAATTTTTATAAGTCGGAGAAATCGATGTGCGTGCATGACAAAATTTATGAATGTAGAGGAATCGAGAGAAGTATGTCAGGACAGAACAGTGTGGCGTTCCATTCTTTCTGCCTACCCCTCCGGGGAGACGGCGTTATGGTTAGTTAGTTATATTTAAAATATTATAAAATTGTTTACATGATCTGACAGATGTTATAAAGATTTTTTTATAAATCTTTATAACATCAGTCAGATCATGTTAAAAAAAAATTAGTATATATTTTAAATATGTATCTATACAGTATGTATCACCGAAGAAGGACTGGTTGTCAGAAACATGTCTATGTAATTTTAATTTTTTTAAGGTTGAATATACAAAGTAAATTTAAAAAAATACAAATAAAAGTACAATTTTTTCAAACGTTATATAATATATAAATATGTCAGCTAAATAAATTTTAATTCCATTATATCGAAAACAGAATGCTCATAAATAACTCTAAACCAATATTTTAATTTAGTATATTTTACATAATTACACTTCTGTCAGTTGAGAATGAATTTCCGTCACCGAATGGTCTTTCACACCTCGCGGGTGATGCGATCGGGAGCTCCATTCTTTACGGCTGCCAAACCTACACTGAGCGTCACAACGAGTTCAACTGGGTGGGGATGTGGAGGGGGAAGACCAAGCTACGATCCAGTGTTGCCGGATCGCACGTAACAGCGATCCGCGCGCCCGTGGCAAACAGGGAACTTATTTTACAGACAACCCTCGTATTTAAAAAATATTTTTGTACAGAATCAAATCTAATCAAATAAAATAAGTTTATTTTCTCAAAATACATTACAAACAACAATTATTATAGTTACAACAGGTAAAATATAATAAATATATAATATAATACAAGGAACGCATGAGAGATGGTTCGGCATTAGGAATACAAGATACTTTCCAAAGTCAAAAGTATTAATCTTCTGAACGTACTTTCACGAATATGAAAGACGTCGATTTCGAAGGCGATCATGTTCAGCAGTTTGATTACCACCCCTGATATAAATGAAAGAGTCGGTTGTTAACAGTATCACCAGTCTGTCGATGCTAGCGAGCCTGGCGAAAATAGTCAAATGTGGAAGTAGTTAAAACATTTTTTTTTCATTATTTTATTATTTCGATGTATCCAAAGCAAAAACCCTTTCATTATTTTGTTCATAACATGAATCGACGTGATGGTTAGCTGGTTAGTTAGTTAAAAAACATAACACTATCTTAATTCTATGCACGGATTTGAGAAATTACTTTAAATTAAAAAAAGCCCTCCTATAAAATGCAATAAAAAAATTACTTGTGTGCTTTTGCCCAATAGGTGTGGAATCATATCAATGTTGTCTTTAGTATCTGTCTATATCAAATAATGGAACTTTAATTAAAAATTTATTATCTAAAACAAATGAAAATTCAAAAACTTTCGTAGCGAGTTTTCAATAATCAAAGCAAGACAATTACGTCTGATACAAAGAAAAATATTTCGAAGTTCTGAAAGTTTCCAATTAACCGTTATAGTTGAGCTGAAGTTTTCCAAACCGCAGGTTTCAATTAAGGCTTGTTGCAAACCCCCGCCCCTGTGCTCTTAGACAGAGGGAGGGTTTTGTTTGTCGGCCCAACCACCTCTGACTGTAAAATAATGGCTGCCAGTTTCGTTTTAATTTCTACAATTATACACACATTAACCGCAGGGCTGTTGACTTAACACTTGCAAAGTTAAGTTTAAAATGTACATATTTTAAGATAATCAAATTATTTTACTGAAATCTCTTGATGGAAGTTCATTTTAAATAATAATTAAATAAAACGATATTTTTAACTACTTCCACTTTTGTCTTTATTTCGACAGCGACCGGTTTCGCCAGGCTCGCTGGCATCGACAAACTGGTCCAGACAGACAGACAGACGCGAGCGAGCCTGGTGAAACCGGTCGCTGTCGAAATAAAGACAAAAGTGGAAGTAGTTAAAAAAAACATCGTTTTATTTAATTATTATTTACATATTTCAAATTGTATTTTTTACGCCTTTTTCCCTATTTTAAAATGAAGACTGATCATTACAAAGGTGCCGAATGTACGGTCCAAATGTGAGTTTTTGATCCCAATTGGTGTAAAACATAAAAGCCAATAACCGTGCATAAACATTAAATCTTTATAACATCTGTCAAAACTGACCAGATTTGTAAACAATTTTATAATATTTTAAATATCTATATAATATCACTAAGTAAGGGTTTGATATTTAATTTTAATTTGTTTAAAAAGTGAGTGTTGTATATAAAGTATAAAAAAATAAAAATAAATAAAATGTAGTCCAAACTTCAGCTTAAAGATGCCACTCGTTCTACATGACACATGTTAAAATTAGGAGTTTATTTCTCTTTTTCTTTGTTTTATATGTAAACCACATAACATATTTGTAATAACCAGTTTTCCAATTTGAAGCGTGAGAAGTATGTCAGTAAAGAAAATGGTTGCAGTCTTTTAGTTCTGCCTAACCCTTCGGAGAGGCGACGTGATGGTTAATTAGATAATAATCAGCCGTCTGTCATCCATTGCTGAATGTAGGCCTCTCCCAAAGCACGCCACGGCCACGCCACGTTCTCCAACAAACACGGCCAGCCCATCGCCACTTCAGCCCGCCCATCCTGAGAGCCACCTCAGTCACCTTGGTTTGTAGTCGAATAAATTCGTTTCCAAATCTGTCCCTCAAAGTTATTCCAAGCATGGCTCTTTCCATGGCGCATTGGGTGACCTTGAATCTGTAGACTAGATCTTTTGTCAGTGTCCACATCTCGGCTCCGTGCGTCATCACTGGCAAGAGCTCTAATTGAAGACTTTAGTCTTTAGGCATTGTGGTATTTTAGAGGTTAATTAGTTAGGTTATAATATTTCTTTATTTACACCACGACCGTCTAGTTTGACTGCCTTTAAGCCCCCTTTTGACATCTGAGCCCGTTATCAACCCCCCTTGGAAGGCTCCAGCACCCCCAGGAGGCCGATACCATCCCCATTGAAAACGTATGTCTTAGAGTAAACGCGGTTTTGGTTAAAAAGCTAGTTTGGATATTAAAAATTATCCAAATATACTGCTTTTATGTTTATTTTGTATAATTTAGTAAAATAAATACGACATAAATAATGGTATTATTTTATTATTTTATTCAAGATTAATTGGACAAAAATAGAGATATGTGAAGTGAACAAATACGGAATTGAAATCTTACAAACAAATACATATATTAATGTAAAAATCATATAACGACCTCGTTACGTTTTAATATATCAAAAATAATATTTTCATTAACTTTTATTATAAGTTTTCTTTGTGAACTTCGTATATTTGTGAAACTGAAGTTTATTGCTTTTTCGTCGAGAAAAACAAAGTGGAAAAACGGTTTCTTCTATATTCGCCTTCACTTTGTGTTGTGAATTCATATTTGATTAAATATAATTACGCTTGGTATAACAACACTTATGTACTAAAAGGGGGTGGAGCTATTTATTAAGGTGGAGGTGATATAAATAGAATTGACGAGACGGGAGGTGTTAATTTAAATTTAACTGGTTGTTTATTATATTTTCATAATTATTAATAAGTTATTAAAAAAAAATTCTAACTAACTTAACTAGCTAACTTATCATCACGCCATCCACCTTAAAAATAGAAAGGTCTCATATTTGGGTCATTTGCTAAGGGAAGAAAAATACCACCCCATTCGACTGATGTTAATGGGTAAAGTGAAGGGACGTCAGGGAGTTGGTAGAAGGCAGCTGTCCTGGCTGCGGAACATTAAAGAGTGGACTGGAATAACATGAATTCAGAAACCTGTTCCAAGTGGCGCAGGATAGAGATGCCTTTGCAGCATTGATCGCCAACGTTGGGGGGAACCTGACACGGCACTGAAAGAAGAAGAAGAAATTATAAAACTCAAAAATAATGTTATAGTTAATATATTATTGTAACACCCGATGGTATCAACATAGGTTGACGAAACAGCTATCGCGAAAAATAAAAATAAAATTGTGATACATAAAAACAGTTTTTTATTTATTTAACAGTTTACCATAAATGGTTAAATTATAGGATGCAGGTTATGTTTAAATGACAGAATGCTGGAACAGGTTGGAAAGTTTAGATATCTGGGAGTGGATCTACTCAGTCAAAATGATCTTGTCAGTGAAATAATAAGACAAGCCAACAAGGCTTCGGCAGTATCAGGTTGTCTCAAGGATATAATAAGTAAAAACAAGTATATGAGAACTGACAGTAAGGTCAGAATATATAAAACCTGCGTAAGGCCTATACTGACATTTACCATTGAGACCAGAGCGGATGCCACAATAACGAAGGCTAAAGTACGGGTGGCAGAGATGAGGACGCTGAGAATGATAGCACCACAGGGTGAGGAACACGGCTATCCGCGAGATCTGCAAGGTGGAGGATGTCATGAGTTGGGGCAGACAACGCAAAAGATACTGAAATGCGCACGTGCAGAGGATGGATCCCACCAGAATTCCACACGCTGTGGCGTTTCAGATTCCTGCCGGCTGCCGTCCCCCCGGAAGACCGCCGAAGAGATGGAGAGTCAACCTCCCGGGAGAGACCAGCCTGATTTCAAGAACAGAGAATATAAGGAGAAGAAGAAGAAGAAGAATACCATAAAATTAAGTTAATTGAGAGTATATTTTACGGAATACTTTTCAAAGTTGGTAGAACAAGATTTAGAATTTACGTTATTCACTTTGTGTGATCATTTTCAAGGGTTGGTGTACCGGTACAACCACCCTAATTCGTTTATTATGCATGTCTTATCATTTAGTAATGACCTCATCAGATGCACTGCGCCATCTCCAGCATCCATCAGAGAGGAATCTCGCCCCGAATGCAAATGTACAACTAAGCAGGTATTAATATTCTCATCTCGTTGTATACTAACAAACGTTTGAGTCTTAAATTGTTCTATCTACCATTTTATTATAAAAGTATTCATTATTGACGTACAAAATATCTTCCTATTCAGATGTGAATAATCTCTATCCTATTTACGTGTGCATTTCAATTTCGATTTCAATTTTCAATCAATTTTTTTAAATCATAAACAGCAGAAATATGAACCCTACGCTCCATCACAGGCAAAACCCTCAGAGATCGCATCAGAAATGAAACAATAAGGTCTGTCTGTGGTGCTGAAGACATGATGAGATGGGAAAGAATCAGAAAGCGCTTTTGGAGAGACCACGTGGACCGCATGGAGAATACAAGAATTGTAAAAAATTGTTAAAGATGAAAACCCAAGCAGCAAGAGATTTCATTACCGCAAATAAAAATATATCGACTGAAGCAAAGATGGCAGTGCACAATGGAATTCTAGTCCCGACCCTATGTATGGAAGTGAAGCTTGGATTTGGCAGAATAAGGATGAAAGTCGAATAATCGCCGTAGAAATGAATGCGGAAAAACAATGTATGATAAAATATCTAATGATGAAGTAAGAAAGGAATGTAAGGCGGATGAATGCGTGATAAATAAAATTAAGAAAGAGTCACTAAGATGGTTTGGACATATGCAACGAATGGATGAGGGAAGAATGGTTAAAAAGACATACGCAAGTAGTGTAAATGGCCAAGGAAGACATGGCATGACCAAATCAATTACTGAAAGGCGGTAAATCGACGAGCGTGCATGTCACGATGTGTGAATGTAGAAAAGGCGCGAGAATTATACCAGGATAGAACAATGCGGCGATCCATCCTCTCTGCCTACCCCTCCGGAGAAATGGCGTGATTGTTAGTCAGTTAGTTTAGCCTTCGTCTACTTTTGCCTCCAGCACTCCCTGTCTTCAGCAGTCGTCCTCTGGAACCCAAAGAAATTGTGCTGCACATCAGCCTTGGTCTTTCCACCCTTCTCCTTCCGCTCGGATGTGCAGTCATAATGCGTTTGGCAACCCGTGAGTTCGGCATCCTCTGTACATGTCCAGCCCATCTCAATCTTTGTAGCTTGATGTGCGTGGAGATGTTGTGGGCCTGGTTCATGGAATACAGCTACATACAGCAATGGATCTTAGGAATTTTTTTAAATTAAGCCATGTTTTCCAAAAAGTGTACTTACCACAATTCAAGACTTGAGCGGAGGCGTGTTTAACTGCCGAATTTCTGTGAAATGAAATCAAAACTACAGTTAAGCTCTGACCTGAATTCCTTGTTGAAGTTTGGATTTGAGGTTTTGTGTTTCATTGAATAAGAGAGCTGAAACAGGAAATAATATATTTAATTGAAAAACTTTAACGATCATTTATTAATTTATTTTATAACAAAGTTCACGCCCGGTGAAATATAACTAACTAACCATCGCGCCATCTCCTCGAAGGGATAGCCAGAAATTATGGACAAAGAAACATTTGTGTTGCCATGTCAGCTACCTCTTTAACTATGATAAAAACTTCTAGAAAAATTACATTTTAATTTTATTGTTTATTGTTCATTTACCAAGTACATGGTTTTAATACCTCCCAACTGGGGTAACCCGTTCTAGGGAGGCATTCCTAGCACTCTATATAATTTCAATATATAATTTCTAAATTTAGGGAACAATTAATGAACAGGATAGCAACACATATCCTAAAGTGTATAACTTAAAATTAATTGTCTTTTATATAAAAATATATTATAACACTATTTAAACACTTAAACTATTTACTAATTTTTAAAAATTTCACTATGTTTATACAATAACTAACTTACTAAGCATCATACCGTATCCCCGTAGGTACAATGAATGGTCCTCCACATTGTTCTTTCCTGAAAAACTCATTTCGATTCCGCAACATTCATACATCATGTCATGCAAGCACGCCGATTTCTCCGACCTCTCTCTATAATATTTTATTTATTTATTTATTAAAAAATATATTGAATGAAAATAAAATAAAAAACAGAATGAAAATAACAAGGTACGCATCTATAAGACCTGTGTGCGACCAATCCTCACATATGGCATTGAATCGAGGGCAGACACTGTCAAGGCAAAGAGCATGCTTAGGACAACCGAGATGAAAACACTCCGCGCTATAGCTGGCAAGACCCTACGTGATCGAGTTAGGAATACAGCAATCCGAGAAATCTGCGAGGTCGAAGATGTGGTCAGATGGGGACGTCAAAGACGGCGATACTGGCATCAACACGTAGAAAGGATGAGCTCAAATAGGATACTACACATAGCTTTCCATGGAACGCCAAACGGACAACGCCGACCAGGAAGACCCCCGAAACGGTGGAGAGAAAGCTGGAGTTCAGCGTCTCAAGAGGACCCGCCTGAAATAACAGACTCCTGGGTCTACCAAAAGTGAAGAGAAAAAGAAGAATTAAAATAAAGAAGAAAAAAAACAATGTAGTATAATACAATTAGAAAGATAAGAAAACCAAATACCGAATTAATATACTCGTATATGGTATGAAAACAGAGTGAAAAATGTCTAGATCGGAAAAGATGCGGTTTAGAAGGATTATTGGCCTGCCCACAGGCGGCATTGCGGGGTATAAATATGTATTTTAAGAGTCTTATACAGCGAGTTTCAAGAGTGTTCAAATTAAACATTATTGTTAGAAACAGCGAATGAGAAGAAAAAAGGGTGATAATAGTATTCCCTGCGGTGTATCTTGCTCAAGAATAGTTTTTGGGTCTTTGTAGTTTACAAAGTTCTTATTTGATCTTTGTCTGTTATAACCAGAAATCAAATGAAATTCCATTTATTATATCTTATAGAGTAAAACGATGGAAGATATCAATTAACAACAATGTCATTATCTAGTTCGATCCTTATTATATTTTTGTTGAATCGCTCTTTACATAAAAACTGAATTCTTCAGAAGAAGAATTCAGTAGGGTTGGGCGGCCTTTGAAAAATTACGTCATATTCTCACCTCTTAAATATCACAATGCCTCAAGACTAAAGTCTTCAACCAGTGCGTCTTGCCAGTCATGACGTACGGAGCCGAAAAGTGGACACTGACAAAAGGTCTAGTTTACATATTCAAGTTCGCCCAACGCGCCATGCAAAGAGCCATGCTTGGAATAACCTTGAGAGGGTTCTGGAGTGGAGACGCGAGGATTCGGCAGAGTTGGACGTCCCCCTGCCCGCTGGACCGACGATCTGAAGAGGATTGCTGGACATGGATGGATGGAAGCGGCAATGGGTAGGGGGCGGTGGCGTGCTTTAGGAGGGGCCTACGTTCAGCAGTGGATGACAGACGGATGATGATAATGATGATGATGCTCTTTACATCATAATAGCGCGAGCCAAATCGAGGTAAAGGGTATTGCTATCATATTAATATTCGTAACATGTAATAGGTAGCAAATCTATCGCCATTTTATTGTCACGTTAATTCTACACCAGACCAAAGAGAGTGTGGCAATCAAACTGCCTTAGCCGGGAATCGATTCCGGAACTTTCAGTGTGGTAGTCATAGCTCTTACCAATCGGCTACGAAGTCCGCTTATCAAGTCGTTATGTACGAATACCCATGGAACTATGAAAAGAAAGGTGAATGTAGAATAAACGCATTAAAAATGAGATCTCTTAGACGAATGTGTAGATACTCTGTGTTGATGAAAATATAAGAAGTGAATGCGGTGCGAATGATGGTGTTATGAACAAAATAATGAAAGGACCATTAAGATGGTTTGGACACATTAGAAGAAAGAATGGTAAAAAGAGCATATGTTAACGAAGTAAATGTAACTTGAAGCAGAGTAACATAAAAGAGTGGACAGGAATTACAAGAATTCAGAACCTGTTCCAAGTGACGCAGGGCGGAGATGCGTTTGCTGCCGTGACCGTCAACTTTGGGGGGACCTGATACGGCACTTAAAGAAGAAGAAGCATGACAAGATTTATTTTTAAACTGTTTTTTGTTCAAATGAGTCATCCAATTATTGTTCGTTTGTTATGTCTCATTTGTATAAAATATAAATAAATAAATCATAGACATATTAGTTACGAAGGGTACAACGATGGTTAGATTAAATATACTATGCATCGTCTGAAGATCAGTTATTTCCTGTTGTATAGAAGTCAACTGGATTACTAAAAACATCGCATGGCGACTGCATCATAAAAACAACAAAAAAAAAAGTTGTCATAATTTTATAAATTTACGATATTATTTCATTAAAATTTAATTTTTTAAATAGTTAAGGACCACATAGTCGGAATACAAAAGATTCCTTTTTATAAGGGATGGAAAATCTCTTTGCAAAAGGGTGGATCGAGGTTGACAAATTCAAATTTATTTGTCACGTCCCCTCATTTCATTCCCTATTTCCATTTAAACCCTCGTATACGTTTCAGGAAAATGACATTCTAACAACACAGAAGCTTGTTTTACATTTTCATCGATTTTTATTATCACCTAAACAAACATGATGAAAATTTTAACCCAGATATCCGATTCTGATTAATTTATTAAGTTTTTTAAGTTCTTCTAATTACAATAGTTTTATTGAGTTCTTGTAATTAAGTATTTCATTTATTTTTGTAAAAGTTTTTTTTTAATTATTCTATTTAAGTATTTTTCTTCTCTGTATATAAGTGTCAAATACAATGATAAGAAGAGAATGCGGTGCGAATGAAAGTGTCATTAACAAAATAATTGAAGAGTCGTTAAGTTTGTTTGGACACATGGAAAGAATGAGCGAAGACACAATGGTGAAGAAGGTAAATGTTTACGGCGTGATCGAAGTTAGAACTAGAGAAAGGCCGAGAAAAACTTGGCACGATCAAATCAATCAAATATCAAATGTTGGTCACGTGAGGAGTCTAAGAAATCGACGTGCGTGCATGACACGATGTGTGAACGTAGAGGAAGCAAGAGGCATATGTCAAGACAGAACATTGTGGCGGTCCATTATTTCTGCCTGACCCTTCGGCGAGACAGCGTGATGGTTAGTTAGTAAAGTTCTTCTCAGTAAGTTTTATTACGTACCTAGTTTTTTTAAGTTCTTCAATTTAAGTTTTTTAATTATTTAATTAGTGATTATTATTCAGCTGCATATTGTTCAATTAACCGAAAGTTTTGTAAGGCTTTATTTAAAAATAGTCACGCAATTGTTAATTGCACAAATTTCTTTTATATAATCAAGAAAAAATATTTTCTTTTAACTCATTTTAGAACTGTTATTTAGATATAGTGAATTTGTTATTTTAATTTTTAAAGCAATTCTAAACTAACGAACTAACCGTCATGCCGTCTCTTCAAAGGGGAAGGCAGAAATAATGGACTACCACACTTTCGCACTGCATTCCTCTTGGGCATGCTGGGGACCAATAGTTTACAGATAAGGAGGGATGGGTGCACACTTACCCATTTCTTCAGAATTAGCAGGGTATTTTTTGAAAATTTCGTCATCTTGGAAGCTATCCATCTTTATGTTCCGGATGGTTATCTTAGACAGAACAGCCTGTTTTATCTCCCAGCATGCAGAACCAACCTGCCTCTGGTGATGCCGGTGGGGAGAACAATCAAACTGCTGAACATGATCGCTTCGGAGATCGTCTTTCAAATTCGTGAAAGTACGTTCAGAAGACAAATACTCTTGATTTTGTGTGCGTATTCCGACGTGTCTGTTCAAATCATCTTTCCACCGTAGTTGCGGTCGCCCTGCACTTCTTTTTTATCGTCCACGGTCTCCAAGTCAGCAGTCTTCTTGTCCATTATTTATCTGAGCTTCTGACTACGTAACCTGCTCACTGCCATTTTAGAGTCGCCACCCGTTGGATGATGTCAGTGACCTTTGTTTTTTCTCTCACCATATCATTTCTAACTCTGTCTCTTAGGCATATTCCTAACATGGCTCTTTGGGTCACTCGTAGTTTCTCGGCACTTTGTTTGGTCAATGTTACAGTTTCAAGACCATAAGTACGAACTGGCAGAACGCAGGCTTATTGTTATTAGGTCAAAGCAATATGGCGGTCCATCCTCTGTATCTACCCCTCAGGGGAAACCGCGTGATGCTTAATTGGTCAGTTAGTTATTAGTTGATGTTATTAGGTAATTCCATTTAAATGAAAATGCATTTGAAATTCAAAATGTTACAGCATTAAATTAATAGAAATTTAAATATAAGCTAGCAGAATCCTGGATGCTGGAGAAATCTGAACAAACTGCATCTGTATCTCGACAGTTTGGGAAACGTCCAGAGCCGGCGCTAGGACTAATGGGGGCTCAAGGCGACGCCGTTCTAGCTTATCTGATACGCCCCTGGCCAATGCGCTCGCTCGTACTGTAAATACCTAAATCGTACCAGCTGTCCTTTGCAGTTTGAGGCAGTGGCGTAGAAAATTATGCTATAATCGAAATAAGTTAAATATTCATAACGGTACATTTTCAAATAAATATTTAATGAAAATCTTATTACTCTTTGGATTTAAAAGAAAAAGCTGTTTATTTTTCACTTGAATATTAAATATTACGACATGTTTCGAAGGTTACCATTTTCAGGTGTGAATAGATAACCAAAAAACGATAATGAAAGATTTTGAACTGTTAATTGAAATTCGTTAATTGATTTTGAAATTTAAATCGCTTTTATAATATCATAATTTCTTTTTATATTTATTCACTGAGAGAAAATAAAAATTTGTTAAGTTAAAGCAACGGTGGATATGGTATAAGGTGTTTTTTTGGAAGTTTGGTTTTTAAACTGGCAACATTGTTTCTACAGACTATCAACTCGTTAGTTAGTTAGTTAGTTAGTTACCTCTAAAAAAAACATCGTTTAGAAGAAATAAGAGGTAAATTTATAAAGTTAGTAACATCTTAGATTTTGCAGCGAAGAGTACATAATAAGAATAATTAATGCATAGAAACTCTGCTCGTCTTCCTTTACAAACCCTGTTTTGATATACGGCGAGGGTTGGGGTAGTTATTTATGGCGGGGCTGCAATAATTATTGCCACCACTGCCATACGCCTGCATAATTCGGGGTAACGAATAGCACGAACGCCTCTGTATAAATACCAAACGTGATGTATATTGCTTATATTTCTGGTTTGTTTATATCGAATTCTAAAATATTATGTTAATTAAACTAACTAAATAACCATCACGCCGTCTCTCCGATGGAGTAGACAGAAAGAATAGACTGCCACACTTTTCTTTCCTGACATATTTCTCCCGTTTCCTCAACACTCATACATTGAGTCATGCACGGGCGTCGATTTCTTTGACTTCTCACATGGCTGACATTTAATGTTTGATTTATTTGATCGTGCCACGTTTTTCTCGGTCTTCCTCTATTTCTAGTTCCATTTACATCGTTAACATGTATTTGTTTTACCATTCTTTCATTATTAATTCTTTCAATATGTTCAAACCATCTTAATGATCCTTTCATTATTTTGTTCATAACACCATCATTCGCACCGCATTCACTTCTTATATTTTCATTCGACACTATCATACACAGAGTATCCACACATTCGTCTCAGTCCACACAAAAAATAAACACAAAAGTTGAAGTAGTTATTAAAAAAACATCATTTTATGAATTATCATTCAATGATTTATTATATTTTATGAGAATGACATGTTTCGTATTGGTAAGTTATTGTAAAATGTCAAAAAAAACTATTAGTGCCTTAAAAAGGGGAAATATGTCATTAGCATAAAAATGTATAACTTCTAGAAAACAGATGTTTTTATTCGTATTAATTACTCACTAGTGTCTTTAGTTTTGTGAATGTTTAAATTTAAATTAAATGATTATATTTGAATAAATATAATAAACACTTCGTATTTTTAAAAAAGTTCATTAAAATTTTCATAGCCAATTTTCGGTTGTTCTTCTTCTTCAAGTGCCCTGTCGGGTCCTCCCAACGTTGGCGATCACCTCGGCGAACCTATCCCTGTCCTGCGCCGGTTGGAACAGCTCCTCCACACTTCGGATGCCGGTCCACTCCCTCACGTTTCGGTTGTTACCCAACCTTTTTTGATGTTGACTTCTAACTTCTGATGTGATCAATTAAAAGAGTGCAGTTATGTATAAAGGTAGAGGGGGTATAATTAGGATTAAAGAGGAGGGGGATAATGGGATTATTTCGAAAATGGGAATTCTTTTATTTCAATAACTTTTGAGAAATATTTTATTTTTAATGTTAAAAGATTTACACTGAAAAAGGACGTTAACAGTTCGAAATATGTTTGTGAAAAGTATAAAATAATGTGAAAATAAATGTTTTTCATATTTTTGCTTAAAGCACTTAATTTGTGGGGTGGCATTATTAAAAATAATCAATTACACTACTTTAATTTTTTTTATACCACTTTGTTTTGTTGTTGAACTAACCGGTTTCGTTTCTGCCTGAGCTTCGTCAAGGTTACAAAAACAAACCGATCTGAAACAATTGTTTGATAATGAAACAAAATTACGTGATTTGTATTTTCTGCTCTTTATGAAAAAAGTAAACTGTTTTCCCGCCAAAAACAACCCTTAAAACACTAACCGAATTTATGTGTGTCAAGTACACGGAAAACCACGCCTCATCTTCACAATAGTATTTTATGGTTGCGGTCATACAGACTTCACATTAACTGTGTTCACTATACAATTTTTTTTTTCAAACGTGTTAATTTCATTATACCAAAGCTATACCATTGAGAATTATTTTTCCAAAATTTTACAAGTAATTTATTGTTTCTTGAATAGTGATTTAAAACTAAATTACTAAATGACCATTACACCGTCTCTCCGTAGGGGTAAGCAGAAAGCTTCCTTAACATTCATACATTGTGTCAAGCACGTACGTCGATTACTTCAACTTCTCACGTGGCCGACATTATTTGATTTATTTCATCGTGCAACGTTTTTCTTGGCCTTCAAATTTTCAAGTTATATTTACATCGCTAATATATACCGAAAACTGTAAAAAATTATATTTAATATTTATTTTTGCCGAAATGTCAGTTTTTTCTAGCTCTTGAATTATTAAGTACTCGTATATTTAAATACAATATGTTTTTCATCTTTTATTCTAGTCCCGTTCATAGGCAATGTGTATGGTATATTAATTATTCGTGGAAATGTCGATTTTCTAGTAGTTTTCTTCGCCTTGTTCGAGTATTATAAAATATATCCAAAACAAGATATATTCGATAAACTCCTAGCAATACAAAATGTGTCACTCCATAAAAATACCTAATAAGAATCGCCGCGAACCAGTAGCTTTAGTATCGTTGTCAGAGCTTTTTCCATACTGCCAAGAACTTTCGCTTGTTTATGATTTTGCCTATAATCCAGGCGCCATTCGTTGAAACAAAGAAAACGACCCTTATTTATTTGATTCAATTTGCTCTCGAATACTACGGATCCTTTGCTGTTGTTATAAAGATGCTTTATTTAATCCTGTTAAAAGTTATCGTTTCGTAAAATATGGCTTCAATGCAAATTCTATTATTAATACGCTCTATAGTTAAACTTCAACTATTGGCCGAGACTGAAACTACAGTCCTTATTGGATGGATGCAGTTCTCGTCAAAACACAGCCATTTGTTGCAAACTTTGCACTAAGTGGGAACTCGTGGGCTAACTAGTAACTATAGCGGACCAGGCGACGTTCGTTATTCAGGGGCGTATCGGTTCAGAGATTTAAACAGTCGTTCTACTTGATTATTATTAGTTACACTAGACTAACTGTGAAGCACGCCGAGTAACCGGTGATATGCTAATTAAATCTTATCATGACTAGTGCATGTACATTTCATGCACCCTTTTTATGTTGTGTTTATATTATTTGACTTATTATAATAACCATCGTAGACGAATGTGTGGAAAATCTGTGTATGATAGAGTGTCGAATGAAAATATAAGAGGTGAATATGGTGCGAAAAAAAATGTTATGAACAAAATAATATAAGGAACATTAGAATGACTTGGACTCATGGATAAAACAAATGAAGAAATAATAGTAAAAAAGTGTATTAAAACAATTTAAATGGAACTAGAAATAGAGGAAAACTGAGAAAAACGTGGCATGAACAATAAAAACTAATATTGAATGTCGGCCACTTGAAAAATCGGAGATATTGACGTGCGTGCATGACCAGATGCATGAATGTTGAGGAAGGGAGATAAATATTATCAGGAAAGAAAAATGTGACAGTCCATTATTTTTGCCTACCCCTTCGGAAAGACGGCATATGGGTTAGTTAGGTAGTTATTATAATTAAGGATTCCTGTATTAAGCCATAAAACACACTCTTAACTGGATATTTAGTCCAGCACCGTTCGTAAAGGAAGAATTTAGCACCATAATGCGAGTGAAGAGACGATTGCCTATTTTATCAGTTAAAATATATATTACGTCATCTTATGCTTTAGAAGGAAACATTAAAATTAACCTTCTTCTTATCTTTCTTTGCTAAAGACCTATGGTCTATGTTCTCCAGAGGGTTTCATCTTTCAAAGCCTTCCTGGGAACTCATAAGAACAAACTGATATTTTCAGTGAAATCGGTTTAGTAATTTTTGAGAAAATCAAAGATAGACAAAGAAACGTTCATTTATATACAGGGTGTGGCGTAAAGAGTAGATAACCTGTTAACCATGTGTGGGGGGCGTCATGACTGATCAGAAAATGAAAATTTATGTTTTATGAAAGTGTCATGGTTTTCGAGTTTTCGGCCATTTTCTAAATTTCATAAATAATTACTCCCCGGGTCACTCTATTCGATGACATGATCACAAATCAAGGTATTTTTTTATAAAACTTCAAGAAAACAGAATTATAAATTATTTTTAATTATTTAACCGCTTAAAAATACATCAATAAAAAACAAATCTGTTAATAATTGTTTTCAATAGTCCACTGTTTTGGCCAAAACACTTTGATACTTCAATATTATTACTGTTAATATTTAAAACACTGTTAAAATATCACAATTTATTTTTATTCACTGAGAGTGTCGCGACAGCTGTTTACTCAACCCATGTTGGCATCATAAGGTATTACAAAAAACGGTTTTATTGTAACACCTGATGACTCCAACATCGGTTGGCGAAACAGCTGTCGCGACACTCTCAGTGAGTAAAAAGAAATTGTGATATTAGTGTTTTTAACAGTGTTTTAAATTTTGACAATAAAAGTTAATATTTTAACGAAGTGAACAGGTAAATATTTTCATTTTATAATATAAAAAAAATTAAAGATTAAAATTAATTTCACAGACTTGTTTACGATATTACGATATTTATATTACGCTAGTGCCGTTTTGAAACTCGTTTTACATTATGAGACATACAACATGGCAAGGGGAGCAACTCCCTCGTACCCTGTAACTTCGGTTGCAGCCAGAACTTAGCTTGGACAGTATAGAGAAAGTTTCATGATTTACGTAATCTATACGGGGAACATTTGCCTGTCGGACGGGCTATGCGTTAGTTTACTTTGAATGAACGAACGATGTATGTATAACTACACTTGTTTAATATAACATTGATTCAGTTCTGAGCGAATAAGAATATTACGTATTGATGGTTGAGGTATTAGTTTTGTAAAACTCCATTATTAATTTATAAAATAGTAAACACGATTGTTTAGTGGTTTTACTTGGATTTAATTTATATATTCTTCTTCTTCTTCCTCCTCAGCCTATTCCCGTGAACTCCTGGGCAAAGGCCTCCTCCATTCACTTCCATGTCATTCTATCCTGTGCAGACTGCATCCAGGTTATTCCGACGTGTCTGTTCAGATTATCCTTCCACCGTAGTTGCGTCCACGGTCTCCAAGTCAGCAATCTTCTTGTACACTTTTCATCTGAACTTCTGACTACGTGCCCTGTCCATTGCCATTTTGGAGTCACCACCCTGTGGATGATGTCAGTGACTTTTGTTTTTTCTCTCACCGTATCGTTTCTGACTCTGTCTCTAAGGCTTATTCCTAACATGGCTCTTTCCATGGCTCTTTGGGTCACTTGTAGTTTCTCGGCACTTTATTTTGACAATGCAAAAGTTTCAAGACCATAGTACCAACTCGCAGAACGCAGGCTTCATGGCCTTTTCGTTTCAGGTTGATCGGAATTTGCGGGTTTTTAAGGATGTAACTCATGTTTCCGAAAGCTGCACAGCTTAGTCCAATTTTTCATTTTAGCTCTGTGGTTTGGTTATCTCGGCCCAATCCGAATATTGTGTCCCAAGTATGTTAATTAATCAAATATTGTGCCCCAGGTTAATTTATAAAAATGAAATAAATTCTGACAAATTTGTTTCGCCTTGCGAGGCATTCTCAAACTGAGTTTGAGAATTTGTTTGCGGGTGCAGTTTGAGAATGCAAACTCCATTCTTAAAAAAAACAAATTGTCATTTGTCACAATTTATGTAATTAATTTGAAGTTTTCTAGAAGTTTTATTATATATTTTGGGAATGACATGTTACGCCCTTCTAATTCATTATCATCGATACATTTCTTATATCCTGCGCCTTTTGCTCCCAGCAGTCCGATTCGCCCAACCTAGCCAGGTCAGCCAGAACATTGTCCATTAGGCGCTGTCTAGGCTTTCCAAGAGGTCTTACTTCAGTCGGTCTAGACGCGTAAGGGGTCTTGATTGCTCTGGTTTCTTCGGCTCGGCATACGTGCCCAATCCATGCTAGGTGACCGGCTCTCACGGTGCTCGTTATAAGGGGCTGCTGGGTCATCGTACGGATCTCTTGGTTGGTTCTATGCCTCCAAGTTCCCGCTGCAACACCGGGTCTTGGTCCCAGGATAATTCTAAGTATTCTGTTCTTAAACCAGTAGATTCTTTTTTGTTCTTTTTCATGACTCAGAACCATATGTCACCACTGGCTTAATGATGGTGTTATGATATTTATTGTTTCGGCGTTCACTTTGTGGTAGAACATGATTAAATTGTTGAATTGTTAAATTGTTAAATTGTTAAATTGGTAAATTGGTAAATTGTTAAATTGTTAAATTGCTAAATTGATAAATTGTAATAGTGTAATAGTTTATATTTAAACCTGTAGATGGAAGCATCTGTAGCTTCCGAAACTAGTCGTGTAAAAAATATAAAACTCGATTGGTGAAAAACAAGTGTTTTATTTACAATTTAATGGTGTTATGATTGGTGTTAAATGCTTGCTTCCAATAACTTTTTTTAAAGCCCCATTTTAATATGTCACCCGCACCAACCCTTCTTTCGATGTATAATTAATAATTATAATTGATTATTTGAGAATTACACAAATCTTTTAAAATTGTAAAAACATTTGAAAGAAATAGTGTTCAAACCATCCCATTAATTAACGCGTTCAGCTCCGTTCGTGTTACTTTGTCCTTTTGCTTTTAGTATCACGTCTTCCCTTCCCATCTATCTCTGTCCCCACTTTACTAAGTATCCGGACACGTACCCGATCAATCAATCGTCGGTTAACCGCTAACCGCCGGGCGGAGATTTAATGCCTGGACAATATCGGAGTCCCGATTGTCAGTCCAAGTGTAGCGGCGGATTGCATTAATTAATTAATTAATTACTTTAATTAGCCTTTTCATTTTCTTTGGAAGAATTCGACAAATATATAACTAGTTGCAACCCGTCAAATATTTACGGAAAAATACATATTCTACCCTTTAAAAACTTCATTCACTATACAATCGTAATTAGTAATAAATTTAACTTGTATCTAGTTCGATGCCACGAGCTCGTTAACCCTCCCTCCCCTATGATGGGTATCTTCTACACGTTGCTTATAATAACCATCAATATCTCTATAAATATAATAAACACAAAGTTAAGATTTTAGGTGTTGGATAGTCAGTCCCGATCAAAAATTAGCGGATTTTAAATCGGAAAAATTAGAACATTAAGTGAATGTGGTGCGAATGAAAGTGTTATGAACAAAATAAGGAAAGGGTCATTAAGATGGTTTGGACACATGGAAAGAATGAGTGAAGACAGAATGGTAAAGAAGGTATATGTTAACGGCGTGAACGGAGCTAGAAATAGAGGAAGGCCGAGGAAAACGTGGCACGATCAAATCAATCAAATATTGAATATCGGTCATGTGAGGAGTCGGAAAAATCGACGTGCGTGCATGACAAGATGTATGAATGTAGAGGAAGCGAGAGACGTATGTCAGGACAGAACAGTGTGGCGTTCCATTCTTTCTGCCTACCCCTCCGGGGAGACGGCGTGATGGTAAGTTAGTTAGTTAGTTGAAGTCAAAAAATACAATAATTTAGATTCATTTGCTGAAAATATTTTTTTTTAAATCTAGCAACGCTCACGGAACGTGCATAGGTCCACTCTGGTTGCAAGCCCGAGAGCTACTGCCGGCGGCAGTGAGAACATTGAGTTTATCGCACTTCCACAGTGAAGTATGCAAAAGTGAGATGCGAATATAGTGTCACGCAAATTTTACAATTGAAAATCGCTAATTTTAGATCGGGTACTGACTACCCGACACCGTAAGGCAATCCTGGGAATCTGATACAATGCTGAAAGAAGAAGAATATTTGACAGCGTTCATATATTAATCCCTACAAAGTATTGTATTAATTCTAATGGGAGTTTCAAACGGATAACGTATGTTTATATTAAAAGTTGTTGCGTATGATAAATGATCTCAATATTAATTAGATCATCTCATCAGTCAAGAACGAAAACATTATCCGTCCCGGGCCAAAAGTCCCGAGTAATTAGAGCAGAGACGGCGCAAGTTTCGCAATTAGGAAAGTTTCCGACACCGCCCCCGACACTGGCGGCGGCCCTGATCCCTTCAAACCAGTGCCGTGCGCATTAGCCCTTTTTTCAAAACTTCGTTCAATCGTTAAGCACCAAAAATTGGAATGGTGAGCAGAAGCTTTTTAAGAAAATTATAGTCAACAGGAGTTCAAGTTTTCAATAACTTACTGAAACTATTTATGAATTAAAGTTCATTTTTTTCACATTTGATTTTATTATTATGTATAGAAAAAAAATTAGGAACCAAAACAAAGAGTTTGAGAATGTCCTTGCATGGACATTTCCAAACTATTTATATATATCATTATGTAAATTTAATCCAAATAAAACCAGGATAAAAGTAGAATAAATGCAGTATAAATGAGATCTCTTAGACGAATGTGTGGATACTCGGTGTATGATAGAGTGTTGAATGAAAATATATAAGAAGTGAATGCAGTTCGAATGATGGTGTTATGAAAAAAATAATGAAAGGATCATAAAGATGGTATGGACATATGGAAAGAATGAATGAAGAAAGAATGTTAAAAAAAGTATATGTTAACGATGTAAATGGAACCATAAATAGAGAAAGACCGAAGAAAACTTGGCACGATCAAAATAAACAAATATTGAATATCGGCCATGTGAGGAGTCACAGAAATCGACGCGCGTGCATGACACGATGTATGAATGTTGAGAAAGCGAGAGAAATATGTCAGGAAAGAAAAGTGTGGCAGTTCGTACTTTCTGCCTACCCCTTTGGGGAGACGGCGTGATGTTTAGTTAGTTAGTTAGTTTTTAAAACCATTAAACAATCATGTTTACTGTTATAAATTAATAATAAAGTTTTGCAAAAACTAATACATCAACCATCAATAAAGATTTACACTTTCATCGTCGGGAGGTCGAAATTGACCAAAATCATTTAAAAAAAAAATTTAACATTTTTAAGAACAATGATGTAAAACTCCATTTTAAATAATTGATTCGAATGAAAACGTCAGTTTTCCAGAAGCATTATTATAATTTATGGGAATGACATGTTTAGTTTTAGTCTTGGGCATTAATGAACATTTGATAATGCCTTAGACAGCCAAAAATATCATTCACACAACTTCTACTTCTTCTTCTTCTTTTAGACCTTTGGTCTGTTCCTGTAATCAGGCTGGCCTCTCTTATGAGGTCGACTCCCAGCTATCCCTTCATATCTTTGGAAGTCTTCCGGGGGAACGGTAGCCAGCAGAGATTCTGGGAGGATCCATCCTCTGCATGTCCGCATTCCAGTATCTTCTGCGTTGTCTGCCCCATCTTACGACATCTTCCACCGTGCAAAGCGTTCGTGGATAGCCGTTTTCCTCACCCTATCTCGAAGAGTCTTTCCTGCTTTCATTCTCAGCGTCCGCATCTCTGCCACCTGCAGTTTAGACTTCGTTTTACTTCTTGTTCTTCTTCTTCTTTTAATAGATCTGACGATCTGTGACACAGAAATCATATCTCGTCGGATGATGAGATCCAGCTGTCCCTCCATCTCTTAGGCGGTCTTCCAGGTGGGCGGTGTCCGGAGGGGATTTCATAAGCTTATACTTCACATACTTCTTGTTATTCGTATTAATTATTTATGAATACCTACTTTACAAGTTTTATCCGCGCACCACCACTGCTAAGCCATGAGGACGCTTTGTCAAGAAAATCTAAATAGGGCGTACGTGTAACGGGTGTGGGAACGGTGTAAGCATCTTATTAACTTTTACGAGTCGTGCATGGCTCAAAATATTATTTTAATATTTAAAAGATTGCTCGTTTTATCCACACGAACCTTTATTCACAGTACTTTTCATACGTTGAATTTGAAAATGTTCAGTTATCCTATATCATACGAACTAATTAACATTCAGATTTACTGTTAATTACTTCTTCAGATTAGTTTTTACATAAACAAACGCATAGAGACAACAAAACAAGGCCAATCACTTGCTACCACAAGTAATATATTATATATTTTTTTACTTCTTTCTTAATTTAAAAACGTACAATAATTATACTGTATTCCCATGAGTACATTATTCATTATGGGATAACATGACAGACTTAGAAAATATATAGCATAATAAATACAAAATTACAAAAACATTCTGGAAATATCAAAACACAGACTAAGAACCTAAAATATCTTACAAAATTATAAAAACCTTCAGGAAACATCAAAACACAGACTTAGAAACTAAAACAGCAGGTAATCCGAAGCGATCAGTCCATCACAGTGTCCATCCCATCCATTCTCAATAATATATGTAAATGTATAACAACTGATTTTTTGTTCCTGAAACAGTGATGTAAAACTCCATATTAATAAAGTAATATGAATGAAAACGTCTGTCTTCTAGAAGTTGTATTATATTTTTAATGGAATGACATTCATTTTTCGCCATTCTAAAGCATTATCAAATATCATTTCAAATAACACGTGATAATGCCTTAGATGGGCGACACATGTCATTCCATAAAAAATGTAGTAAAACTCCAATAAGACAGACGTTTTCATTAATATCATTTATGTCAACTGATGTATGTTATTAAATATATATGAAGAATAAATTAATTATAGATAAAAGGCGTTAACACTGTGTAATTCCATAAATACGATTTTTATGAATTAAAACACTGTTTATTCCACTTACGTTTTTTCCACGATATAAACTTATCATTCTCCCGATGATGAAGGTGTTAGCCTTCGAAATATGTCGAGAAAAATAAACTCAAAAGTTTAAATAGCAGTGTATTAATCCATAACAATAAACTAATATTTTAATGAGTCTGGGAAAAAAATAATAAAAATAATGAATAATATAAGTTGAAATACATATACAAACATAATTCATAAAATGTAAAAAAAGTAATGTTAAATAGTTGTATTTGCCCCAAAAGGTTGTTCCAACCATTAATGATCTGACTGTATTTTTAAGAAAATGTTACTTTAACACCAGTTAGAAATTTTAAATATCATTGAAGAAATTATTCATATTGTCATTGGAACAAATTAAAAATTTATTTTAACATCTGCCAAAATTCTTTAGATAAACGAAAAAACTTGTGCAATTATAATATCAAAACAGTACAAACGTTTAACGTGTCACAATTAACTATTATAAAGTGCGGCAATAATCAAATTGACCAAAATAATTCACTTATACAAGAAATATATTTCATAATTTACGGGAGCACCACATGAACCAAACCAAATTTTCAAAATCAGAACTACACAGAACAGTAAATGGCGTTTTATTTAATTATTATTTAATGATATTTTTAAACATAGAAACGAAAGCTATGTAGATGATATAATATGTTCTGACATAATCGCAGCCCTTTCATTAGAATGACAAATCGAGACATCTGTACGGCACCCTAATCAAAAATTTTCCTTTGAACGAATTAAACTAAATTGCTGGAGCATTTAAACTTCCCGATCCTTGCGGGGGTGCTTTATCTAATTAATCAACCACGAACACGCAATCTCCTATACAGCATCCGTCAAAAGTGTTCAACATTTTTGTCGCAGGTGAAATGGAATGAAATTATGTATAACATATATTGTTTCTTGTCAAATGATGTTAAACTTCTAATAGAACTAACTCAATCGCGCCGTCTCCTCGAAGGGGTGGGCAGAATGAATAGACCACCACACTGTTTTTTTTAATGACATCCTTCCCTCGAACATTCATACATCGAGTAATGCACGCACGTCTATTTCTCCGACTATTAATAATTGATTGTCAAAACCCGAAATTCGATAATGCCTTAGATATGCAAAACATGTTTTTCACATAGATTGTAATAAAACTTCTAGAAAACATACTTTTCCATTGATATTATATAAATTAAATATAATTATGTTTTTTTTAACTACTTCCAATTTCGTCCTTATTTCGACAGCTACCAGTTTCGTCAGGCTCACTAGAATCGACAGACTGGTCGTACTTTGTATATCGGTTAGGCTGGTCTGTCAACAAGTCTTTTGTAACTGGTCATAATCGAAATAACAACAAAAGTGGGCAAAAGAAAAAAAATTTAAAAAGTTTTTTTTTAGTTTTATTTAATTATCATAAAAAATTAATATATGAGTTACTGCAGTTAGTATTTTTACAATTCTCAATTAGACTTTATGCATACATGTTTCGTTTATGACTCAACCTATTTCAATGAAAATATTTATTTTATTTTATACTTTACATTAAAAAATCTTGTGTCATAACCTAAACATGTCTGTGAAAAGTGTTGTAAAAATATTAAGTGCAGTAATATGTATTCAAATATTAATACACAATACAAAGTTAAGAGGGTACAATAATTATTTAACAATTTAATGAATTATTTCTTTGACATTTTTTTGCTGATTCGCCATTGAATATTGGCATCATCAAGTGTAACAATCAACAGTTGTAAATAACACCTGATGATGCCAAAATTATTAGGCGAAAGAGCTGTAAGGACAATTTCGTAGAAATGGATTAAAGAATTGTGATATTATAACCGTAAGTAATACTCGTATAATGGTTCGATTTGGTCTGGTGTAGAATTCACGTGACAATAAAATGGCGATAGATTAGCTGCCTATCACATGTCATGAAAATCAATATGATAGCTATCCCTTTTCATTGATTTGGATCACACAGGAATGATGTTAAGAGCAATTCAACTTCATTATAATACGAATAATATTAATAAAGCTTATTCCTCCCTCCTAAATTAATCATTTATTACTTTCTTCTAAATTATAAACTGTTAAATAATAAAACTCTGTTTTTATGAATCAAAATTTTATTTTTGTTTTTCGCGACAGCTGTTTCGTCAACCTGTGTTGACATCATCAGGTGTTACAATAATATGTCAACTGTTAAATATTCGTGATCTTTCAAACCTTTATGTGTATTTGTTCCTATGAAATTTGAATTAATTATTTGAGAACTTCTTGCTGCTTGCTGGAGTTGAGTTAGGTTCCTTATAAAAGTTAATTAAAAGAACGGTTAGTTACTATTTATAGAACATATTAAAGGGGGAAAAATAATTATAATAATAATAATAATCATAACAGTTATTACAAGGAATATAGAGTCAAAAACGATTAATCATAATACATTGAAGACGATAAATGAGGAAGCAGATTAAATTAACAAGAAAGTGGACAAAAGTGGAAGGTATTATTAATATTTTATTAATAGATTGTATCCATGAAAAGTTTTATAATCATTAATTTAAATCTGGGCAAAATAAGTCTTTTCAAATGTATGTTTTACCGAATTAAAATTTTATGTAATCATTTTTTTACTGTTCACTTTGCTGTGATCGTTGGTTCTTGAAACACCCTGTCATGTAGATCCGCAGCAAAGTTAGATTTTATAAGACTTGTGTGCGACCTATCATGACATATGGGATCGAATGCAAAGCGGACACCACAATAACAAAAAACGCGCTCAGAGTGTCAGAAATGAAGACGATCAGTAATATATTTGGCAAGACACTGCAAGAGAGGATAAGGAATACAAGGATAAGGGAGATATGCGAGGTCGAGGATGTCGTTAGGTGGGGAAGGCAAAGGAGAAGATACTGGTATGCACACGTGAGGAGAATGGATCCCCATCCAGATTCCTTTTCATTGTGTTACACGGCCAGCCCATGGTAGTCGACCCACGGGCAGACCACCAAAGAGATGGATCGACAGCTGGGAGTCGACTTCGCAGAAGGCCAATTCCTCTTAAGAAACAGGCCACTAGGCCTACACTAAAAACAAGAAGCAGAAAATTTAAGTATTATGTATTTTGATTGTTTAGAATTATTTATTAGTTCTTACTGATAAAAAAAATAGTTATTTGTACTTAAAGCAATTAGTTCATTTTTAAAATTTAAATGTATTGTTCAAATTAAATCAAATCAGTTTATTTACTCAAAAGACATTACAAACAGCATAAATGTTTAAGGCATCTATTGAGTACAGGTCAAATATTATATACATACAACATAATACCAGGAACGCATTAGTGATGGTTCGACATTAGGAAGATAAAATACTTTCTAAAGTCAAGAGTATTGGTCCCCTGAACGTACCTTCACTAATATGAAAGACGTCGATCTCCGAGGAGACCGCGTTCAGCAGACTAATTGCTCTTCCCACAATTATTGTTCGTTGTTCCTTTGTATTGTATCGATTTTTAAATACGTTTTTTATTAGTCTTTCTTAGTTTAGTTTTCATTATAAATTTTTACACCTGAAGATGGAGATCTTCTCCGAAACATGTCGTGATTTTAAAAATGGTAAATTTTAGTGTGAACAACGTTATTTTACGATTTCCAAAGTGTTAAATAAAGATTGTTTGAATCTTCCCAATATATGAAATAACTTAGTTAGGTAGTTACTTACATGAAACTCAATTCAATTTCTCGATAAACCCATAAAGTAGTCTTATTACCATAGGCACATTAAGTTAGAAAGGTTTTTTTGCTTAAATAACGTATTTTGTATTTGACATGGTAAGTTATAGCTTTGGTGCGGGACATTGGATGAATATTTAAGTACGTCAAGTAAAATGGTTTATTGGAGAGGCTTCGACGTATTTTACAGGCAGCAAGCACCGTAAAATATTAACGTTATTTGACGTATTCCGGCGGGTCGGTTCATTAGATAAATTGCATTGGGAATATAATATTAAGGGATCTTTCAAGCATGGGGATCAATTATTTGGATTAACCCTTCTTACGAAGATAGACATATCTTTCATTTTTTTTTCTTGTTCGTCTCTTATTGGAGGTTCTACAACATCATGAGAATTTCTACCCTTGTGACAGAAGTTCTAAACAGGTATATTGTACTGCATCTGAACTTCTTTTTCTTAACTAACTAACTTACCATCACGCCGTCTCCCCGGAGGGGTAGGCAGAAAGAATGGAACGCCACACTGTTCTGTCCTGACATACGTCTCTCGCTTCCTCTACATTCATACATCTTGTCATGCACGCACGTCAATTTTTCCGACTCCTCACGTGACCGACATTCAATATTTGATTGATTTGATCGTGCCACGTTTTCCTCGGCCTTCCTCTATTTCTAGCTCCGTTCACGCCGTTTACATATACCTTCTTTACCATTCTGTCTTCACTCATTCTTTCCATGTGTCCAAACCATCTTAATGACCCTTTCCTTATTTTGTTCATAACACTTTCATTCGCACCACATTCACTTCTTATACTTGCATTTGTCACTCTATCATAAACAGATTTGCTACACATTCGTCTTAGAGATCTCATTTCTACTGCATTTATTCTACTTTCATCCTTCTTTTGGCAGTTCCATGCTTCACTTCCATACATAAGGGTCGGCACAAGAACACCATTGTGCACTGCCATCTTAGCTTTTTTGGATAGGCTTTTGTTTGCGATGACAACTTTAAGTGCACCATTTATTCTGTTGCCTGCCCCAACCCTTCTTTCAATATCCTTCTCCACCCTCCCATCCTTTGTTAACATACTTCCTTAATAAACAAATTCATCCACTTGTTCCAGATTTTCACCGTTTACACTAATGTTGCAGTTATTTATTTATTTTACATGATTATATTTAATATTAAGAATTATGAAAATGGAGAAACAAATCAAATATTGGACTTGAAGATAAGTTTATTTGGTTGTTTATAATATGAAAAGGATGAGGATAAGGTAGAGGAGGAGAAGTAGTAGGAGGAGAAGTAGAAGAAAAAGAAGAAGAAGAAAAAATATATACAATTTTTTATCAAATATGCTATATCTGATAAAATAATAAACATGTTTTTTCTTCTTCTTCTTCTTCTTTTACTACTCCTCCTCTTCCTTCTCCTGCTCCTCTTTCTCCTGCTCCTCCTTCTCCTCTTCCTCATCCTCATACACATCGTCCTCATATTACGAGTATAAACAAACAAATAAACTTATCTTCAAGTCCAATATTTGATTTGTTTATATTATAATTAACCCTACTCCTAGTCTTAATTACCCTCTCTTTCTTCTTTTTTCGTTTAATTTATAAGTAATAATTTTGTTTTATTACACTGTTAACATTACGCACGCTCAATAGTAAACTGACCGATTATGGTTTAGGTCATAAGTTTTTTTTTTTTTTACGTATACAACAGGTTGCTTGAACCCAATAACAGTATACATTTTTTTTTAAGCTGATATATTGATTCTCGTGACATGTGACAGGTAGCCAATCTATCGCCATTTTATTGTCACGTGAATACTACGCCAGACCAAAGACAATGTGACAATCACCCTGCCATCGCCGGGAATCGAACCCAGAACCTTCGGAATGGGAATCAGAGCTCTTACCACTCTGCCACGAAGGTCGTGATTTAACATTAGACAAAGGTTTGTGTTAACGCTATCCATCTATTTTTCACAATGTTAACGCTATCCATTCGTACGTACGATAATCGTTTACAATGTTAACGCTATTGTGTTTTTCGGCTGTTTTTGTTAAAACACCAAATCATGTCAGATTAAGCAAAACTTGGTTTTTTGAGTTAAGTCAGTGTTCTATTAAGCGTGCGATTTTTACACTGAGGAAGAGCTTCTGTGTCCCGAAACATGTTAAAATAAATACAATGGTTTAAAAAGTTATTCAAATGTGAGTCCACAACACAAAGTGATGGTGAATATAGAAGAGATTGTGTTTATTTTTAATGGATTGATTTATAAACCTGTATACATTATGTAAGATTTATCGTCCACCTAATTGAATTTCATGTTCTTGCTTTTCCCCAAATTTATTTGTCTTTTGCAATATTCTAACTCAAGATTTATAGCGCTAAACATCGACGTATACTGCACCAAGCAATTTATTAAAGTGCCACATAATGGATGGAAAACTCACCCTGTATACTTCAAATACTGTCCAATCAGCCTGTATACAAAATTCCTTTTGTTTAACACCCTTATATGCTTTACAGACGCGTCAAAAGAATCGCTTGCGAAACTTTTCATCCCTTAACCACAATTAGAACAAAACAACCCTAAAGAGTTCTCTAATCGTTTTATTCTTTGCTTAAAATCTTCTTGGTATAGCGTCACGCCACGTCTCACGCAAAGGGTTGGTACACAATAGCCTCAAATATATAATCTATTTTCATCTTGAATTAGTCTTTTCACGTGAATAATGAAAATAAAATCTATAAGATACATCGTATAGGAAATCTCTCAATTTTAACTATTATTTGAATGAATGAAGAAAGAGTGGCAAAAAAAGTACGTGTTCACGATTAAAATGGAACTTGAAATAGAGGAAGACCGTGGAAAATATGGCACGATTAAATAAATCAAATAATGAATGTCAGCCGCGTGAGGAGTCGGAGAAATCGACATGCGTGCAAGACACGTTGTGTGAATGTTAAAGAAACAAAATATCAATTCTCCGGGGCGATATAAACTATTGTATATTACTCTACTTTTATTTTTTTACACTTTAATAACATATTTCATCTTTAATTGTCAATTATTTTAAGTATTACTATTTTTCTCTTTGAATCATTAAAATATTGCTTTATTTTTCTTATATAATACATACGTATTCAGCTTTATTTCAGTTGTTACATAATATTTGTGGTAGCGTGTAATTGGCCTTGTTTTGTTGTTTCTGTGTGTTTATATATGTATACTGAAATCGCTGTTCGTTGCCCTCAAAATAAAATAAATATAAATAAATGTGTCAAATAAAAATATAAGAAGTGAATGCGGTGCAAAAGGATCATTAAGACTGTTTGGATACATGGAAAGAATTAATGAAGCAAGAAAAACTATACGTTAAAGATGTGAATGGAACTAGAAATAGAGGAAGACCGAGGAAAACGTGGCACGATCAAATAAATCAAATATTGAATGTCGGCCACGTGAAGAGTCAGAGCAATCGAAGCGCATGCATGAAACGATGTATGAATGTTTTGGAAGCGAGAGAAATATGTCAAGGAAGAAAAGTAAGGCAGTCCATTCATTCTGCCTACCTCTTTGAAAGACGGCGTAATGGTTAATGAGTTACTTTTTTTATTATTATTAAACAAGATTATAATAACACTCGAGTTAATCTAAGTTCAGTATTTATATATATATATATATATATATATATATATATATATATATATAGCATATATATATATATATATATATATATATATATATATATATATATATATATATATATATATATATATATATATATATATATATATATATATATATATATATATATATATATATATATATATATATATATATATATATATATATATATTTTAATTTAAGCCTCAGCAACTACGGTGGGCTAATCACGTAGAAAGATTACCCCATATGACAGAACACGGCCTTCTAGACAGAGAATTAATACAATAGCTAAAAACAAATTGTGTACAGTAATTGGATTCAAACGAACTGTTGTATACAAAAAAAAAAACACGAAATATGGGTGCCGCGTAAAAATAGACCATAGAAGCAGATGGCTGAAGATGGAGAAGAAAACAAGGGGCTTACTCCGTTAAAGAATACTGAAGATAACTGAGAAGACCTAGAGGTTTAAGAGGGATGCTCAGGAATAGGAGCAAATGAAGGACTATTGCAAAGAAAGCCAAATCCATTTGTAGTGCCAATATCTAACTAACTAACCATCACGCCGTCTCCCCGGAGGGGTAGGCAGAAAGAATGGAATGCCACACTGTTCTTTCCTGACATACTTCTTTCGATTCCTCTACATTCATACTTCTTGTCATGCACGCACGTCGATTTCTCCGACTCCTCACTTGACCGACATTCAATATTTAATTGATTTGATCGTGCCACGTTTTCCTCGGCCTTTCGCTGTTTCTATTATAACTTCGTTCACGCCATTTGCATATAACTTCTTTACCATTTCTTCACTCATTCTTTCCATGTGTCCAAACTATCTTAATGACCCTGTCCTTATTTTGTTCATAACACTTTCATTCGCACCACATTCACTTCTTATACTTGCATTTGTTACACATTCATATACAGATTTGTCACACATTCGTCTTAGAGTGCTAATTTAGTATATTTAGTAATTAAGTATATTAAGTATAGTATGCCTAGTAATTTAGAGTGCTAATTTTATAGTGCTAAGTGCTAATATCCTTATACTTATTTCAAATCAAATCAAATAAACTCAGTTTATTTCATCAATAGACCGCACAACTTTTTTTTTTTAAGACATCTTTTGAGAACAGGTAAAATAATATATAGTGTATAATATACTTATTCCTTGAGGCCATATGCACCACGGAGGTGTAACAGGACAAAAAGAAGAAGAAGAAGAAGTATACTACCAGAAACGCATGAGAGATGGTTCGACATTAGGAAGATATGATACTCTCCAGAATTAAGAGTATTTGCCTTCTGAACGTACTTTCACTAACATGAAAGACGTCGATCTCCGAGGAGACCGCGTTGAGAAAATTAATTGCTCTTTCCACCGATGTCACCAGAGGCAGGTTGGTTCTGATAGCCGGTAGGTAGAACAATCTATGCTGTCGCTGTCGGAGATATCTATCAGGGACAAAAAGCCGAACGCACTCCAGCACGGCCGAGTTCTCGAAATATCCCCTTCTTCTTAAAGTGCCCTGTCAGGTCCCCCCGACGTTGACGATCACTCTGGTAAACTCTTCCCTATCCTGCGCTGTCCGGAACAGCTCCTCCACAGTTCCGATTCCCGTCCACTCCCTCACATTGCGCAGCCAGGACATCTGCCTTCTCCCTGCCCCCCTGCGACCCTCTATTTTTCCCTTCAATATTAGATACAGCAGGCGACACTTCTCTCCTTGCAGAACGTGACCCAGATATGCAAATATCCCCTGAGTAATGTAAAGAAATGGGTTATGAAATGCCTATCTCTTAGAAGCTTTTTTCCTTCTATAGACCTATGTGGTCTGCTTTACATAGGGTTGCTTCTACTGTGAGGTGGATTCCCAGCTGTCCTTCCATCTTTTAAGAGGTCTCCCACGAGGACGATTCTCGTGAAGCCAATTACGTAGTGCAATATATGGGAGTATGGTGATGTCCATTACTTGGGCATAGAGGTATAAGTTCTTCTTTCACTGTCTATTCCATCTTATAATGGTATTTAAATCAAATAAAAAAATAATCGTCAAAGAGCAAAATACAACAGGCAACAAAGAAGCCACAATGTCTTGTCCAATATCCTGTAGTTCAACAACAAAATCAAATAACTCTTAATTTAAACTGCCAATTTAAAGTTATAATGTTTACCTTTACAACTCTGGCTAATCCAGCGGTTCTCAAATATAATAATTACAGGTTTCTGCGACAAGCGGTTCCCCCGTGGGCAGTAACCCAGCTCTATATTTGATTTCCCCTAAGCTTTGCAATCGAGTCTTGTGCGCAGTGGCGGTACCATAATTTTACTTGTGTGTTTAGCAAACATTGTCAATAAAAAAAAATCTCCAGTCTGTCGATGCCAGCGAGCCTGGCGAAACTGGTCGCTGTCTAAATAAAGACAAAAGTGGAAGTAGTTAAAAAAACATCGTTTTATTTAATTGGTATTTAAAATGAACTTGCATCAAGAGATTTCAGTAAAATCATTTGATTATCAAAAAAAATCACGATTATGCTATATGATCATTGGCGACTATTTCATTTCAAATTATAAATAAAATAAAATTGGAAGTTCATTTTAAATAATAATTAAATTAAACGAACATTTAATTTAATAGCAGGCAAGACATGGAGAGAGATCGCGCGAGGAATTTGCCTACCCCTGCGGAGAAACGGCGTGATAATTTGTTTGTTTGTTTGTCAAGATCTCAAATTTGGTCAGATCAGATATGTCCAGTTATTTTATTTGTCTGTTTACTTATATGTTTAGGGTAAAATACATATTTATTTTACATGCTATAGGCTATTTACAGTATTTTATTTTATTGTTTTTGAAGTCTGGCAATATCCGTTAAGTTTTCTAACCTCCATAAGGGGGTCTTTTGATTTTACAATATCTTTGCAGATTATTATAATATTTCTGTAATGATCAAGTTGATTTCGTCAATTTTATTCAATAGTTTACATACGTTTGGCATTGCATACTTATGTTATTTTCCAGTTCCCTTCTTGTGAAAAATGTGTACGCCCCTGGTGACTTGTGTGTTTCATACTTGAAGTGGTTGGGGGGTTCCTCTCTGGTAATTAAAGCTGTAACATACTGTATATTTATTTTTCGGAAACTGCTCCATCGAGATAACATACTGGAAATATTTTTTACATAACTTTACACTTCGGGGAAATGATTTTTATAATAATTACTTTCAAGTGTTTTCCAACGATAAATCTAAAAAATATAACTGTAGTCCTGAAAGTACAAAATATTTTAAGATTGGAAAAATATATACACACTAAGTTTGCATTGAATTTGTGGGGATAACATTTTAACAAATAAGAAAACAAAGATGGTAATGGTGATGATGACGACGATGACGACGATGACCTCGATGACGACGATAACAACGATGATGACGACAACGATGAAGACGACGCTGAAGACGATGTTGATGGCGACGATGACGACAGTGATGATGGTGACGATAATGGTAATGATGACAATGTTAATGATGATGATGATGACGACGACTACGACGATGATGCCGTGATGACGATGATTATGACTACGATGACGATGACGATGATGACTAAGACTACGATGACGATGACGATGATGACTAAGACTACGATGCCGATGGCGACGATGACCTTGATGTCTATGACAACGATGACGATGACGATGATGACGACAATGATGATGATGGTGACGATGATGGTGACGATGATGATGATGATGACTATGATGGTGATAATGACGATGATGATGATGGCGATGATGGTGACGATGATGATGACGATGACGACGACGACGAAGACGACGCAGGCGACGACGTCAATGACGACGATGACGTTGTTGTCTATGACGACGATGTCGATGATGACGGTAATGATGAAGAGGAGGAGCAGATAGAGGAGAAGAAAAAAAAGAAAATACGTTAAATTTGATTTTACAAGAACATTTGAGGAGTGTCTCCACATACAATAATAGTACACAAATATTGGCCCATCAATTCTATTTGACCGTTGCTAAATGAAAACATGAAAATTATTACTAACTAGGAAAGAAGAAGAAGAAGAGGAAGGAAGGTAATGCGAAGAAAATTGCCTTAAGGGGTTCTTAATTTGGATTTGGAAACAAGCTTGAATATTGCCTGGCGGTATACTCGTAATTATTGTAATAATCGCGCAGAAGTTCTCGGCCCGTTTGGATCCCAATATTCGGTACTAATTGGCTGGCCCGGTTGAAAGTTCACAATGGCCGTTTGATAACGCGAAGTTAAGTCAATAAATACCATTTCAGGACATCAAAGACATTTTAATGAGTTATGAAATTTGTCAGTTCGCGATTAAAGCCGCTTATCTTTCTATAGAAACAAATTATAATATTATTATACTAAGTTCGTCAATAGCCTACTTAGAATGTTACTGAAAAACAACCAAAGTTTTTAGAACACATTTTCTTTTGACAATTTTAATGCTAATGCATCATACACTTCATATAATTCATTTGTTTATTCATATAGTTCGTCAATAGCCTACTTACAACTTTAAGGGTGAGGTGAGAAGGGTCGAAAGGCAGTGGAAGTTTCAGCGTTTATTTTTAATTGTCGATGGCGTTACATTGGTGTCGTATCGAATGACGTAGTAGTGTGGCTTTGTAGGTCGGCGGGAGGGGTTCCGAGATCCCTCGTGGCGTAGACTTATTAACGTAGACTCGTGTCGGTTAGAAGCCGGAATACTGACTGACGTGTCGGGCGGTCGGATGTACCGCTTTTATATGTTTGCTTCCTTTGCACACGATGCTCTGCTGGACAACCTCTAGTGACCTGTGTGAATGAATCCGGACCCTGATTCATCACTTTTGTCCCTGCAATGTATTTCATCATTGCGATATGTAGGTGCAACGTCAGGTGTTTTCGGTTGTTTGTGCAATGTATTTCATCATGAAGTCCATTGGGTCCACTTATGTGGGTCATGCATTTCGTACTTTGCCTGCGAGGTCAATAACCTACACAACTAACTAACTATCTAACCATCACGCCGTCTTTCAAATAATGTATTGCCACACTTTTATTTCCTTACATACTTCTCTCGTTCCTCAACATTTCCTCATACATCGTGGCATGCCACGCACGTCGATTTCTCCGACTCTTTACGTGGCCATAAAGGGTCATTGAAGAGACGGTGGGAAGAATGTCTGTCTTTCCACATAAGGAAATACCAAACGGAAATACAATATTATACATTTTAATTATTTTTATTGACAAACTCCAAATAAAAGGCGACTTAAAAAAAAATCACGTATAAATTGTTCGTCCAGATAATTATAAAAACATTTCCATAGTTTTAACTTTCAAACGAGGTATTTAAACTAAACATCGGTTTTAAGATTACATATAAACCAATATTATACTAGAAAAAAGTTGAATATCGTTCAAATCATCTTGTGCACAGGGCTTGTGTGTCCGAAACATGTTTAGTATTTAATTTTTACTTTTAAATAAATGTGAGTGTTGTATACTAAGTATATAAAAAAAGAAACACAAAACATTTCATTTAAAATGTTTATTTCCGAATCCTTGAACCAAAATATCTCAATCTTTTTCGAAACCTCTATACGAGTACTAGATCACGTGAATGTACGTATTTCTTGGGTTCATATTTCAAATTACGCGCTTGCAAATTAGGTTGGCGAGGATATGGGAAGTGCACAAGTAGATTACCCTCGGGTGGATTCTGCTGAGACAGATCAAACAGGTCCTTATTGGGGAAGGGGAGACTTCGTTATCCTGCCGCCGCATCCCCCGAGGAGTCACCATGACTCTCAAAGGAAAATTATTGGGAAAGGAAAACTTGTGTGGCGAGCGGCAAACTATGTGCACTGTTGGATATTGATTGAATAAGTTACTCGACGTATCTTCAGTTGAAAACATCCTGTTTTGAATATAGCCAGATCACGTTAATTCGATAGCTTTTTATTTTCTTATATTATACGAGTACTTGGATCGATCACTAGTTCAAAGAATACAGTTAATTTTCTTAAAACCTATGGACCCTAATATTATAAAAAAATTGTAATCCTCCATTGAAGTGTTCTTAATATTTCGTAATAATAAAAAAAGCAAAAAATTACTTCCTTCATCCAAAAAAAAAATATTTTTTAAGACTGCCCTCACCTTCATTCGAGAGGTAGAATTTGTTTTGCTAATATTTACAACTTTATCAAAAGTGACAAATACTTACTCGCTGTTTTGAACGTATTATAAATTATATGATTGGCCTTTTCTCATAGGTACGTAATAATACCAACTGTGGACGGAAACGCAGAACGCAACTTAATAATATCAGAACTGTGAAAATATTAACACTTTACCAAAAGGGACAAATATTAATACGTACTCGTTGTCTTGAACGTACTATACATTTTGCCTAGGTGCCTTTATCATACGTAAAATTATAGCACCACGGCGAGGCGGGGCGAGACAAGTTCATACTTGGTGTCAGTTGTTCATATGCTGTCTCGTCATCTATATCAGAAATCGCATGGTTCCAGAAAAAAATTAATAATGATGTGTTGTTCAAATAATCCATGAATGTTATAGATATCGATTTATTTCTAATGAAATTCCCTACAAGATGACATAAATTAAATTTTGATTCATCGAGTCATATGCTTGATATTTATAGATAAAGTTAGCGGTAAACTGAATTGACCACATGGGAGCGAGCGTTTTGTTTTGAACACGGTACGTTAAGGGTTAAATAAAATGTTCATATAAAGCACTCACGGCGGTTGGACATTTACAAATAGATATAAAAGAATCAATCACTCTCTATTTAACCACGGTTTAGGTTTTAACTAACTAACTAACCATCACGCCGTCTCCCCGAAAGGGTAGGTAGAAAGAATGGACTGTCACACTTTATCTGATGTAGTACTCCATCCTTCTCTTTTCGCCCCGCGGGAGACGCGGGTTGCGAACCTCATCGCCACCAATAGGCATCTCCCGCGCACACTTCGATCGTCCAACACCCACAAAATAAATCTAAAACAAATAATATAAAATACAATGATATAAAATAAAATAACAAAATAAAAAATAAAGGGTCATGTTTTTATTAATCTTTATTGATATTATAAAAAGGGAGATTTTAACTAATATTGCTGTCTGTGTCCACGTAAAAACTGGGATAAAAATTTTGAAAGTATCGGCATCCCAATAGATATAAATTTAAACGTTTACAGATAATTAAAATCAATGTTGAAACTGACACACAACGCCATCGAAATCGTATTCTGTGAACGTGACAAAAAACTCAGGCATAAGCATCACTTTAGACAAAGACATTAACGTAGAAGCAGATATTAAAATGATACAGGGTACCATATCACCTAAGACATGGTGATGACACATATTGACGTTAAAACCGAGTTAAAAAGATGATAGGCATTGACATCAGTTTAGACAGCGATATAACCGTAGAAACTGAGGCAAAAGAGATACAGACACAGGTCGAATATTTTTTTAAATAGTCCATTGTTTTGGCCGAAACACTATGATACCTTAACATTTTTAACTGTTAAATTAAATAACTTTGTACATTAAAAACTTTTCCCCTGTACAATCTAGCTAAAAAATAATAATACTACCTTCAACTTTCGTCACTTTTCTATTAATGTACTTCCTGTTATTGTTTATCGTTTTTAATTTATTATGTCTCTTCGTTTTTGAATCTATACAATGTGTAATTCTTCTTCTTAAAGTGCCCTGTCAGGTCCCCCCGACGTTGGCGATCACTCTGGTAAACTCCTCCCTATCCTGCGCTGTTCGGAACAGTGTAATGTGTAATTGCTGTTTTATTATTATTATTTTATTATTATATTTTCCACCTTTAATATTTTCTTCCATAAATAGTAACTTACCGTTCTTTTAATTAGAATATTTAGGTACCTAACTCAATTTCAGCAAGAACTTCAAAATTTAAATCTAAAAAATTATTCAAATTGACTTAGGAAAAAATACACATAAAGATTCGAAAAATCAAGAAAATTTAACATTTCATATATTATTTTAACACCTGATGATGTCAAAATAGGTTGATGAAACAGCTGTCGCCTAAAATAAAATACGATTGTGATACAAAAAGCAAAGTTATTTAATATAACAGTTTGAGATATTTTTTTAGGTTCAATCATCAAATAGCAACTTCGTTAGAAAAACTTAGGTATATCTAATTTACTAAAACTAACTAACCATCACTCCGTCTCTCCGAAGGGGTAGGCAGAAAGAATAGACTGCCACACTTTTCTCTCCTGACATATTTCTCTCGCTTTCTCAACATTAAACATAGTGTCATGCACGCGCGTCGATTTCTCTGACCCCTCACTTCAATATGATTGAATGTCGCCTATTTTGATCCTGCCACGTTTTTTTCGGTCTCTATTTCTATTTCCATTTACATAGTAAACATGCCTTCGTGGCCGAGTGGTAAGTGCATTGACTGCCACCCCGAAGGTTCCGGGTTCGATTCCCGACGAAAGCAGTGTGATTGTCACACTGTCTTTGGTCTGGTGTAGAATTCTTGTGGTAATAAAATAGCGATAGATTAACTATTCATCACATGTCACGAGAATCACGATGATAGCTATAATACCCTTTACATATTTTTGGCTCATGCTGTCATGATGTCAAAGCGATTCAACAAAATAATAATAATTTTTTTTTTTAACCATTATTTCTTCATTCATTATTTTCACGTGTCCAAACCATCCTAATGATCCTTTCATTATTTTGGAAGACCTGCATCGTCCGCGTAGAGCAGACAGTATATAGACAAATCACTCGTCTTAGCACTAGCATTTATTCCTTTCAGTTATTTAATACACTTGTCCGCATACAGATTGTACAGTAAAGGACACATTACGCAGCCCTGCTTACTTATTTATTTATTTATTTACTGTTGGTACACTTACAAAGCATCTAATATACAGTAGCAATAAGTAATAAAAAATATGTATTAAAACAGATTGTGATGTGCAGTTAGATGTGCACACCAAGAATATAAAATTGGAAATTCAACTATCATTTACCACCCTTCAGTGTCAAGAACCATCAGGCAAAACATGACATCAATTTAAGATAAAGAGACATACAAATTTAGTTAAACAAGGCTTTTTTCATTTGCTGTACGATTCTTGATTTCTATCACATTTGCAGATGGCCTCGATTTGAAGTAACAATATTTTTTTTATTTTTATGGAATTTTTTTTTTATATTAATTAATTCACTCAAAAATGAACACCCAACTACTAACCACCACGCCATCTCTCCGAAGTGGTAGGCAGAAAAAATGGACTGCCACATTTTTTTCTCAGACATACTCTCGATTCCTCAACATTCATACATCGTGTCATGCACGCACGTTGATTTCTCCGATTCCTTACATGGCCGCCTTTCAATATTTATTTGATCGTGACAATTTTTTATTGTTCTTTCTCTATTTCTAGTTCCATTTACATCAATAATATATTTTTTCGTTCTTTCCATGTGTCCAAGCCATTTTAATGATCCTTGCATTATATTGTTCATGACACTTTCATTGGCTTCACTTCTTATATTATAATTCGACACTCTTAGATGTCGTGATGGTTAGTTAGTTAAATACATTTTTCTATTTTTCAAGGCAAAGGACAACGAACAAATATACAAATTAGGTATAATTAAACAATAGCACGAGATAAAGAAAAAACAAACAAACAAAACAAACTAAAACTAACTAACCATCACGCCGTCTCCCCGAAAGGGTAGGCAGAAAGAATAGACTGCCACACTTTAATCGATGCGGCACTCTATCCTTCTCTTTTCGCCATCGCGAGAGACGCGGTGTGATGGGTTGCGAACCTCATCGCCACCAAAAGGCATCTCCCGCGCACACTTCAATCATTCAACGTCTACATAATAAATCTAAAACAAATTATACAAAATACAATGATATAAAATAAAATAACACATAATAATAATTTAACACATAATGTTCTTTTAGATGGTGCACTTGTCGTCAGCTGGACGATCCGGACATTTCTGTTTATTTAATTTTTATTCCACGTTATCCACTGTTTTTTTTTAATTTACTGTAATTAGGCACTTAAAACAATCCAACACCAGCAAGAACTTAAAAATATTATTGAAGAATTCATTCAAATTGTCATTATACACGAAATATCTCCAAATTGACGGGAGCACCATATGAACCCAAACAAACAAACAAATCTAAGTATTATAAAAAAAATAGATATATAAATCAGATAAAACGATACAATAGTTAACATCCTTTGTTATTGATTGTTAATATTTTATTTTGAAAACAAAAACATGTATTCCGAGACTTCGTTGCATTAAGGTATTGTTTTCGAGGAAAAAATAAATTATACGTAACTGTTATTTTAGAAGAAAAAAAAAATACCAAAATATTTGCATATTTTATCTTTGACAAATCACAAGGACGAAATATTGTTTTGCCATCCTGTTACCCAATTTGAATATCAGTGACGTCGGCAGGAATATAAAAGAGGGGGAATTGCATGTCACACGGAAATCGCTGAAAAGCGGAAGCACGGAAGTCCGGATGTACAGGGTACGTGCCGCTTCCGGAAAACATAACAGATTGTTACGTGTACCACAAAGATGTTTTCAGAACGAGTGAAATATTCGGGCTTTGAATGTTTAAAGAATGAATTTTCCTTAACAGATTTATAAAGGTAAAATAAGCTTTAATGTTATTATTCAAGGTTTGCAAGCATAATCAAATAAACATTAAAATAGAAAAATTAATTTATTCTCCGATCCGTTGCGGGAACGAAACTCCGAGACAGAATAAGAAATTCTGAAATAAGAAAGATCTGCAATGTAGAAGATGTTGTGCGATGGGGAAGACTGAGAAGACACTACTGAAGAGATCATATGGAAAGAGCATGTTCTGAAAGAGTGATTAATATAGCTGCAAATAAAGTACCAACAGGAAATCGACCGGCAGGAAGACCACCTAAAAGATGGCGAGACCTTTAGACATCTGCATCCCAGGAACAGGCTCCGAGAAATAACAGGACACAGTCATAAATAAAGCAGAAGAAGAAAAAGAATTTAACTAACTAACCATCACGACATCTAAGAGTGTCGAATGATAATATAAGAAGTGAATGCGATGCCAATGAAAGTGTAATGAATGATATAATGCAAGAATCATTAAAATGGTTTGGACACATGCAAAGAACGAAAAAATATGTTATCGATGTAAATGGAACTAGAAATAAAGAAATACAAATAAATATTGAACGGCGGCCACGTGAGGAGTCGGAGAAATCAACGTGCGTGCATGACACGATGTATGAATGTTGAGGAACCGAGAGTATGTTTGGAAAAAAAGTGTGGCAGTCCATTATTTCTGTCTACCCATTCGGGGATATAACGTGGTGGTTAGTAGTTGGGTTTTCATTTTTGAGTGATTTAATTCATATCAAACCGGTCCATCAGCTTAGAACAATCTTCCTTCACACCTCAGATGCATAAATGATTCAACAGACTTCAGATCTAAGCTGAACACCCATCTTTTTCATATTTCATACCCTATTTAAAACTTGCATATTTTGTTATATTTTACTTTCTAATCGATCGCGAATATCAGTCAGATGCAGTATTTACATTTAGATTTAAAACACGCCTTAATGCGCCCTTGAGGTGATTACATCACAAAACGGCGCTATAAAAGTTAGCATATTATTATTTTTATTTTTAGTATCATTATTATTATTATTATCAAAAATGAATTCCATAATTTTTTTTAAACGTGTTACCTCAAATCCAGGCCATCTGCAAAGTGATAGAAATCAAGAATCGTACAGCAAACGAAAAAATACCTCAAAAGTGAATTGTCTCTTACGTTTATTCAAATCCCTGTATACGGGCATTCCATACATCTAGGCTCGTGTTTCCACCCCACGCTTAACAAAACGCCCTTTTAAACCCAACGTGGGAGCTTTTACGATTTCAAAAGTGTGCGTCCCCCGTTTTGACAGACACCCTTGCGGGGTAGAAATTTATGTTTTGACAGAAATATCCCGGCTTCAGTGGAGGATATGAACGTTTTTACAGAATTGCCGATTTAATTTTTCATATGCGAAAACCGAGAGAAAATTATTTACATATCATACGACCTTTATTGTTTCTTGAACAATGATGTAAAACTCCTTATTAAAGAATTATTACAAATGAAAACGTCTGTTTTCTAGAAGTTTTATTATATTTTATGTGAATGACATGGCTTCATTTACTTAAAATATAATAAAACTTCTAGAAAATAGGCGTGTTCATTCGTATGAATTATCGTGAGGAGTATTATTAAGTGCTTCTTAAACAATGGTGTAAAACTCCAATTTAAAAATTTATAGAAAATGTGTCATATTTTATGTATCCGTTCTACAATATAATAAATGGTCAAACCATTGTTCCATTCGTTTCATATATCCAATCCATCTCAAGGATCCTTATCAGATATAATGAATATTACTATTATTTCTAAAATAGGTACGCCATGACCGCCCCCCTGTAAGCCCCCATTTATCTAGCGGCACCGCTACCACCCCCATAGATAGCTCCAGCCCTTACTGGGAAGCGGTAAAATCATCTTAAATGTGGATAAAACATATATTTATTTGAATAACTTTTTGATAACATTGTATTATCACAACACTTTTTTCACTTTTCACAAACATCCTCGAAACAAACTTCCATTCAATTTTCAACAATTCCAATTCAGTAATAATAAAAATTAAAAGTACTACTTTTTCAAACGTAATGTATAAATTTGTCTGCCATAATAAAATTTTAAATCCATTGTATGGAATATGAATCTTCTTGAATACCTGTAATACAAATATTTAAAGTCAGTAAATTTTATAATACATAAATATTTGAAGATATTTTTTGCATAGAATCATTTTTCATGTTTACCACCCCTGATCTGTATGATTATAAAGAACTCGGTTTGCAATAGTGCCACAAGTCTGTTGGCGAAACCGGTCGCTGTCGAAGTAGTTATAAAAAATCATAATTTTATTTAATGTGCAAAAAAGGGTGGTGATAAAACAGTGTTGCCAAAAAGTTCTTCAAATGTGAATCCACAACACAAAGTGATGGTGAATATAAAAGAGATGTATTTATTTCTTGAAACTTTCAGGTGCCGCCACTGTCGACACACTTAAAAAATATTTTTGTTTTCTCGCTTCCTGCTTCACCTTGAAAGCATTACCTTTAAGTATGAATGTAAAAAGATTTCTGTGAAATTTCAGATTGTTTTCTGATGTCTTGTCACTCAGACTTCTCCTTGGGAGCGCCTGGAGTGCGGGAGTAATAGTGATAACCAGGAAGAGCATATTGAATAGAAGAGAATTCGACACAGTTTGTATGGAAATGATTGAAGCTGTTTTTCACGTTTTACGATGATGATTTTTCCACATATTTTCATGAATAAATTAATTCATTGTTACGTTGTAATAGTTTATTAAAATATAAATATTTCAGTCACTTCAATGAGGGCTGTTAATATCCTTACTAAGTATTTTTATTTCCTTATTTGTATATCTAAAAAGCTAAGATGGCATTGAACAATTGTGTTATTGTATGGAGCATAAAAATATATTTAATTCAGTATCTCTCAAAATTAAATCTCTTAGAATAAACTAACTAACTAACTAACCATTACGTCGTCTCCCCGAAGGGGTAGGCAGAAAGAATGGTCTGCCACACTTTTCTTTCCTGACATATTTCTCTCGCTTCCTCAACATCCATACATCGTGTCATGCACGCGCGTCAATTTCTCTGACTCCTCACGTGACCGACAATCTGATTTATTTGATCGTGCCACGTTTTCCTCGGTCTTCCTCTATTTCTAGTTCCATTTACATAGTTAACATATAATTTTTTTACCATTCTTTCTTCATTCATTCTTTCCATATGTCCAAACATTCATTCATAACACTATCATTCGCACCGCATTCACTTCTTATATTTTCATTCGACACTCTATCATACACAGAGTATGCACACATTCGCCTAAGAGATCTCATTTCTGTATTTAATAATGTATCTTCTAAAATACGAGTATTTATACTTACATCAAACTATCGAGTCCTGAGCCATATGATGGTTCTTCCACTTTATCTCCAGTGGTGTCCTTGACTTTTATCATTTTTTTATTGACCCTATCGATGCGATTCTCAGCAGCTTCACCCGGTTAGCGTCGTGGTCGGCGCGAAGAGTCGGTCTAACTACTCTCACTATTCACACAATCACAGCGGCTTTTTCCCTTAATATTTAAAAGAATATATATGTTTTTGTTACAAGTAAAAAAACGGTTTAATTCGTATAACAGAAAATATACTAAATATATTATACATATGAATATGCAAGTCACGATGTTTTAATTTTCCCTATATGTCTTATGTTTCAAATATTTCGAATATCCTTAGATCGGGGAAAATTCAAAATCCCCGTTCACAATCTTCATCAATATCAAATTTCTCTAAACCACGTTACAGCGGTATTATAAGGCTCCCACAAAATACCCAAAATGCGCGCTAAATTTATAAATTGGGTTTCATTTGAAGTTAACTGTTCTAGAAACCTCTTGAAACGAGAAACTTCCCATTTTGAATTTAATACGAAATAACATGTGTTTAACATATAGAAATCACACAAATTATTGACGGAAATTTTGCTTTGTTCTCAAACACAAATAATCAAACATTCCTTCACAATAGTTCTTCTTCTTCTTCTTCCTGTGGCCATACAAATCTTGAAGAGTTTTAGCCTCCTTGATGATTTTCCGCCAACACACTGTTTGGCGATTAGGTTCAGTTTGAGAATGCCCTCGCAAGACGAAACAAATTTGTCACAATTTTTATAATTTATCATATCTAAATTAAATTCAATTAAAACTACAAAACAATAATGTTTACTATTATTAATTAATATGGAGTTTTACACAACTAATAGCTCAACCATCAAAATTATTCACAATAATGCCACACCACAAATTATGTTATTTATACGAAAGTATGAATAAATAGAATGACACTTTGTATTTTTTACAAAATTTTATTTTTCGATTTGCAGACATGTTTCAATTGTGACACAAACTTCTTCGATGCAAAATTTTTCATCAAAACATGTCTACAGATTTAAACTTAAAACATTGTTTTTACGCTGCTGAGAATCCGTTTATATCCTTGATAACCGTACATTTAGACAAATCCGTAATTTAAAATTCGAACGCCTCGTGATTAAGATAAACCGATGGGCGACAGATACAGGCCAGGGGAGGATTCGGGAAAGAGAAGAGGGAACAGATAGCATGTTCAGGCAGACAAATGCGCGGGACAATATTTGCATACAAATCGAAAGACAATTGGACCATTCACCACTAACTTTGCGATTGCATTTGTGTAAGTGTTCTAAGCGCTGGATATTTCCATAATGAAATCTATTGAAAATAAATGTAACTAACTAACTACGCCGTTTCCGGGAGTGGTAGGCCGATAGGATGGACCGCCACACAGCTCTGTTTTCAAATTTTTATCTCGCTTCCATAACATTCATACGCATTGTCATTCACGTATATCGATTTCTCAGATACAATATGTGACCGTTATAAAATATTTCATTGATTTGATCATGCAATATTTTACTTAGTCTTCCACTACTTCTTATTCCGTTCATATATTAGGTCCTTACATATGAAATTGGGGTTTTGCCGTACTAGCAACTTTGATCTCAAATATCTTCTCTTTGGTTGGGAATTCCAAATTCAAATTTATACAGCTATTTACTCAAGTATTTGTGTTTCGAAAATAATATTTCATTTGTTTTTTCCTCAATTGTTTTTTTTCTTTGCGTCACTCAGTTTACAAAATGGAAAACTTGAAATATCGCGTTATTTACGAGTACGAGTTCCACCGTGGCACCAGTGCTGCAGAAACGGTTCGAAGGATTAATGATGTGTATGGCGACGGTGCCGCAAAAGAAAACACAGTGCGTTTTTGGTTCCAACGTTTTCGTTCTGGAAATTTCGACCTGCAGAACAAGCCCCGTGAACGGCCGGAGACCAAAGTTGATAATGAAGAATTGAAGGCTATTGTGGAAGCGGATCCATCGCAAACCACGTCCGAGCTAGCTGCAGGCTGCGGTGTTAGTGATAAAACTGTTTTAATCCACTTGAAGCAAATTGGGAAGGTGAAAAAGCTTGAAAGGTGGGAACCTCACGAATTGAGTGAAGCAAATCAACAAACGCGCGTTGACGGCTGCGTTGCATTACTCAACCGGCACAATAATGAAGGGATTTTGAATCGAATCATTACCTGTGATGAAAAGTGGATCCTGTATGATAATCGGAAGCGCTCATCGCAATGGCTGAACCCTGGCGAACCAGCCAAACCATGCCCCAAGCGAAAATTGACTCCAAAAAAGTTACTTGTGAGCGTTTGGTGGACTAGTGCTGGTGTCGTTCACTACAGCTTTCTTAAATCTGGCCAGACGATTACGGCAGATGTCTATTGTCAGCAACTGCAAACCATGATGGAAAAGCTAGCTGCTAAACAACCGAGGCTGGTTAATCGCTCTAGGCCACTGCTGCTTCATGATAACGCTAGACCACACACTGCACAACAGACGGCTACCAAATTAGAAGAGCTTCAATTGGAATGTCTAAGACATCCACCGTACTCTCCGGACCTTGCCCCAACAGATTACTATTTTTTTTCGAAATTTGGATAACTTCTTGCAAGGGAAAAATTCAACTCCGATGGGGCAGTCCAAACCGACTTCAAAGATTTTATTGATTCCCGTCCGAATGGTTTTTTTAGTAAAGGGGTCGATGAACTACCTATGAGATGGCAAAAGTGCATAGATAGCAATGGTACATACTTTGACTAAATAAATATATTATATTTAAAAAAATACAACTTTATGTTCCTCCCATACAAAACGCCAATATCATATGTAAGGACCTAATATTATGTATCTTTAACTTTATTTACTTTCTTCTATGTTCACCATACTTTGTGTTATAAATGTTTTATTTGTCTTTTTCTTTTTTATAACTAACTAACTAACTAACTAACTAACCATCACGCCGTCTCCTTGAAGGGGGAGGCAGAAAGAATGGAATGTCACACTTTACTTTCCTGACATATTTCTCTCAGTTCCTCAACATTCATACATCGTATCATGCACGCGCGTCGATTTCTCTGACTCCTCACATGGCCGACATTCAATATTTGATTTATTTGATCGTGCCACGTTTTCCTCGGTCTTTTTTATATACTTTGAATATACAACACTAACTTTTAAAAAAAAATTACATTTCAGACATGTTTCGGACAACCTGTAGTTCTTCAGTGATATATATTATAAAGATACATAATATATTTAAAATATTATAAAATTGTTTACAAATATGATCAGTTTTGATAACATCTTGGGAACGAATACACAAGTAAAAGCATATAATTAAACAACAAAAACAAACCATCACGCCGTTTCCCCGCAAAGGCAGACAGAGAGAATGGACCGCCACACCACTCTATCCTGGCACACCTCTCTAGCTTCCTCCACATTTATACAACGAATTAAACACCAACGTTGATTCTTTCGACTTCTAACATAATTAATCCTACTTAAATAGACATTTAAATACTATATGTATGTATTATAAGTATGTACAATGTAAAATAAATGCAGTAGAAATGAGATCTTTTAGGATAATACATAGGATGTTGAATCTGTATATGACGGAGTGTCAAATGCAAATGGAAGAAGTGAATTTAATGCAAATGAAAGTGTTATGAACAAAAAAATTAAAAAATCGTTAAGATGGGAAAAATTGGTATATGTAAACGGCGTGAACGGAGCAAGAAATAGATGAAGGCTGAGGAAAACGTGGCACTATCAAATCAATCAAATATTGAATGTCGGTCACGTGAGGAGTCGGAGAAATCGACGTGCGTGCATGACAAGATGTATGAATGTAAAGGAATCGAGAGAAGTTTGTCAGGACAGAACAATGTGGCGATCCATTATTTTTACCTACCCCTCCGGGAAGACGGCGTGATTGTTAGTTAGTTAGTTTTTTAGTCGTTAAGATGGTTTGGACACATGGAAAAGGTTAATTAATAAAGTATGATAAAGAGAATATGTGTTAAAGATGTGAATGGGAAAAGAAATAGAGGAAAACATGTCAGAATCAAATCAATAAAATATTAAATAAAGGCCACTTGAGGAGTCGGAGAAATCTACGTAGTGCACGATACGATGTATTAATGTTGAGAATTCGATAGAAGTATTTCAGGAAATAAAAAATCTGGCGGTCTATTCTTTCTGCCTGCCTTTTAGGGGAGTCGGCGTGATGGTTAGTTAGTTAAGAATGTACAAAAAAAAAAATTAAATATCGTTCGTGTGTGGCGTATTAATACAGATGCAAAGTTCCACGATGCACAGATTGCGGAATCTTCTCTCATTAGTGATTCTGTCAGCGGACAGATGGCAGTCGAATAATTTTTAAACCACGTAAAAACTGGTTTGAATCTAGGATAAATGTTTTCGTACTTGGTGCCTACCTATGTACTCGTACTTGCAATTATTATACTTCTAATTACCTTTAAATCATTTTATATCATTAAATATTTATATGATGTATATGATTAAATATTTAATAAGATTGAAAACGTACAAACATACATAAAATGTGTCTAAGCAAGGCGAAATATAATATATAATAAAATCCAATTAATTATAATAAAAGTTCTAAAATAGATATTTCTTTGTATTAATAATGATTTTATTTGGAGTTTTAAACCATTGTTCAGGAAACAATAAATGTGATAATATATTTATTTCGTAGAATTAATTTAAAATTATGCAATTTATTTTACAACAAACAAAACAAACCATCACGTCGTTTCAACACAGGGGTAGGCATAGAGAATAAACCGCGAAACTACTCTCTCCTGACACACCTCTCTAGCTTTCTCCACATTCATTTAAAGACTCTGCCTTAAACATTTTCCTGTTTGTAATGTCTATTGAGTTAATAAACTGATTTGATTTGATTTGATTCATACAACGAGTCATAACGCACTTTGATTCTTCCGACTTCTAATACAACCAACCTTTAAAATTTGAATTAGTGGTCCAGCCATGTTTTCCTCGGTCTAACTCGACTCTGTACTCCATTTACATCATCAACGAAACTATTCTATTCTTTATTCTTTCGTTACTATTCTTTCTCGATCCATGAGCTCCATATGTCCGAGCAGAAATTTGTCTGGAATCGGGAACAAGTGGTTTCATAATACCTAATTCTGCTCTAAATTCCTTTCTTATATCAGCATTTGAGATTCTGTAGTATATCGTTCTACCACACATACGTCTTAGGGATCTAATCTCTACCGCATTTATTCTGTTCTCATCCTTCTTCTGTCGGTTCCATGCTTCAGTGTGACGGTGTGACGGTGTGATGGAAAATATGGTTAGTTAGTTAGTTATTTAGTTAATTGCAGAAGAAAGAAAATACATATAAAATATATTTTTACCTGATTTTCAAATATTGCTTTTTTACCATTGTTTCAGTGTTCAATCCATCATTCGCTGAACTAATCGCAGCTCCATCACATGTGACCTTACACAACACGGAACTCAACACAATAGATTGCATGGGGAGCAACTGGCTGACGATAGATGAGATACCAGTGACCAATATTTCTAATATAAGGTAAGATATTTTCCTTATTCCAATAAAACATACATTATCAACACATCAAAAGGAAGCTGAAGTAGTTTTATTTAAACTGTGTGAATAATATAGGAGTTTCGTTAACCCAAGATAATATTTCATAATCATTAAAAATTAACCAACTACTAAAAAACGACAACGTTCAAAGACGTATACTCCAGACGCAAAAGCGCCGCTACCGACACAATGAGACACATTCTATTTTCATTGCCATTAATTCCTGTGTGTATAAACGTACCCAGGCAGTACTCGCATAAAATGTGTTCGATATAAAGATATTCCATTCCACGCACACTTCAAGCAGTCTCCTTCAATTGTCTTTGATTATTCTGTCTCAATATGTACCCAGGCAATATTCGTATCCAAAATTTAAAATGGTATTTGATATAAAGAGTTCCATTACATTCACACTCCAAGCAGTCTATTCCAATTCTCATTCATTATTGTCTCCAAACGTACCCAGGCAGTCCTCGCATTCAAAATTTAAAATGGTATAATATAAAGAGACCATGCACTATTCGTGCAGTCTCTGTACATTTTCATTCATTCATCTGTCTCCAAACGTACCTAGACAGTCCCCGCATTCAAAATTTTAAATGGTATTTGATATAAAGAGTTCCAGTCCATGTTCATTCCAAGCAGTCTCTTTCGATTTTCATTGATTCTCTTGTCTCTAAATGTACTCAGGGAATCTTCACATCCAAAATTTAAAATGGTATTTGATATAAAGAGATTCTATTCCATGCACACTTCAAGCTGTCTATTTACATTGTCATTGATTCATCCTTAGCCTCCATTATTCTTCTCCTCCACCCTCCTACTATCCGCTTTGGCCCTCCAATCTGACACTCGAAACAATATCATCACATCTCTCCTAACTTCATCTTCCCATCGCAGCCACGGTATTTTAACACCTGGGTGCCAATCCAGCATCCTTTTTGAGGTTCGCCATTGCAGCATCCTCTGTACGTGACCGGCCCATCTTAATTTACTTAGTCTGATGCATGTAGAGAGACTAGAAGCTTTGTTAATATTGTACAGCTCATCATTATTCCGCACTTTGCAGCCTTCACTGTCATTCACAGGTCCTAGGATTGTCCCCTGAGCAACACCCTTCTCTCAAAAGTATCCAGTCGCTCTGCGGATTTCGCTGTCATAGTCCACGCCTCACACTCAACGGTGACCACTGTTTGGATGATTGTCTTTTACAGACTGATTTTGGATTTCCTGTGTACGTTTCATGATTTGAGCACTGGTAGTAAAAATAAGAATGCTTTGTATCCAATTGTGATTCTTCTTTCGATTTCTTTGTGATCTTCGTTTTAAATGGTACTGAATTTTTTTTAATGGTATTTGATATAAAGAAATTCTTTTGATTGATATAAAGAATACTATGCAACTCCAAGCAGTATATTTTAATTGTCATTCATTGCTGTCTTTAAATGTACCTAAGCATTCCTGGTACCTAAAATTTGAGATTTTTTATCTTCGATAATCAAAAACAAAAGGGCAAATAAAAACGTTCCATTATTAATTTTGCGGTACGTCTTTTGTTTTATTGCCCACACAGCTCTAGGGTAAAGGATACTTAGGCACAAATCTCGCTTCCTCCCAATAGAGAACAAAGCATCATAAAGATGTCTCGCACAGCTCCAAACACGAAATATTAAAACGAAATCCGTAATTCCCGCCAAAACATGTAAATGACACCCCATATTTTATTCCGATCCGCGTTCCTCTGGCAGCGGAAAGTGCTTAGCATTTTTTCTAACATTTTATCCAAAACAAAGAGATATAAGGTGGTCTGTGGGTTATTCTTTCGTATTATCTGGAAAGGCGAGAACACGGTGCTCCGAAAGTACCTTCATCCGAAAAAATATTTTATTTTGAATAAATAGAATCTTCTTCTTCCGGTGCCGTGTCAGGTTCCCACAACGTTGGCATGCAGTGAAGGCATCTCTGTCCTGTCAGCCAAAGGAGGTGGTATTTTTCTCTCCTTAGTACATAACATATAAAACATTGCTTAGACCAGTATTTGTATAGTATATAGTGCGGAGTTTTGGGTACTTAGCAAAAGAGACAGAAATGGCCTGCTGGTCTCTGGAAGAAAGGTGTTGAAAAAATCTTTGGACCTCGCTGTGAAGGTGAAGTGTGGAGAGTGAGGTATCATCGGCTGTCCTTCGTGTCCGAAGAAGACTGTCCTTCACGGTTGTGGGTCCGTATGTGATCCTGAACCCACAAATTCTGGGGCATCTGAGGCAAGGGAAGGCGCCTGTAATGGAGCCGTCACCGTCTCCCAGTAGTCTCTTCTTTCTCCTCCTCCTCCTCCGCTCTGGAGAGTGAGGTATAACCAGGATCTGGAAGGACTTTACAACGAGGCCAACATATGAATCCCAGGGAATATTCTAATTACACGACCAAATGGAAAGCTAAATGTGGGAAGAACAAAACTGAGGTGGATGGATAGTGTTGATGGGGATCTCAGGACAGTTGGTGTTACAAACTGGAGAAAGCGGGCGATGGACCAGGGAGAGTGGCGAAGAATTCTGGAGTGGGCTGTAGAGCCTTTGTTGTTGTTGTTAACTACATGACCCAAATATGAGACCTTTCTAACTTTCACACTCGACAACAGCTCTCTATTGGTTCTGGCTTTCTATAATGCGTCTGCATTACTGACCCTATCGGTCCACGGTATACAGAGAATAACACTTCGTATTTTCACAATACCTTACTTTTCGGTTGTGACCCAACCTTCATCGATCCACTATAATACTAAAAGAAGAAACCGGTTATAATAATTGAAAAAAAAAAACTTATGGAAGTGACAACCGATGTTGGCATCATCAGGTGTTACAATAAACTGTTTATTGTAATACCTGATGATGCCAACATTGATTGGCGAAACAGCTGTCGCGACGCTCTCAGTAAATAAAAAGAAATTGTAATATTATAACAGTTTTTTTAAATTTTAACAGTAATATTGTTGAAGTATCATAGTGCTTCGGCGAAAACAATGGACTATATATTATGTTTCAGATATATTTTTTTAATTGATTTCTAGTAAAACTCCTTGTGTGTTTTGGTATGTCATTGTAAAGTTTCAGCCTATCGTTTAATATCTTTGATTGTCCTGTCTTCGGTCTTCTTCTTCTTCTTCTTATTTTAATAGATCTGACGATCTGTGACACAGAAATCATATCTCGTCGGATAATAAGATCCAGCTGTCCCTCCATCTCTTAGGCGGTCTTCCAGGTGGGCGGTGTCCGGAAGGAATTTCATAAGCGGCTGTATATGCGAGTCTGTCACCATCCATTCGGGCTACATGGTCCTTCCAGTATCTTCTTCTGGATCTACTCCACTGAACGATATCCTCTATTTCGCAGGTTTTTCTTATGTCTGCGTTGCGGACACGATCTCGGAGGGTTTTTCCAGTAATTGATCTTAGGACCTTCATCTCCGATGTTCTTAGTAGTCCATTGGTTCGCACAGTGTCAGCCCGCGTCTCTACAGCGTACCTAATGATAGTTCTTCGGTGTCTTCGGTGTTATAAAATAATAAAAGTTTGTTTTATAAAACTTTGTATTTACTCGTATAACAAACAAGTGGAATTTTTTTGGCAAAAGGGGTAGTTAACTTGTGATTGCCCTATGAAATATGAAAGCCTGCCGCTATCATTAGGGTTGTTGGGGAAACGGGCGAAGTGATTCCTTTTTATAACTGGGTAAATAATTTAATTCCGGGATCTCTTGGAATGGAGGAGCAAACCAAACATAAACACAAGACTGCTAGATTGTTCGGGGCCTTCTCAATTTGCCAAATTAAGTTTACGAATGATATTCCGCTGTGTACATACTCGACTTCGTATGGAGTATTACGAGACTAGCAGTGTACACAGCCGAGGGGGCTGTATCTGTTGTATATACACACGCATGTACATGGGATGATCATAATAAGATACGCTGCTCCTAATATTATGAACATATCATGTGCTTTGGGCGTATCGCCGCCAGATACATGGTTTCTACGTCAGACCGCTACGTATAATTTTTGTTTACGGGATTCTTAAAACTATTTTTAGTAGCCTTAACGAATCTAATCTATCCTTACTATTTATTTTATAAGTATTTTTTTTAAACTTAGGTATTGGGTGTTTAAGAGAATTCGGTCCGTTTTTTTTATAAAAATCGCAGTTATTTAAAAGGATTAATAAATAATACATTTTCTTTCTTTTTTTGTATGAAACATTCACTTTGTGGTAAGATATATATAATAAAAAAAAATATTTATATTTAAAATAAAATAGAAATAAAAACACTGCACTTTGTTTTTCACCACTATGCGGTTATTTTAATTGCCGACTAGTTTCGCTTGTACCCAAGCTTCCTCAGGGCTTTATAACAACAGAACAACAACACAGATTCACATGTATACGAGTACATGGTAGATAGAAAGAGAGGACTTCTTCCGACTTCGAATATGGCCGCCTTTCAGTATTTGATCAATTTGGTCATAACTAACTAACTAACTAACCATCACGCCGTCTCCCCGAAGGGGTAGGCAGAAAGAATGGACTGCCACACTTTTCTTTCCTGACATATTTCTCTCGGTTCCTCAACATTCCTAAATCGTGTCATGCACGCGCGTCGATTTCTCTGACTCCTCACATGGCCGACATTCAATATTTGATTTATTTGATCGTGCCACGTTTTTCTCGGTCTTCCTCTATTTCTGGTTCCATTTACATCATTAATATATAATTTTTTTACAATTCTTTCTTTATTCATTCTTACCATATGTCCAAACCATCTTAATGATCCTTTCATTATTTTGTTCATGACACCATCATTCGCACCGCATTCACTTCTTATATTTTCATTCGACACTCTATCATACACAGAGTATCCACACATTCGTCTAAGAGATCTCATTTCTACTGCATTTATTCTACTTTCATCCTTCTTTTGCCAGTTCCATGCTTCGCTTCCATACATAAGGGTTGGTAGAAGAACACCATTGTGCACTGCCATTCTAGCTTTTTTGGATAGGTTTTTGTTTGCGATGACAACTTTAAGTGCACCATTCACCTTGTTGCCTGCCCCAACCCTTCTTTCAATATCCCTCTCCACTCGCCCATCTCTTGTAAACATACTACCTAAATACATGACCTCAACTACTTGCTCCAAATTTTCTCCATTCACGCTAATGTTGCAGACTGTCATAGTTTCTTCCTTTTCAAAAATCATTACCTTGGACTTATTAACATTAATCATCAGATCATTTCGCATGCATACCTCATACATACAATTCACCAAAACTTGTCGTTCATGCTCGTTGTCTGCAAGAAGGACAGCGTCTTCTGCATACAAGAGACAGCTTACTGACATTCCGCTCATTTTGACACCGACATCCATCCCTTTCAGCTATTTCATACATTTGTCCATATACAGATTAAATAACCACGGGGACATTACGCAACCCTGTTTGACACCTTTATTGATATCAAACCAGGCTGTAAGATCTCCATTTACTCTGACACTAGCAGTGCTTTCCGTGTATAGCGACTTAATTGCCTTGATCAGTTTTGTACTTATTCCATATTCAGACAATATTTTCTACAATTTTTCTCTATTAACGTCAATTTGGTCATGCCATACTTTATTTGGTCTTCCACGACTTTTCATCCCACTCACACTGCTTGTATACAACATTTTAACCATTCTTCTCCCATCTATTCGTTCCATATGTCCAAACCATCGCAGGAATTTTTTTAAAATTTTAGTTATAATGCAATCGTCTTTGTTACATTTCTGAGATAAATAACTGAAACGAAGGAAAACGTCTATTTTTTTAGGAGTTTTATTATATTTTATGGGAATGACATGTTTCGCCTTGCCAAATTAAATATAAATAATTATCCCTTCAATAAATTTTATTCATCTACTACCGTCCCAGTATCATCAGAGAATGGATATTTTTCTGAATCTATGCATTTCATAAGTTTAAACCAACGCAGTAACACTTTAATAAATTTGATTGTAATACTTCATTTCGAACATATGGATGCCTGAGGGATATTGTTTGAGATAATAATCACATGCTAGTGGAAAGCAAACTACGAGTGACCCAAAGAGCCATGGAAAGAACCATGTTAGGAATAAGCCTAAGAGACATAGTCAGAAACGATACGTTGAGAGAAAAAACAAAGGTGACTGAAATCATCCACCGGGTGGCGACTCTAAAATGGCAGTGGGCAGGTCACGTAGCCAGAAGCTCAGATTAAAAATGGACAAGAAGACTGCTGACTTGGAGACCGTGGACGGTTAAGAAAAGTGTGGAAGGATGATCTGAACAGACACGTCGGAATAATCTGGTTGCAGTCTGCATAAGACAAGTCCTTTGTCCAGGAGTGAACGGGAATAGGCTGAGGAAGAAGAAGAAGAAGACGTGAAAAGCAAAGTAAGAATTTATAAAACATCCATCAGGTCCATAATGACTTATGTAATCGAAGCAAGAGCAGACACTGTCAGAATCAAACATCTCATAAGATGTAAGAGTAGCAGAAATGAAAACATTGTGAACTACAGTGGGGAGAACCCTTAGAAATAGGATACCCAACGAAGAAATCCACAAATACTGCAAAATTAATGAAAATGTGAGATGGAGTAGGTTAAGAAAACGATTCTGGATGCACCATACCGAGAGGATGGATCCAGTGAGGATTATTAAGATCACAATGCACGAGACTCCAGAGGGTGGTTGACCATCAGGACGATCACCAAAGAGATGGAGAGAAGGCTGGTCGTCTTCATCACGGAAAGAAAGTTGATATCCTACATAAACAGATCGCAATTTTGATAATAAGAAGAAGATTCTTCTTCTTCTTCTTTTTGTCCTGACACACCTCCGTGGTGCATAGGGCCTCAAGGAACCTTCTCCACCCGACTCTATCGCATGCCAGATGCCTAACATCATTCTAAGTGAGGCCTGCTGCCTTAACCTCGTCCTGCAGGGTTCTTCTCCAGGTGACTCTAGGTCTGCCTCGCTTTCTTTTTTTCCCCATAGGGGACCAGTCTAGTGCGCTCTGAGCGATGCAGGCTGGGTTTCGTCTCAGAGTGTGACCGATCCACTGCAATTTGCGTCTAGCGACTTATTCTCTAATTGGCTTTTCGCCTGCCATGGTCCAGAGAATGGCATTTGACACTGTTTGGGGCCAAAAGATTTTGAATATTGAGTGAAGGCACCTATTTATAAACACCACATACAAAGAAGAAGAATAAGAAGACTTTATTTCGCTCTATATTCCTTCCAGATATCAACATTTGAAATTCTATCGTACACCGTTTTATTACATGTCTAAGGGATCTCATCTTTACCGCATTTACTCTGCTCTCATTCTTGTTCTTTCAGTTCCATGCTCGCTTCTATACATAAGGGTTGGAACCAAAATCATCTCCACGGCCACAATCAGCGCAATAAAAATAAACGCCAAATGATTTAGGGGCATTTTTATATTTATTATATCTCAGGCCGTTGGGTAAAGCGGTATATGTCAAATATTCCTTACTCGGGGAAATATTTTTAATACAAACACTTAACGCATCGCAGCGCCTATAAAACCAACATACACGCATAAAGTATCTTTGCACACGGCGCTGGCGATAAAACCAGATACCACTTGCCAGAGACGGCTCGTGGACATTTTTAGCCTACTTAGTTTAGAAGAGCATTTAACCTCGGAATAATTCAAACTTCCTTAAACATTATCAACCTTTCCCTTCATCATCTGCTGAATGTAGGCCTCTCCCAAAGCCCGCCACCGCCCTCTATCCATTGCCGCTCCCATCCATCCATGTCCAGCAATCCTCTTCAGTTTGTTGGTCCAGCGGGCAGGGGGACGTCCAACTCTACGTTCAGACCTTTCCCTTACGGTGCTAAAATAAGAACGCGCGTTCCGGTGTTGGGTAGTCAGTAGTCGATCAAAAATTAGCGATTTTAAATCGGAAAAATAAGAACATTCATAGCTTATCCCCTTAATTAATAATAATTGAAGTCAAAAATTATAATATTTGAAATTTGTTTGCTGAAAACATTAAAAAAACATCTGGCAACGCTCACGGAATGTGCATAGGTCCACTCTGGAGCTACTGCCGGCGGCAGTGAGAACTTCGAGTTCCTCGCGCTTCCACAGGGCTGTTTATACGCGAATTTGTTTCCGATGTTCACAAAATACCTCCGATGTACCTGATAAATTCTGATTATTATTAATATTATTTTTAAAATCAATCCGTAAATATTATATATTATGGAGGAATACCTAAAATCTTAACCTTGTATTTATTACATTTATAGAGATATTGATGGTTATTAAAAGCAATGTGTTGAAGATACCCATTATAGGGAAGAGAGGGTTCATAAACCGCCTTGAAGTGTTTGAAATGTGGATCCACCTCTACATTAGAGAGTACTGGGTATATCCTTGGCTCTATCCAACGGCATTTCTCTTGAGTATGCTGGGGTATAACTCTCTCGAACTGAGGAGGGAAGGATAAAAGGCAACGCATTGTTTCAAGCTGATTCGGGGTTCTATTGAGAACCCCTATGTTCTGGAGCAAATAAGTATTTTTGTTCCTGATAATTACCTGCGACAGCGCCAAAATCAACTGTTCTTTGCTCCGCCAAACCCAACCTGCCTTTGGTGATGCCAGTAGGAAGAGCAAATCCTCCGTTGAATCTAATTGTCTCGGATTTGGACATTTTCATTGTCAATGAGGCAGTGTTGACATATTTGGGTTCCTTCTGATATTTATGATTTTTTTTGTATCATGTCGTTTTTTATCTTTGCTACAACGTTTTGTTTTAACATAAGAGTCGGTACAAGATCACCATTGTGCGCTGCCATTTTAACTTTTTGGATAGGTTTTTGTTTGCGATGGCAACTTTAAGTGCACCATTTACTTTGTTGCCTGCCCCAACCCTTCTTTCAAAATCCCTCTCCACTCGCCATCTTTTGTAAGCATACTACCCAAACACACGAACTCATCTTCTCGCTCCAAATTTTCACCATTCACGCTAATGTTGCAGACTGTCATGATTTCTTCTTTTTCAAAAATCAATACCTTGGACTTATTCACATTCATCATCAGATCATTTCGCATGCATACCTCATACATACTAATTACGCAGATTTTCACGGTTGGCAGCAATATGTCTTGTGTGATTTCTTTTTCTCGACCTACGCGACGTTTCGGAGATCGTTGCAGTCTCCATCTTCAGGATAATGTGGTGGTGGTAATAAGTGTGATATGAATTGTGTCTGCTAAGGTACTTAACTGTTGTACCATGTCGCCGGCAGTGTGTACGTGAGAAATAGTACTATTGTGTAAACATGCACATACATACTTTTCACCAGGACTTGTATTTCATGCTCGTTGTCTGCAAGTAGGACAGCGTCATCCGCATACAAGAGACAGTTTACTGAGACTCCGGTCATTTTGGCACCTGCATCCAACCATGCATCCAACATGCATGAAAAATGTTAATTTTATTTTATGAAATAAAGCGACGCGTCGCCCTTGGAAGAAAATACCAGACAGAACACTTCTGTCGACTGTACGCCATGCCCACTTAAGGATATTGGCTATAATAAAGGATGTCGTAAAATGTTTCATCTGGTCCGCCGTACGGTCCCGCGAGCGGAAGCGACAGGATGCAGCCGGCTTTTCCTCGTGTCGTGAAATGTTTTCATTACGCTTTTACGCCGGTCATTTTTATCGTTAGTAAAAATTTTCATTATTTCATTCAGCAGCGGCAAAACAGAATTCCTGGGCCGATATTTGTATTCTATTGTACGAGTATATGAGACACTCCTAACATGTTTAAATAAAATCATAGTTAATGTATTTTCTTCTTCTTCTTCTTCTTGTTTTTCATTTTCTCCTTCTTCTCATTCTCCTTCTACCTCTTCTTCTTACTTTTTACTTCCATTTCTGGATTAAGACATTTCTGGATGGACACTCGTCCCTGTTTTACTAAAAGAAGAAATCACGACAGTCTGCAACATTTGCGTGAATGGTAATGTAATAATTGCGTGAATGTATGAAAGAGCTGAAAGGGATGGATGTCGGTGTCAAAATAAGCGGAATGTCAGTAAGCTGTCTCTTGTATGCAGAAGACGCTGTCCTTCTTGCAGACAACGAGCATGAACTACAAGTTTTGGTGAATTGTATGTATGAGGTATGTATGCGAAATGATCTGATGATTAATGTTAATAAGTCCAAGGTAATGATTTTTGAAAAGGAAGAAACCATGACAGTCTGCAACATTAGCGTGAATGGTGAAAATTTGGAGCAAGTAGTTGAGTTCGTGTATTTAGGTAGTATGTTTACAAGAGATGGGCGAGTGGAGAAGGATATTGAAAGAAAAGTTGGGGCAGGCAACAAAGTGAATGGTGCACTTAAAGATGTCATCGCAAACAAAAGCCAATAGAAAAAAGCTAGAATCGCAGTCCAGTATGGTGTTCTTCTACCGCCTATATGTATGGAAGCGAAGCATGGAACTGACAAAAGAAGAATGAAAGTAGAATAAATGCAGTTGAAATGAGATCTCTCAGACGAATGTGTGGATACTCTGTGTATGATAGAGTGTCGAATGAAAATATAAGAAGTGAATGCGGTGCGAATGATGGTGTAATAAACAAAATAAAGAAAGGATCATCAATGAAGAAAGAATGGTAAAAAAATTATATGTTAACGATGTAAATGGAACCATAAATAGAGGAAGACTGAGGAAAATGTGGCACCATCAAATAAATCAAATATTGAATGTCGGCCATGTGAGGAGTCAGAGAAATCGACGCGCGTGCATGACACGATGTATTAATGTTGGAGAAGCGAGACAAATATGTAATGAAAGAAAAGTGTGGCAGTCTATTCTTTAGCCTACCCCTGCGTGATGGTTTGTTAGTTAGTTTTTTTTATATCATTGTATTTTATATTATTTGTTTTAAATTTATTTTTTGGACTTTGGACGATCGAAGTCAAGTACTTGTAATAAGTTTTAAAGAAGAGGGAATCTGTTAGATTTCACGAATGGCGGTTTTACGATTTTGTATGAATTTTCCCGCGTAAAAGAAAATCTTGATACAAAATGTAAGAACAGAAACCAATAAAAAAGCAAAGTTACGATAATCTCGCGACATAACCTTATCTCTTGGAAAAACAGTACTCGTATTAGATTTTTTTTAAGAAAATGCCATTTTTAGTTTTTCCACTGAAGGGTTGGAAAATAAAAGCCATTGTAATACTTTTTTTTATTATTTCCGCATATATTTCCAATGACATTAACATGATCTTACTAGAATAAACTATAATCTCATTGGTAACTTAAGAGACGCCATATAAAACGGTTTAAATGTTCTTTATATAAGTATAATAATATAGTCCATTGTTTTGGCCGAAACACAAATGATACCTTATCATTTTAACCCTTAACGTACCGTGTTCAAAACAAAACGCTCGCTCCCATGTGGTCAATTCAGTTTACCGCTAACTTTATCTAAATATCAAGCATATGACTCGATGAATCAAAATTTAATTTATGTCATCTTGTAGGGAATTTCATTAGGAATAGATCGATATCTATAACATACTCGTACATGGATTATTTGAAAAACATATCATTATTTTTTTTTTCTGGAACCATGCGATTTCTGATATGGAATGCGAGACAGCATATGAGCAACTGACACCAAGTATGAACTTGTCTCGCCACGCCGCGCCGTGGCGCTATAATTTTACGTATGATAAAGGCACCTAGGCAAAATGTGTAGTACGTTCAAGACAACGAGTACGTATTAATATTTGTCCCTTTTGGTAAAGTGTTAATATTTTCACAGTTCTGATATTATTAAGTTGCGTGCTGCGTTTCCGTCCACAGTCGGTATTATTACGTACCTATGAGAAAAGGCCAAACATATTTTATTTTTATTTTATTTTTATTATTTTATTATCGAGGGTAACAAACAGCAATTACAGTATAAGAGTATAAACACATAGAGACAACAAAACAAGGCCAATTACATGCTACCACAAATATTATATAACAACTGACATAAGGTTAAATATATAAGAGTAATAAAGTAACACTTTATAAGATAAAGAGAAAACTATTAGTAATAATGAATTAAAAATAAAATACAATTTTAAAATGTAAAAGAAAAAAGAAAAAGACAAGAAAAGAAAAAAAAATAGAGTAACTAATTTCATTCGCCCCGAAGGGTTGCTCCAACCATTTTTTTAAAATCACTTTCATTAAGATGGAACACATCGATGTTACTAAAGCACTTATTGTACGTGTCGCACGTCCGGTACACTGCCGCACTCTGAGCGTAGTTAGTCCGATAAGCAGGAAGGTGGAATATTTGGTTCGCAGTGTGTCTTGTGCGAAGCATAGGGGTATTCAGTAATAATTTACTAAGAAGTTCGGAGTTGTCTATTTTGAAGTGAATGATTTTGTGAAGCAACATCATATCATTAATTGTTCGCCTATTTTCGAGAGAGTCCAAGGAATAAAATTTAAGGGCAGAATTATAATTCGCAAATGACCTGCACATTTTGAAATTAATGTGTTTAATGAAAATTTTTTGGACTCTTTCGATGCGTTGAATATGCGCTGCATAGTAAGGAGACCAAACGGGAGATACGTATTCGAGTAGTGAGCGAACCATGGTTGTATAAAGAACTTTGAGGGCTGTGATGTTCTGAAAGGGTTTGCATGTACGCAATATGAATCCTAATGTCCTGTAGGATTTGTCTAAAATGCCATCAATGTGACTTACGAAAGTGAGTTTCGAGTCCATTGTGACTCCGAGATCTCGCACGCGATCTGAGTTAGATAATCTTGTGTTATTAATAAAATAGTCATGATTGTGCGGGTTGATTTTACGAGAAAACGAAACTTTGAGACATTTGTCAGCATTGAGGGTCAGTTTATTTATCATACAATAATCAGAGAGTCTGTCGAGATCAGACTGAAGTTTATGGCAATCGGATATGTCAGAAATATTCAGAAAGACCTTCATGTCATCAGCAAAAAGGAGGTGTTTGGAGTAGAGGAAACAGTTGCCAATATCATGAATATAAAGAATAAAGAAGAGGGGTCCCAGATGGGAGCCTTGAGGAACTCCGGATGGAATTCCCACGAAGTCTGACTTGAAGCCACCAATCACCACAGCCTGTCTTCGATTTTTGACATATGAATTCATCCATCTTAGAAGGTCACCGTGGATTCCAAGTCTGCCAAGTTTATCTAGGAGTACGCTGTGGTTTACCTTATCAAAAGCTTTGGCGTAGTCAGTGTATATGGCATCAGTTTGGAGTCCGCGGTGCATGTTCGAAATAATATAGTCAGTGAACGGTATCAGATTGGATAAAACAGATTTGTTACGGAGGAAACCATGTTGTTGATCACTCAGAACACATTTAAGAGAGGGATATAATTGGTCATATACAATACGCTCAAAAATCTTACTAATGGCAGATAAAATGGAGATTGGACGATAGTTCTTGATGAAGCTTTTGGGTCCTGATTTGTGAACTGGAATAATAAAGGCTTCTTTCCATTTATCTGGAAAGCAACCTTCAGATAGAGAACGGGTAAAAAGGATAGAAAGAGGTTCAGCGAGGGTTTTTGCACAGTTAAATAAGTATAATGGCGGTATTCCATCACTTCCAGCACCTTTGCTGGTGTCGACACCTGATAAATATCTGGCGAGTGTGTTCCTATCTGTAAGACAGCTTCCGATGTTAGTGGTGTTTGAGGGCTCGTAGGAGTTTATAGTACTGGGGGTAGTGTCACAATCAAAGACAGAATGAAAATAAGTGGAGAACGCATGGCTGATATTTCTGCCACCACTTATTGATTTATTATCATCAATAGACATTATCTTTGGAAGGGAGTTATTCTTGTACTTGCTCTTGACGAATCGCCAAAAGGAGTTTGGATTATTAGTAATATTCATTTCGGTAGAGTGAATATACTCAGAAAAACATTTCCTGGCCATACGCTTTTGGCGAGTTCTCAGCAAAGAAAAGGTGTGATAATCAAGGGAATTTTTATATTTGGTAAACCGCTTGTGATATTTGATCTTTTCTTTGGTAAGTTTTATGAGGGAACTATTGTACCGAACTGGAAAATTGGAGTTACTCTTAAAATGTCGGAGGGGTATAAATTGCTCAATGGAGTTATTCAACACGATATAAAAGGCATCTACCGCAGCGTTGAGGGGATATGTGGATAGAATATTTGACCAATTAACCTCAGATAAAAAAATATTAATTGATTCATAGTCTCCATGTTTAAAAAGATGAACGGCTCGTTGGGGTTCACGTAGTAGCTGAGAAGGTTCAAATGATAGAGTTAATTCAATAGCTGGGTGATGGGAATCCTCGGGTACAAGTGGAAAAGCAGATTGAGACACTCCGGAGACAAAATGGGAAGTACTAAGTATAAGATCCAAGGTACGATTAAGTGAGTTTTTAATTGAATTATACTGGTGAAGACCGAGAAGAGACATATAGTCCACAAGTAAAGTAGAGCAGGTAGAGGAAAAATTGGAAGGAAGCAAAGATTGGTCGGTTGTGTTACAAGACCAGTCAATGTCTGACATATTAAGGTCACCTAGAATAAGAAAGTCGTCTTCAGGCCGGTCAGTAACTAGCCTGGAGAGCAAATTTAGGAAGCTGTCAACACAATTAGCATAGTTAGATCCCTTGGGTATGTACACACAAGCGATGTTTAGATTATTTCTAGGGAGGCCGCTCGCACCACGTGTTAGTGATATCCAAATGGATTCGGCGTCACAAGTCCACTCTGGTCGAGCAACGGGATTAAGGTGGGACAAGCATGCTAGCAGTACACCCCCACCACGCGAGCCGCGATCACATCGCCAAACACTGTACCTGGAGTCGAGGAGTTCACCAGAAGCGATGTCAGGACCAAGCCATGTTTCAGATATAGCCAAAATGGAATAGTCGCCAATTGAGGAATTGTGAGAAAAGACATCAGTTTTAATATAATTTATAATACGTTCAAAACAGCGAGTAAGTATTTGTCACTTTTGATAAAGTTGTAAATATTAGCAAAACAAATTCTACCTTAACACGAATGAAGGTGAGGTCAGTATTAAAAAAAAAATTTTTGGGATGAAGGAAGTAATTTTTTGCTTTTTTTATTACGAAATATTGAGAACACTTCAATGGAGGATTAAATTTTTTTTATAATATTAGGGTCCATAGGTTTTAAGAAAATCAACTTTAAATTGGCAGTGGAAACTCAATTGACCACATGGCAACGCGACGGTTAAACTGTTCAATTAAACAACTTTGTTTTTGTATCACAATTGCATTTTATTTTACGCGACAGCTGTTTTATCAACCAACGTTGACATCATCAGGTGTTACAATAATATATCAAATGTCAAATTTTCGTGATTTTTCGAATCTTTATGTGTTCTTGTTCCTATATTAATTTGAATAATTTCTTTGATATATGTTTGAAGTTCTTGCTGAAATTGAGTTAGAAACCTAAATATTTTAATTAAAATAATGGTTAGTAATTATTTATAAGAGAAGATCTTATTGTCAGACGTGGTGGTCGTAAGAAGGGCGGAATGGGGAATGTTGTATTACATAAAGCGATCGCTTAACCCAACCAATGACAGGTCACAAGTCTTGTAAACGCCTCGACCACCATATTCTGTTTCCAAAAAACAATTTACATCTTCGTCTCTATTGAGATACAATTAATCCTTTAATGATTAACCCGCAATGGGTAAAATCCAGTATTTTTTCAAAAGTACTTGTATATATTCAAAACATTTTTGGAGGAATGTATTTCGTCTTTAGAACATGATCCAGTTTTTTTTCCAAACGCTGCCCATCCCGGTCTAACTCTTCTGAATATTTTCAGTCTGGTTTTCTTTCCCTAAATTGATCTAGATAGACATATTGAGATAGACATATTCCTCCGCAGATTCAATTTATTTATTGTCAATTATTAAATTGCTGTTGGATGGTCTCATTACTTTCGTTTTATTTATGTTTCTCTCACGAGGAAGGCACTGTAGGCTTATAATTCTGTTTATTATTAAATGTTAGTTTCGTAGTATGATTTTTAAACTGCATATTATATTTCTATTTTTATTTTTTATATACAACACTTTGTATATACAACACTAATGTATATTTAAAAAATAAAATTATTTAGACATGTTTCGGACCAACAGTCCTTCTTCAGTAAAAATACATTTTTTTAAATATTATAAAATAACTTATTGAAAGTTAAGGCATTAACACTGTGGAATTCCATAGTAATCTACTTTAAGAATTTAAAAAACAATTATAATTAAATAAATCGATGTTTTTTAACTACTTCCACTTTTGTCTTTATTTAGACAGCGCTGTCTAAATAAAGACAAAAGTGGAAGTAGTTAAAAAACATCGATTTATTTAATTATTATTTAAAATGAACTTCCATCAAGAGATTTCGTAAAATCATTTGATTATCCTAAAAAAACAATTGTTTAAACCACTTTTAAAAAATATTTATTAAAATACACGACATGTTTCAGAGGATACCTCCATCTTCAGGTGTAAAAATAAAATAAAAATAAAACAAAGAAAGACTAATAAAGAACGCATTTATAATTCGGTACAAAAGTTCAAAATTAAAAATTAAGTTGGGCTATTTGTTGTTAATAATACTTAATTTTTAATTTTTGTATCGAATTTTAAATGCGTTTTTTATTAGTCTTTTTTTTAGTTTTTGTTATAATATATTTTTACACCTGAAGATGGAGGTATTCTCTGAAACATGTCGTGTATTTTAATATTTTTTTAATAAAAAGTGGTTTCAACATTTTTTTTTAATTCCCATAGTAGATTATTATAAAATTGTTTACGTGATCTGACAGATGTTATAAAGATTTATTTTGGAATGTTTATGCTTTTGTTATAAACAAATATTATGATTCATTATAAAATTTAAAATAATGAATGTTCTTATTGGGGTTCAGGTTATTACTTACAACAAAGGAAATAAATCAAAGATTGGACTTGACGTTACATTTATGTGATAATTTATAATTTGATTATTTAGAAAACATTATAAATAATCAAATAAATTGAACATCAAGTCCAATCTTTGATTTATTTCCTTTGTTGTAAGTAATTACCTGAACGACAATATAAACTTTAAATTATTACTTTTAATTTAATCATAATATTTGTTATAACAAAAGCATCTTTATAACATCTGTCAGATCATGTAAACAATCTTATAATATTTTTTTTAATGTATCTTTACTGAAGAAGGACTGTTTGTCCAAAACATGTCTATATTGTTTTATTTTTTTTAATATAAGTGTTGTATATACAAAGTGTATAAAAAAGAAAAAATAGAAATAAACCATCATAACAACACAAAGTATGGCGTATATAGAAGAAATGCATATTATATGTTCGTTGCGTTGTACGAACGAAACGATCATTTAGGCTTTATTATATTTAATATTTCACATACTAAAATAACTTACATAAATAATTTTACAGTAAATTTTACCTTCATATTATTTGTGAAATCGTGAAAGGGAAGATCGAGAAGAGAAGAACGATGACCCCAGATGTCCTGGCTCGAGAATGTCAAGGATTGGACCGAATTAGGAGGGTGGGGGAGTTCTTCCGTCTATCACAGGACAGAGAGGTCTACGCCAGTTTGATAGTAGACATCGGGGGGACCTGACATTGCAATCGAAGAAGAAGAAGATTATTAGAGAAAGAATTTTTTACAGTTATTAACATCATTTATTAAATATTTCATACAAGCTGTGCAACTTACATTGTCAAAATTTAATTCCATAATATTTGAATAAATATTTGGCTGTAGTCAAATTAACATTATTATATTATACCTTATACAAATAAAAATGTAAGTATCCATAATTTATTGCATATTTAGCATTCGTCCGTATTATTCACACATTAAGTCAAAATATTTACAAAAAATCACACTTTTTAATTTGGATAAAATAATAAACATTTAAAATCTGATGAGCTTTCTCGGCTTTTGGAAGATGCTAGGAGACGGTTCTTCCAATCTCACGCGCTTTGCTGGCCGGCCGCACTGGAAGGTGTTGACCGCCTCAAATCCGCTCTGACCGGCCGGCCTCTTGGACTTGGCGGCTCCCTTCTTCCGGTCGTCGCCGAACCTCTTGAGGTTGAGTGGATCGGGGTTATTAGCAGCGCGCACGTGCCTGCGGAGTCTCCTCCTCAGTATCTTGTCGCCGTGTATGGCGTTGGCCCACACGGGATCTACTTTGGAGGCGCGGAGTAGAGATCTGTCGTCCAGCATCCTGTAACAATAAGAAAACAATTCATTAGGCATTGAAATATGTGAAACAATATTAAAAGCAGACAAGAGAGAACACATTAAAAAGAAAACGCAACCAGAGCGGAATAGTTACCTGAAGATGATGGAGGCGATCTCGAGGGGCAGCCCGGCCACCAGGTCCACCCTATCAGAAGTGAGGCGACTGGAGGCCATCACGCACAGCAAGGAGTAGAAAGTAGACATGTTTGATAATAATTACAAAATATCAAAGCAAGTATGTTTTGTTATTAATATGCTACGATATGTTTGCCGGCCTATGGTTTTGGCTGTACCGTACCGCCGACATCAAATACTTAAATGTCATTATTAATCAATTAGCGCGAAAGTGAAAGTTCTCACGGCCTTTAACGATTTATTTATTTGTGGATTAGTAATTTATATATTTATGTATTTATTTAATTATTTAATTATTTGTTTATTTAATTATTTATTTATTTATGTATATATTTATTTATTTATTATTTATTTATTAAGTTATTTATTTATTTATTTATTTGTATTTTTACTCATTTTTAATTTATTATTTTATTTGTTTATTAAATTATTTTTCATTATTTATTAAGCCATTTTTGAATGGACATCTTATAGCATTTAATAACTTAAATTTTGAACTTTGCATGTTTTTCTGTTAATGCACAAATTAAATTTATTTATTTATTTTATAGCAAATGCATTTATAATACTTAAATCTTACGTATGGAAGGATGTTATTTTTACTCTATGAATCTCTGTATATTTTTTCGACGCTTTATTTTATTGTTTACGGACATCTTTCTTATGGCTTTAATTTTTTTTTCTTTTTTATAGACTATTCTGATGATGACCTCCTCTCTCTCTCTCTCTCCCTCTCTCTGTCTCTCTCTCGAAATCGGAACTCCATCGTGAACAGACGAAAATATACTTATTTTATATAATTGTGAAAAAACTCAACAAAATGAGGTGCGGAAGAATGTTTATAATAAAAGATAATTTCCCGAGGCATTTAATAAATCGTCAAGTCAATTTGTGAACAAAATGTCAAAATCGTTTTTCTTAATATAATTCATAATGAGCCCAAGGGATTTAAAACCACTCCCACTTAACTATAAGTAAGATAATTATACTGCATAACATCCGTTGAGTGGAAAATTCGTGGAATTTTAGATCAATATCCATTATTTTTAATTCTAGCAACTGAATGTTAATTTCCTTAAATAACAATATAATGAATTGGATAATTTATGGAGTGTTCGTTTTGTGAATCATATATTTTCCAATATAGATCCCGTATATCTTCAAATTGCGAAAAGTCAATAAATCTTCAAAGCAGAAATTGTTAACAAAAAAATATCACAGTCAAATTAATATGTCAATTTATATCATCGTCCACGATTAATTTTGTGGCGTTAAAATCAAAATGCAATATTTAAATATTTCTACAACCAGTTGAAACTGTGAGGCAGTGGACCCAGGCCGATCACGGAATAAATATCTAAATCGTTCCTTTTCTATTGATAGTCAAATTTCTCAAGTCCACAAAAGTCCAACCGCAAACATTTTTGATAATCGCCCATTTCGCTAGTCATTGAATCGTCAATAATACGTATTACAATAATTGCTTTAAAATATTGTATTCAAATAAGTATGTCGTTTTATATTACCTCCCACAATTAATTTTTCGACGTTAACATCTCGATGCAACATTTAAATATGTTTTAACCCAGTTGAATCCGTGAGTCAGTGTACCTAAGCCGATCACGGAATAAATATTTAAAATCATTTATTTTTAATTACCAATCAAATTCCTCAAGCCCATAACAAGAGTCCGATCTCAAATATTTTTGCTCACCGCCCATAAATCTTCAAATTGCAAAGTGTCAACGGATCCTTTTTTTTATTATCCTGAGACTAAAAAAGACTTCGGATCTATTTATTAACCCTTCCGCTTAGCAAGGAATATTTTGTATGGTTCGTTCTATTGCCAGTGTAATAAATGAAAACACGTGGATTCTTTTTTCGCTTTTTAATATAATTAGTTATTTTTATATACATTAGCCTTAAAATTATCGAATGTACAGTCAAAATTATAAACTAGTTTAAAATTAATACAATTGGTGCATACTCTGCTCGCGTCGATACAAATGGTTTCAAATATAAAATGTCAAAATAAATTTATCCAACAGGTTCAAAATCTAACAAGCATTCTAGGCTTTTGGAAGTTTCTCGGGGACGGTTCTTTCAATCTCACGCGCTTTGCTGGCCGGCGGCACTGGAAGGTGTTGACCGCCTCAAATCCGCTCTGACCGGCCGGCCTCTTGGACTTGGCGGCTCCCTTCTTCCGGTCGTCGCCGAACCTCTTGAGGTTGAGTGGATCGGGGTCATTAGCAGCGCGCACGTGCCTGCGGAGTCTCCTCCTCAGTATCTTGTCGCCGTGGATGGCGTTGGCCCACACGGGATCCACTCTGGAGGCGCGGAGTAGAGATCTGTCGTCCAGCATCCTGTAACAATAAGAAAACAATTCATTAGGCATTGAAATATGTGAAAGAATATTAAAAGCAGACAAGAGAATACACATTAAAAGAAAACGCAACCAGAGCGGAATAGTTACCTGAAGATGATGGAGGCGATCTCGAGGGGCAGCCCGGCCACCAGGTCCACCCTATCAGAAGTGAGGCGACTGGAGGCCATCACGCACAGCAAGGAGTAGAAAGTAGACATGTTTGATAATAATTATAAAATATCAAAGCAAGTATGTTTTGTTATAAATATGTTCGGATACATTTGCCGGCCTATGGTTTTGGCCGTACCGTACCGCCGACATCAAGTACTTAAATGTCATTATTAAACAATTAGCACTAATGTGAAAGTTCTCACGGCCTTTATCCATTTATTTATTTATTGATTAGTAATTTATTCATTCAATTATTATTATTTTTTTATTCATTTATATTTATTTATGTATTAATTTATTTAATTATTATTAATGTATTCATTCATTTGTTTATCACATTATTTTTCATTATTTATTTAGCCATTTTTGGTTAACTTTAAGTTCGAACTAAGCTTGTTTTTCCGTCAATGCACAAATTAAATTTATTTATTTATATCATACCAAATGTATTTATAGTACTAAAATCTTACGTATGGAAGGATGTTTTTATTTGACTCTATGGATCACTGTATTATGATTTGAATAAAACATAAAAGGCTTTTTTTTTACGCTTTTTTTTTTAATCTTTACAGATATCGTTCTTGTGACTTAATTTTTTTTTATGACCCACTATCTCTTTCTCTCTCTTTCTCGAAATCGGAACTCCATCGTGAACGGTCAAAAGTATTCTTATTTTATATAATTGGGGAAAAACTCAACAAAATGAGGTGCGGAAGAATGTTTATAATAAAAGATAATTTTCCATGGCATTAAATAAATCGCCAATTCGTAAAAAAATGTCAAAATTGTTTTTCATAATATAATTCAAAATGAGCCTAAGAGATTTAAAACCACTCTCCCTTAACTAGAAGTAAGATAATTGTACTGCATAACAGCCGTTGATTGGAAAAATTGTGGAATATTACGATCAATATTCATTATTTTAAACTCTAGCAACTGAATGTTATTTTCCTTTAATAATTATTAAATTAATTGAATAATATATAGAGCACTATTTTGTGAATTAGATATTTTCCAATTTTAATCTTGTATATCTTCAAATTGCGAATTGTCAATAAATCTTTAAAACAGAAATTGATTTACAAATGAAATATCGTAGTCAAATAAATATGTCAATTTATATCATTTTTCACAAGTAATTTTGAGGCGTTAAAATCACAATAAAATATTTAAATATTTCTGCAACCAGTTGAATCTGTGAGGCAGTGGACCCAGGCCGATCACGGAATAAATATTTGTCAAATTTCTCAAGTCTACAAAAGTCCGACCGCAAGCATTTTTGCTTATCGCCCATTTCGCTAGTCATTGAATCGTCAATATATGTATTACAATAATTTCTTTAAAATTTTAGATTCAAATAAGTAATGTCGTTTCATAAATTATCTCCTACAAATAACTTTTCGGCGTATACATCTCGATTCAACATTTTAATATGTTTTACCCCAGTGAATCCGTGAGTCAGTGTACCTAAGCCGATCACGGAATAAATATTCAAAATCGTGTATTTATAATTATTTATCAAATTCCTCAAGCCCACAGCGAGAGTCCGATCTCAAATATTTTTGCTCACCGCCCATAAATCTTCAAATTGCAAAGTGTCAACGGATCCTTTTTTTAATTATCCTGAGACTAAAAAAGACTTCGGATCTATTTATTAACCATTCCGCTTAGCAAGGAGTATCTTGTATGGCTCGTTCTATTGCCAGTGTAATAAATGAAAACACGTGGATTTTTTTTTCGCTTTTTAATATAATTAGTTATTTTTATATACATTAGCCTTAAAATTATCGAATGTACAGTCAAAATTATAAACTAGTTTAAAATTAATACAAGTGGTGCATACTCTGCTCGCGTCGGTACAAATGGTTTCAAATATAAAATGTCAAAATAAATTTATCCAACAGGTTCAAAATCTAATAAGCATTCTAGGCTTTTGGAAGTTCCTCGGGGACGGCTCTTCCAATCTCACGCGCTTTGCTGGCCGGCCGCACTGGAAGGTGTTGACCGCCTCAAATCCGTTCTGACCGGCCGGCCTCTTGGACTTGGCGGCTCCCTTCGTCCGGTCGTCGCCGAACCTCTTGAGGTTGAGTGGATCGGGGTTACTAGCAGCGCGCACGTGCCTGCGGAGTCTCCTCCTCAGTATCTTGTCGCCGTGTATGGCGTTGGCCCACACGGGATCCACTTTGGAGGCGCGGAGTAGAGATCTGTCGTCCAGCATCCTGTAACAATAAGAAAACAATTCATCAGGCATTGAAATATGTGAAACAATATTAAAAGCAGACAAGAGAGAACACATTAAAAAGAAAACGCAACCAGAGCGGAATAGTTACCTGAAGATGATGGAGGCGATCTCGAGGGGCAGCCCGGCCACCAGGTCCACCCTATCAGAAGTGAGGCGACTGGAGGCCATCACGCACAGCAAGGAGTAGAAAGCAGACATGTTTGATAATTATTCAAAAATATCAAAGCAAGTATGTTTTGTTATAAATATGATCGGATGCATTTGCCGGCCTATGGTTTTGGCCGTACCGTACCGCCGACATCAAGTACTAAAATGTCATTATTAATCAATTAGCACGAAAGTGAAAGTTCTCACGGCCTTTATCCATTTATTTATTTTGTGATTAGTAATTTATTTATTTAATTATTTATTTATTTTTATTTTTATCCATTTATATTTATTTATTTATTAATTTATTTAATTATTATTAATGTATTCATTCATTTGTTTATCACATTATTTTTCATTATTTATTTAGCCATTTTTGAATTGACGCTAAATATCTAAATCGATCATTTTCAATTGTTTGTCAAATTTCTCAGGTCCACGAAAGTCCGAACGCAAAAATTTTTGCTAATCGCCCATTTCGCTTGTCATTGAATCGTCAATATATTTCAATATTTGCTTCAAAATATTCTTCTTCTTCTTCTTCTCTCCTTATAGACCTTTGGTCTGTTCCTGAAATCAGGCTGGCAACATATTTTATATACAACACTTTGTATATACAACACTAATGTATATTTAAAAAATAAAATTATTTAGACATGTTTCGGACCAACAGTCCTTCTTCAGTAAAAATACATTTTTTTAAATATTATAAAATAACTTATTGAAAGTTAAGGCATTAACACTGTGGAATTCCATAGTAATCTACTTTAAGAATTTAAAAAACAATTATAATTAAATAAATCGATGTTTTTTAACTACTTCCACTTTTGTCTTTATTTAGACAGCGCTGTCTAAATAAAGACAAAAGTGGAAGTAGTTAAAAAACATCGATTTATTTAATTATTATTTAAAATGAACTTCCATCAAGAGATTTCGTAAAATCATTTGATTATCCTAAAAAAACAATTGTTTAAACCACTTTTAAAAAATATTTATTAAAATACACGACATGTTTCAGAGGATACCTCCATCTTCAGGTGTAAAAATAAAATAAAAATAAAACAAAGAAAGACTAATAAAGAACGCATTTATAATTCGGTACAAAAGTTCAAAATTAAAAATTAAGTTGGGCTATTTGTTGTTAATAATACTTAATTTTTAATTTTTGTATCGAATTTTAAATGCGTTTTTTATTAGTCTTTTTTTTAGTTTTTGTTATAATATATTTTTACACCTGAAGATGGAGGTATTCTCTGAAACATGTCGTGTATTTTAATATTTTTTTAATAAAAAGTGGTTTCAACATTTTTTTTTAATTCCCATAGTAGATTATTATAAAATTGTTTACGTGATCTGACAGATGTTATAAAGATTTATTTTGGAATGTTTATGCTTTTGTTATAAACAAATATTATGATTCATTATAAAATTTAAAATAATGAATGTTCTTATTGGGGTTCAGGTTATTACTTACAACAAAGGAAATAAATCAAAGATTGGACTTGACGTTACATTTATGTGATAATTTATAATTTGATTATTTAGAAAACATTATAAATAATCAAATAAATTGAACATCAAGTCCAATCTTTGATTTATTTCCTTTGTTGTAAGTAATTACCTGAACGACAATATAAACTTTAAATTATTACTTTTAATTTAATCATAATATTTGTTATAACAAAAGCATCTTTATAACATCTGTCAGATCATGTAAACAATCTTATAATATTTTTTTTAATGTATCTTTACTGAAGAAGGACTGTTTGTCCAAAACATGTCTATATTGTTTTATTTTTTTTAATATAAGTGTTGTATATACAAAGTGTATAAAAAAGAAAAAATAGAAATAAACCATCATAACAACACAAAGTATGGCGTATATAGAAGAAATGCATATTATATGTTCGTTGCGTTGTACGAACGAAACGATCATTTAGGCTTTATTATATTTAATATTTCACATACTAAAATAACTTACATAAATAATTTTACAGTAAATTTTACCTTCATATTATTTGTGAAATCGTGAAAGGGAAGATCGAGAAGAGAAGAACGATGACCCCAGATGTCCTGGCTCGAGAATGTCAAGGATTGGACCGAATTAGGAGGGTGGGGGAGTTCTTCCGTCTATCACAGGACAGAGAGGTCTACGCCAGTTTGATAGTAGACATCGGGGGGACCTGACATTGCAATCGAAGAAGAAGAAGATTATTAGAGAAAGAATTTTTTACAGTTATTAACATCATTTATTAAATATTTCATACAAGCTGTGCAACTTACATTGTCAAAATTTAATTCCATAATATTTGAATAAATATTTGGCTGTAGTCAAATTAACATTATTATATTATACCTTATACAAATAAAAATGTAAGTATCCATAATTTATTGCATATTTAGCATTCGTCCGTATTATTCACACATTAAGTCAAAATATTTACAAAAAATCACACTTTTTAATTTGGATAAAATAATAAACATTTAAAATCTGATGAGCTTTCTCGGCTTTTGGAAGATGCTAGGAGACGGTTCTTCCAATCTCACGCGCTTTGCTGGCCGGCCGCACTGGAAGGTGTTGACCGCCTCAAATCCGCTCTGACCGGCCGGCCTCTTGGACTTGGCGGCTCCCTTCTTCCGGTCGTCGCCGAACCTCTTGAGGTTGAGTGGATCGGGGTTATTAGCAGCGCGCACGTGCCTGCGGAGTCTCCTCCTCAGTATCTTGTCGCCGTGTATGGCGTTGGCCCACACGGGATCTACTTTGGAGGCGCGGAGTAGAGATCTGTCGTCCAGCATCCTGTAACAATAAGAAAACAATTCATTAGGCATTGAAATATGTGAAACAATATTAAAAGCAGACAAGAGAGAACACATTAAAAAGAAAACGCAACCAGAGCGGAATAGTTACCTGAAGATGATGGAGGCGATCTCGAGGGGCAGCCCGGCCACCAGGTCCACCCTATCAGAAGTGAGGCGACTGGAGGCCATCACGCACAGCAAGGAGTAGAAAGTAGACATGTTTGATAATAATTACAAAATATCAAAGCAAGTATGTTTTGTTATTAATATGCTACGATATGTTTGCCGGCCTATGGTTTTGGCTGTACCGTACCGCCGACATCAAATACTTAAATGTCATTATTAATCAATTAGCGCGAAAGTGAAAGTTCTCACGGCCTTTAACGATTTATTTATTTGTGGATTAGTAATTTATATATTTATGTATTTATTTAATTATTTAATTATTTGTTTATTTAATTATTTATTTATTTATGTATATATTTATTTATTTATTATTTATTTATTAAGTTATTTATTTATTTATTTATTTGTATTTTTACTCATTTTTAATTTATTATTTTATTTGTTTATTAAATTATTTTTCATTATTTATTAAGCCATTTTTGAATGGACATCTTATAGCATTTAATAACTTAAATTTTGAACTTTGCATGTTTTTCTGTTAATGCACAAATTAAATTTATTTATTTATTTTATAGCAAATGCATTTATAATACTTAAATCTTACGTATGGAAGGATGTTATTTTTACTCTATGAATCTCTGTATATTTTTTCGACGCTTTATTTTATTGTTTACGGACATCTTTCTTATGGCTTTAATTTTTTTTTCTTTTTTATAGACTATTCTGATGATGACCTCCTCTCTCTCTCTCTCTCCCTCTCTCTGTCTCTCTCTCGAAATCGGAACTCCATCGTGAACAGACGAAAATATACTTATTTTATATAATTGTGAAAAAACTCAACAAAATGAGGTGCGGAAGAATGTTTATAATAAAAGATAATTTCCCGAGGCATTTAATAAATCGTCAAGTCAATTTGTGAACAAAATGTCAAAATCGTTTTTCTTAATATAATTCATAATGAGCCCAAGGGATTTAAAACCACTCCCACTTAACTATAAGTAAGATAATTATACTGCATAACATCCGTTGAGTGGAAAATTCGTGGAATTTTAGATCAATATCCATTATTTTTAATTCTAGCAACTGAATGTTAATTTCCTTAAATAACAATATAATGAATTGGATAATTTATGGAGTGTTCGTTTTGTGAATCATATATTTTCCAATATAGATCCCGTATATCTTCAAATTGCGAAAAGTCAATAAATCTTCAAAGCAGAAATTGTTAACAAAAAAATATCACAGTCAAATTAATATGTCAATTTATATCATCGTCCACGATTAATTTTGTGGCGTTAAAATCAAAATGCAATATTTAAATATTTCTACAACCAGTTGAAACTGTGAGGCAGTGGACCCAGGCCGATCACGGAATAAATATCTAAATCGTTCCTTTTCTATTGATAGTCAAATTTCTCAAGTCCACAAAAGTCCAACCGCAAACATTTTTGATAATCGCCCATTTCGCTAGTCATTGAATCGTCAATAATACGTATTACAATAATTGCTTTAAAATATTGTATTCAAATAAGTATGTCGTTTTATATTACCTCCCACAATTAATTTTTCGACGTTAACATCTCGATGCAACATTTAAATATGTTTTAACCCAGTTGAATCCGTGAGTCAGTGTACCTAAGCCGATCACGGAATAAATATTTAAAATCATTTATTTTTAATTACCAATCAAATTCCTCAAGCCCATAACAAGAGTCCGATCTCAAATATTTTTGCTCACCGCCCATAAATCTTCAAATTGCAAAGTGTCAACGGATCCTTTTTTTTATTATCCTGAGACTAAAAAAGACTTCGGATCTATTTATTAACCCTTCCGCTTAGCAAGGAATATTTTGTATGGTTCGTTCTATTGCCAGTGTAATAAATGAAAACACGTGGATTCTTTTTTCGCTTTTTAATATAATTAGTTATTTTTATATACATTAGCCTTAAAATTATCGAATGTACAGTCAAAATTATAAACTAGTTTAAAATTAATACAATTGGTGCATACTCTGCTCGCGTCGATACAAATGGTTTCAAATATAAAATGTCAAAATAAATTTATCCAACAGGTTCAAAATCTAACAAGCATTCTAGGCTTTTGGAAGTTTCTCGGGGACGGTTCTTTCAATCTCACGCGCTTTGCTGGCCGGCGGCACTGGAAGGTGTTGACCGCCTCAAATCCGCTCTGACCGGCCGGCCTCTTGGACTTGGCGGCTCCCTTCTTCCGGTCGTCGCCGAACCTCTTGAGGTTGAGTGGATCGGGGTCATTAGCAGCGCGCACGTGCCTGCGGAGTCTCCTCCTCAGTATCTTGTCGCCGTGGATGGCGTTGGCCCACACGGGATCCACTCTGGAGGCGCGGAGTAGAGATCTGTCGTCCAGCATCCTGTAACAATAAGAAAACAATTCATTAGGCATTGAAATATGTGAAAGAATATTAAAAGCAGACAAGAGAATACACATTAAAAGAAAACGCAACCAGAGCGGAATAGTTACCTGAAGATGATGGAGGCGATCTCGAGGGGCAGCCCGGCCACCAGGTCCACCCTATCAGAAGTGAGGCGACTGGAGGCCATCACGCACAGCAAGGAGTAGAAAGTAGACATGTTTGATAATAATTATAAAATATCAAAGCAAGTATGTTTTGTTATAAATATGTTCGGATACATTTGCCGGCCTATGGTTTTGGCCGTACCGTACCGCCGACATCAAGTACTTAAATGTCATTATTAAACAATTAGCACTAATGTGAAAGTTCTCACGGCCTTTATCCATTTATTTATTTATTGATTAGTAATTTATTCATTCAATTATTATTATTTTTTTATTCATTTATATTTATTTATGTATTAATTTATTTAATTATTATTAATGTATTCATTCATTTGTTTATCACATTATTTTTCATTATTTATTTAGCCATTTTTGGTTAACTTTAAGTTCGAACTAAGCTTGTTTTTCCGTCAATGCACAAATTAAATTTATTTATTTATATCATACCAAATGTATTTATAGTACTAAAATCTTACGTATGGAAGGATGTTTTTATTTGACTCTATGGATCACTGTATTATGATTTGAATAAAACATAAAAGGCTTTTTTTTTACGCTTTTTTTTTTAATCTTTACAGATATCGTTCTTGTGACTTAATTTTTTTTTATGACCCACTATCTCTTTCTCTCTCTTTCTCGAAATCGGAACTCCATCGTGAACGGTCAAAAGTATTCTTATTTTATATAATTGGGGAAAAACTCAACAAAATGAGGTGCGGAAGAATGTTTATAATAAAAGATAATTTTCCATGGCATTAAATAAATCGCCAATTCGTAAAAAAATGTCAAAATTGTTTTTCATAATATAATTCAAAATGAGCCTAAGAGATTTAAAACCACTCTCCCTTAACTAGAAGTAAGATAATTGTACTGCATAACAGCCGTTGATTGGAAAAATTGTGGAATATTACGATCAATATTCATTATTTTAAACTCTAGCAACTGAATGTTATTTTCCTTTAATAATTATTAAATTAATTGAATAATATATAGAGCACTATTTTGTGAATTAGATATTTTCCAATTTTAATCTTGTATATCTTCAAATTGCGAATTGTCAATAAATCTTTAAAACAGAAATTGATTTACAAATGAAATATCGTAGTCAAATAAATATGTCAATTTATATCATTTTTCACAAGTAATTTTGAGGCGTTAAAATCACAATAAAATATTTAAATATTTCTGCAACCAGTTGAATCTGTGAGGCAGTGGACCCAGGCCGATCACGGAATAAATATTTGTCAAATTTCTCAAGTCTACAAAAGTCCGACCGCAAGCATTTTTGCTTATCGCCCATTTCGCTAGTCATTGAATCGTCAATATATGTATTACAATAATTTCTTTAAAATTTTAGATTCAAATAAGTAATGTCGTTTCATAAATTATCTCCTACAAATAACTTTTCGGCGTATACATCTCGATTCAACATTTTAATATGTTTTACCCCAGTGAATCCGTGAGTCAGTGTACCTAAGCCGATCACGGAATAAATATTCAAAATCGTGTATTTATAATTATTTATCAAATTCCTCAAGCCCACAGCGAGAGTCCGATCTCAAATATTTTTGCTCACCGCCCATAAATCTTCAAATTGCAAAGTGTCAACGGATCCTTTTTTTAATTATCCTGAGACTAAAAAAGACTTCGGATCTATTTATTAACCATTCCGCTTAGCAAGGAGTATCTTGTATGGCTCGTTCTATTGCCAGTGTAATAAATGAAAACACGTGGATTTTTTTTTCGCTTTTTAATATAATTAGTTATTTTTATATACATTAGCCTTAAAATTATCGAATGTACAGTCAAAATTATAAACTAGTTTAAAATTAATACAAGTGGTGCATACTCTGCTCGCGTCGGTACAAATGGTTTCAAATATAAAATGTCAAAATAAATTTATCCAACAGGTTCAAAATCTAATAAGCATTCTAGGCTTTTGGAAGTTCCTCGGGGACGGCTCTTCCAATCTCACGCGCTTTGCTGGCCGGCCGCACTGGAAGGTGTTGACCGCCTCAAATCCGTTCTGACCGGCCGGCCTCTTGGACTTGGCGGCTCCCTTCGTCCGGTCGTCGCCGAACCTCTTGAGGTTGAGTGGATCGGGGTTACTAGCAGCGCGCACGTGCCTGCGGAGTCTCCTCCTCAGTATCTTGTCGCCGTGTATGGCGTTGGCCCACACGGGATCCACTTTGGAGGCGCGGAGTAGAGATCTGTCGTCCAGCATCCTGTAACAATAAGAAAACAATTCATCAGGCATTGAAATATGTGAAACAATATTAAAAGCAGACAAGAGAGAACACATTAAAAAGAAAACGCAACCAGAGCGGAATAGTTACCTGAAGATGATGGAGGCGATCTCGAGGGGCAGCCCGGCCACCAGGTCCACCCTATCAGAAGTGAGGCGACTGGAGGCCATCACGCACAGCAAGGAGTAGAAAGCAGACATGTTTGATAATTATTCAAAAATATCAAAGCAAGTATGTTTTGTTATAAATATGATCGGATGCATTTGCCGGCCTATGGTTTTGGCCGTACCGTACCGCCGACATCAAGTACTAAAATGTCATTATTAATCAATTAGCACGAAAGTGAAAGTTCTCACGGCCTTTATCCATTTATTTATTTTGTGATTAGTAATTTATTTATTTAATTATTTATTTATTTTTATTTTTATCCATTTATATTTATTTATTTATTAATTTATTTAATTATTATTAATGTATTCATTCATTTGTTTATCACATTATTTTTCATTATTTATTTAGCCATTTTTGAATTGACGCTAAATATCTAAATCGATCATTTTCAATTGTTTGTCAAATTTCTCAGGTCCACGAAAGTCCGAACGCAAAAATTTTTGCTAATCGCCCATTTCGCTTGTCATTGAATCGTCAATATATTTCAATATTTGCTTCAAAATATTCTTCTTCTTCTTCTTCTCTCCTTATAGACCTTTGGTCTGTTCCTGAAATCAGGCTGGCAGGACGGCAACCGGCAGGAATCTGAAGCGCCACAGCGTGTAGGATTCTGGTGGGATCCATCCTCTGCACGTGCGCATTCCAGTATCTTCTGTGTTATCTGCCCCATCTCACGACATCCTCCACCTTGCGGATCTCGCGGATTGCCGTGTTCCTCACCCTATCTCGAAAAATCTTTCATGCTATCTTCTTCAGCGTCCTCATCTCTGCCACCCGTACTTAAGCCTTCGTTCTTGTGGTATCTGCTCTGGTCTCAATGCTATATGTCAGTTTAGGCCTTACGCAGGTTTTATATATTCTGACCATACTGTCAGTTCTCATATACTTGTTTTTCCATATTATATCTTTGAGACAACTAGATACCGCCGAAGCCTTGTTGACTTGTCCTATTGTTTCACTGACGAGATCATTTTGACTGAGTAGATCCAGTCCCAGATATCTAAACATTGCAACCTGTTCCAGCATTCTGTCATTTAAGGATAACCTGCATTTAAAATATTGTATTCAAATAAGTATGTCGTTTCATAAATTATCTCCCACAATTAATTTTTGGCGTTAACATCTCGATGCAACATTTAAATATGTTTTACCCCAGTTGAATCCGTGAGTCAGTGTACCTAAGCCAATCACGGAACAAATATTTAAAATAGTATATTATTTATCGAATTCTTCAAGGTACTAAGCCGATCACGGCATAAATATTTAAAATCTTATATTTTTAATTATTTATCGAATTCCTCAAGCCCACAACGAGAGTCTGATCACAAATATTTTTGCTCACCGCCCATAAATCTTCAAATTGCAAAGTGTCAACGGATCCTTTTTTTAATTATCGTGAGACTAAAAAAGACTTCGGATCTATTTATTAACCATTCCGTTTAGCAAGGAGTATCTTGTATGGCTCGTTCTATTGCCAGTGTAATAAATTAAAACACGGGGATTTTTTTTTCGCTTTTTAATATAATTAGTTATTTTTATATACATTAGCCTTAAAATTATCGAATGTACAGTCAAAATTATAAACTAGTTTAAAATTAATACAAGTGGTGCATACTCTGCTCGCGTCGGTACAAATGGTTTCAAATATAAAATGTCAAAATAAATTTATCCAACAGGTTCAAAATCTAATAAGCATTCTAGGCTTTTGGAAGTTCCTCGGGGACGGCTCTTCCAATCTCACGCGCTTTGCTGGCCGGCCGCACTGGAAGGTGTTGACCGCCTCAAATCCGCTCTGACCGGCCGGCCTCTTGGACTTGGCGGCTCCCTTCTTCCGGTCATCGCCGAACCTCTTGAGGTTGAGTGGATCGGGGTCATCAGCAGCGCGCACGTGCCTGCGGAGTCTTTTCCTCAGTATCTTGTCGCCGTGTATGGCGTTGGCCCACACGGGATCAACTTTGGAGGCGCGGAGTAGAGATCTGTCGTCCAGCATCCTGTAACAATAAGAAAACAATTCATTAGGCATTGAAATATGTGAAACAATATTAAAAGCAGACAAGAGAGAACACATTAAAAGAAAACGCAACCAGAGCGGAATAGTTAACTGAAGATGATGGAGGCGATCTCGAGGGGCAGCCCGGCCACCAGGTCCACCCTATCAGAAGTGAGGCGACTGGAGGCCATCACGCACAGCAAGGAGTAGAAAGTAGACATGTTTGATAATTTTTATAATATATCAAAGCCAATATATAATATATATAGAAATTTGCCAGCTGGCCTATGGTTGTGGCTGTACCGTACCGCCGACAGCATGAATCATTAAAATTCAATTAGCGCAAAAGTGAAAGTGATTACGGCTTTAATTGAAAGTACAACCATAGATTTTTTAACAAAGCTTTTTTATTTCATTATTTTTTTCTCTATTATATATTATGGTATACTAGATACTGGGTCTATTATTTAAAAAATACAAACATAATTAAATCGCCCAAAAAATTTACAAGATATCATGGCTCTCGGGTACAGATTTGCATTTGAAACTCCATCATATAATTTTTTAATACAAATTTGTTAAGAAATCTCATTTTCGCCCCATTTATTTCTCATTTAACATTCAGTTTAAAATTACATATTTCAGTCCTATACATTTTAGATAATGTATGTTCATTAATTTTCGCCAACGACTGTACCCTTTTGTGTGCTTTGATTAAAAGTTTTAATTAAAGTGATTTAGAGAGTCGTGAAGAAAGAATTTTCGAACACAATTGTTAGTTTATTTTTCATTAGCATAATAATATATTATGACAGCATTTTCAAACTCAAGGGTTGTACAATCCGCTATCTTAATAATTGAACAGGCACATGAATTACCAAAACAAAATCTAAAATATACGATATTTATGAAAACTTACGATTTCTAGAAGTTTTTTTTTTTATTAACCGAGTACCGTTTTGATGGTCTAACAATAGGGTTTCGCTTTTTTAATGCATTATCAAATGTTTTTATAACCCCTCAGCAATGCGAAAGATGTCAATTTCATAAAATATAATAAAGTTTAAAAAAACTGACGTTTTTATTCATATTGATTATGTTTTATTGGAGTGACTTATAATATATACCTGAATTACTAAACTAACTAATCATCACATTGTTTCCTGGAAGGGTAGGTAAAGAGGATCGACATCAAAACAGTTCCGTTTAAGAAAAACTTCTCAACACAAAACAGCCTATTCAATAAAGCTAAAATGGCAATGCAGAATGGTTTCCTTGTAACGACCCTTATGTATGGAAGCGAAGCATGAAACTAGCTAAAGAAGGATGAAAGTAGAATAAATTTAGTAGAAATGAGATCTCTTAGACGATGAGTGTCGAATGAAAATATACGCTAGAATGCGGTGCTAATGAAAGTACTATGAACAAAGTAATGAAAGGAAAATTAAGATGATTTGGACACATGGATAGAATGAATGAAGAAATAATGTTAAAAAAAAGTAAATGTAAACGAACTTAAAATTGAAGAAGACCGAGGAAACGTGGAATGATTAAATATATCAAATATTTAATGTTGGCAACGTGAGAAGTCGTAGAAATCGACGTGCATGCATAACCCAATGTTTGAATGTTGATGAAGCAAGAAAATTATGTCAGGAAAGAAAAGAGTGGCAGTTCATGCATTCTGCCTACCACTTCGGCGAGACAGCGTAATGGTTAGTTAGTTTGTCAGTTAACATATTGGAAAAATATGTTATTTGTTTTCAGTATAATTCAAAATTATTATCGAATTTAAAATAAGTTTTTTTTATTAGTCTTTCTTTGTTTTGTTTTTATTATATTTTTACACGTGAAGATGGAGCTATTCACCGAAATATGTCGTGTTTTTTTAAATATTTTTTTTATATTTTGTGGTTTAAACAAAGTTATTTTCAATATCCTATGTACGAGTATATTACTATGGAATTCCACGGTGTTAATGCCTTACCATTCAATAAGTTTATTTTATATTTATACAAAAAAATGTATAAAAGTGATTGGGTCCAAGCAAACTGTTGTACACAAGTGTCGAAAAACCCAAGTGGCCCCCAAAAAAACCCAAGTGGATCCCAATAACCAGCAAATATGAAAATAAACTTCAGTACAAACCAATCCCTAGGATTGAAACTAAACATGAAAACTTTTTATATACGTACTAATATTTTATAAAATTGATTATATTTTCAAGGATAGAGAGCTCTTAACAATGCGGTATATCTAAAGATGACATCCACTTTGCGCCAGACCATAGTGGTGTGGCTAAACTGCCAATGACGGAAGCTGTAAAACCATACACGAGCGATCCCCCCCCCCCTGCCTACTTCCGTCACCCTTCCCTTTCAGTCTCCTCTCAAGCCTTACACCCCGAGTTGGAAGATCAGATGACGATACGCAGTAGCGTACAAAAGTATTTATTCTAAAACATAATTTAATCTAACTAACTAACCATCACGCCGTCTCCCCGAAAGGGTAGGCAGAAAGAATGGACTGTCACATTTTAACCGATGTGGCACTCCATCCTTATCTTTTCGCTCCGCGGGAGACACGGTGTGATGTGTTGCGAACCTCATCGCCACCAATAGGCATCTCCCACGCACACTTCGATCGTCCAGCATCCACAAAATAAATCTTAAACAAATCATATAAAATACAATGATATAAAATAAAATAAAATAACAAAATAAAAACATATTAACACATAATGTTCATTTTAGATGGTGCACTTGTTGACATGGACCATCCGGACTTTTGTGATTATTAGATTTGTGTAAGTCGCATCCACCGTTTTTTTTAATTAGCTGCAATTACATACCTAAAGCAATCAAACACCAGCAAGAACTTTAAAATAATATTGAAGAAATTATTCAAATTGTCATTGGAACAAATGAAAATTTTATTTTTACACCTGTCAAAATTCTTTATATAAACGAAGAAAACTTTAACTAATTGCATGATTTTACTGAAATCTCTTGATGGACATTCATTTCAAATAATATTCTTTTTCTTTTTCTTCCTAGCCTTCCCTCCGCTGCTGGATGTAGGCCTCTTCCATCTGTCTCCATTTTTTTTATATCCTGTGCCGCTTCAATCCATTTTTTCCCGGCGACCACAACAATATCGTCGGCCCATCTCTTCTGTGGCCGACCGATACCCCTTTGGTTTTCCCATGGCCTCCACTTTAAGACTTTGTGAGTCCATCTTGAACTTAGCTGTCTGGCTACATGTCCTGCCCATTGCCATTTCAATTTTGCGATCCGATCCATATTGGTGACTTTTGTTCGGCGTTTGATTTATGTATATGTAATTCTATCACTCAGACTTATGGCCAACATTTGCCGCTCCATGGATCGTTAAGCGCATTTCAAAATTAGATTAAATGTTGGCCTGTCATCCTTAGCTTAATGACAAAGAAATTAACTTAACGTAAGTCCCGGATGGACGGGAACAGGCCAAGGCGCAGCGAGACTGACGAAAGGGCGTCGCTGCGTCCTATAACAGTCTCGGGTGGCGGTGGAAACCTTCTATCTGTGGACAGTATTTATGGTCAGGGACGACATTGTTTCCAAACCATATGCATCTTGCCTGTGATGACATAATATGACATATTTTAAATAATAATTTAATAAAATGTTGTTTTTCAATAACTGCTTCCATTTTCGTATTTATTTCGACAGTGACCAGTTTAACCAGACTCGCTGGAATCGACAGATTGGATCATGTCTCCCCATTAAGCCCCAATCTTTGGATGCCAATGAGTCTGGCAAAATTGGTCGCTGTCGTAATGAAAGCAAAAGTGGAGATAGTTACTCGTATTAAAAACAACGTTTTATTCTTTTAATAAGGATTAATTGTATCTCAATAGAGACGAAGATGTAACTTGTTTTCTGGGAACAGAATATGGTGGCCGAGACGCTTACAGGACTTATGACCTGTCATTGGTTGGGTTGAGCGATCGCTTCATGTTAAACAACATTCCCCATTCCGCCCTTCTTACGACCACCATATCTGACAAATTTTTGGAAATTTATACAATTATTATTTAGAATTACATTTATTATTTTTTTTATTAACCGTCGCGTTGCCATGTGGTCAATTGAGTTTCCACTGCCAATTTAAAGTTGATTTTCTTAAAACCTATGGACCCTAATATTATAAAAAAAAATGTAATCCTCCATTGAAGTGTTCTCAATATTTCGTAATAAAAAAAAAAGCAAAAAATTACTTCCTTCATCCCAAAAAAAAATATTTTCTAAGACTGCCCTCACCTTCATTCGTGTTAAGGTAGAATTTGTTTTGCTAATATTTACAACTTTATCAAAAGTGACAAATACTTACTCGCTGTTTTGAACGTATTATAAATTATATCTTTGACCTTTTCAATAGGTACGTAATAATACCGACTGGATGGAAACGCAGCACGTAACTTAATAATATCAGAACTGTGAAAATATTAACACTTTACCAAAAGGGACAAATATTAATACGTACTCGTTATCTTGAACGTACTATACATTTTGCCTAGGTGCCTTTATCCTCGCCCCGCCTCGTTTATACCCGATGTCCAGTCGCTCGTATGCTGTGACGCATTACATATCAGAAATCGCATGGTTCCAGAAAAAAATTAATAATGATATGTTTTTCAAATAATCCATGTATCTTATAGATATCGATCTATTCCTAATGAAATTCCCTACAAGATGACATAAATTAAATTTTGATTCATCGAGTCATATGCTTGATATTTAGATAAAGTTAGCGGTAAACTGAATTTACCACATGGGAGCGAGCGTTTTGTTTTGAACACGGTACGTTAAGGGCTAAATATTATTTTGCTTTTATTTTTCTCTTCGTATTTCGAAGATATTATTAGTTAGCATGATTAAAACGATTTAATTTACCAAAATTTAAAATGTACGTTGGGTAAAGAAATAGGGTGGTGGCCTAGGGACAGAATGTATGACTCCCGATCCAGAGGACATGGGTTCAAGCCGACCGATTCCTTTTTCATAATAATTAGTTGTTTTCTTATCATTCAGTATCGTATTATTATTTTTTCTAAGAATTGATTGTATCTCAATAGAGACGAAGATGTAAATTATTTGGAAACAGAATATGGTAGTCGAGGCGTTTATAGGACTTATGACCTGTTATTGGTTGGGTTAAGCGATCACTTTATGTTTAACAACATTCACCATTCCGCCCTTCTTACGACACCACGTCTGACAAATTTTTGGAACTTTGTATTTATGTTAATATTTTTTAATAACTTTACTGTTGGTAGGTCCATCTATACTAGCGCCATCTATTAAGATAATTTGTAAAAACTTATTTTTTCTCTAGGCGATCACCAAAATAATCGTCATTAATAATCGGAATAATCATAATCGGAATAATAATAATAATCGGAATAATAATCGGAATAATAATAATAATCGGAATTCCACTGTGTAACGCCTAAAGTTAATCAAGAATTTATAGAACTTTCTTTGTGGTCGTTCACAATGGAGTTCTCGTCCCAAACCTTATATATGGAAACGAAATGTGGAACTGGCAGACGTATGTGTGGTGAACCATGCACGGCAGAATCTCAAATGCAGATATAAGAAAGGAATGTACAGCAGAAGAAGGTACTATACATATTAATAAAATAATGAAATTGGACAAATGGAGCGCATGGATAGGGAAATAATGGTTAAAAAAGTATACGTTAACGATTTAAATGGACTACGGAGTCCAAGTAGATCAAGGAAAGCATGGTATGACCAAATTAATCAAATTTCAAAAGTTTATCATGTTAAGTCGAAAGAATCGACGTGCGTGTATGAATCGTTGTATGAATCTGGAGGAATCTAGAGGGGTGTGTCAGGATTGATTAGTGTGGCGGTCAATTCGCTCTGCTTACGACGCGATTGTTCGTTTGTTTTGATTTTCTTTCTTTAAAATTTTTCGTTTTAATTTTCCACGGGCTTTCAATGAAAGTTCAAAAAGTACTAAGAGAGAGTTGGCGATGTGTATTTCACTTAGCGATGTCCTGAAAGTGGATAAGTCGTTAACTACCCTCTTTTCACCCCGTCCCGCGGGCACAAGGAGCCTCTGAGGGTTGATTCATCATTTAGATCGGTTTATTTGATACCGATATGTTCATTAAAATTATAACTACACCCCGTACTAAGGGAAGCTGAATATATTCAAACAAATGCCTCCCTGTTTTCAGAAGATAGTGTAATAATAGCAAATAAGTCATTCTTCGACCTTTGTACCAGAGTAGTATCAGCTATGACTGCTACATTGAAGCTCCCGGGTTCGATTTCCGGCGGTTGAATGGTGATTCTCACACTTTTTTAGTGTGTTGAAGAATTCACGTGACAATAAAATGGCGATAGATTTGCTTTATATCTCATGTAATGATAATTAATATGATAACTATACCCTTCACATCGATTTGGCTCGCACTGTAATGATGTAAAGAGCTATTTAATATTCGAACATAATTCAGTAATTGTTGCTAGTTTAGTTAAAACCCCATAATAATTTCAATAACTTTCATAACTAACTAACTAACTAACGAGGGTTAGGAAGTAAGGATGGATCACCACATTGTTCTATCCTGGCATAATTTTCGCGGTTCTTCTACATTCACACATCGTGACATGCAAGCTCGTCGATTGTTCCTACTTCGAACATGGCCGCCTTTCAGTAATTGATTAATTTGGTCATGCCATGTCTTCCTTGGCCTTTCTCGACTTATTTTCCCATTTACACTACTTGCATATAGGATATCTTTTTAACCATTCTTCCCTCATCCATTCGTTCCATATGTCCAAAACATCTTAGTGACCCATTCTTAATTTTATTTATCACGCATTCATCCGCCTTACATTCCTTTCTTACTTCATCATTAGATATTCTATACATTATTTTTAGTGACCTCATTACTACGGAATTAATCCTACTTTCATCCTTCTTCTGCCAACTCCAAGCTTCACTTCCATACAAAAGGGTCGGGACTAGAACTCCATTGTGTGTTTCATAACTTCATCAATTAAATAAATGTAATCATTTGTCATACTTGTAATTGCAATACCTTTTTGATTAACTATTTATTTAACAAATATTTGATATTAGGACGGAATGTAGAACAAAAGAAAGTAATACGAACAAAATTATAAAAGGATCACTACGTCGGTTTGGAGACATGAATGTTGAAGAAAGTATACCATAATGATGTGAATCTAGTACAGGATTCTTTCTCTCTGCCTACCCTTTCGGGGGAACGGCGTGATGGTGTTTTGCTGTTGTTTTATTTATAGTTTCTACTTAAGCTCACACATTCGTCTAAGAGATCTCATTTCTACTGCATTTATTTTACTTTCGATACTACGATCTACTGCATTTATCCGATCTCATTCTTCTTTTGCCAGTTCCATGCTTCGCTTCCATGCATAGGGTTCGGTACAAAATAATCATGATTAATGTAACTAACTAACTAATCATCACGCCGTCTCCCCGAAGAAGTTGACAGAAAGAATAGACTGCCACACTTTACTTTCCTGACATACCTCTCACGCTTTCTCTACATTCATACATCGTGTCATGCTCGCACGTCGATTTCTCCGACTCCTTACGTGGCAGACATTAAATATTTGATATATTTTATAGTGCCACGTTTTATTCGGTCTTCTTCTGTTTCCAGTTCCATTTACACCATAAACATATACATTTTTACCTTTCTTTCTTCATTCATTCATTCCATGTGTCTAAACCATCTTCATGTTCCTTTCATTATTTTGTTAAAACACGTTCATTCGCACTGCATTAATTTCTTATATTTTCATTCGATACTCTATCATACCCGGTTTACTATTATTATTATTATTATTATTATTTTGTTGAATCGCTCTTTACATCATGACATCATGAGCCAAATCGATGTAAAGGGTTTATAGCATAGTGATTCTTGTGACATGTGATAGGTAGCTAATCTATCGTCATTTTATTGTCACGTAAATTCTACACCAGACCAAAGACAGTGTGACAATCACACTGTGTTTTGCACATTCGTCTAAGAGATCTCATTTCTTCTACATTTATTCAACTTTCATCCTTCTTTTACAAGTTCCATACTTCACTTCCATGCATACGGGTCGGTATAAGAACACCATGATTAATGTAAGTGTAGTTAAATATCTTCTTCTTCTTATAGTGCTGTGTCAGATTACCCGACGTTAGAGATCACTTTGGCCAATGCTTTCCTGCCAGTGATTTCCTAGGAAGTGCTACTGAGTTATTTTATTAACTATAAAATTTTATACATAGATAACAATAGTATTTCTATTGTTTTTACAAATCCTCTCTTACATTTCTTATTGGAAAACTAATGGTAGAATAACATTTTATTGAACCAATAAGACATTTGTAATAGCTATATGCCTTCTTACAATGAAGTCGAAATATTTTGAGATCTAATCTCATAAAAACCAATTCGTTCTCAATTTCGAAAGTATTTTTTATTGTACTAAATACGAACCCGCGGTTCACATCACCATAAAATCGTAGGTTAGGGAAAGGGAGGCAAAATTAATAATTTTGACTCTCAACATCAGAAATTTAAGGGTTCAAAATTGTAAGGGATGTTGCGTCAGTTAAAAATAAATAATTTTTTTACAAATATTACCGCATCGTTATTATTTAAGTATAGCAAATTAAAATATTTATTTTTGATAAATAATAAAATAAAATGATGTTAAATTCTTCCATTTTTGTCTTCATTTTGACAACGACAGGTTTCGCCAGCCTCGCTGGCATCGAGCGACTGGTGACACTGTATAAGGTGGTACTAACGCTACGGTGGTATTAAACTGGATACAATAGTGTCACCAATCTGTCGATGGCACTAATTTGGCCTATGTGGAGCATTTCAAAATATATTTCATAATGTTCTTGCAAGGCAATAGATGTAAAATCATATTCAATCGAAATATTATAACTAACTTTCTAACTAACCAACTTTTGCTGCCACACTTTTCTTTCCTGACCTATTTCTCCGCTTCCTCAACATGCATATACCGTGTCATGCACGCGCGTTGATTTCTCCGACTCCTCAGTTGGCCGATATTAAATATTTGATTTATTTGATCGTGCCACGTTTTCCTCGGTCTTCCTCTATTTCAAGTTCCATTTACATCATTATATATACTTATTTTACCATTCTGTATTCATTCATTATTTCCATGTATCTATATCATCTCAATGATCCTATTATTATTTTGAACATAACACCATCATTCGCAATGCATTAACTTCTTATATTTTCATTACACACTCTATCATACACAGAGTATTATACATTCGTCTAAGAGATCTCATTCTACTGCAGTTATTCTAGGTTCTTCATTTTTTTGGCAGTTCCATACTTCGCTACCATTCATAAGGGCCGGTACAAGAACACCATTGTGCACTGCCGAAATATTATCATTATTAATAATACTGTGTTGAAGAAATCGTTTAGCTCTTGTTAAATGCCTTACTTAGACTTGTCTTTCTCATAAAATCTTTCTGAAAACAATTTTTCATACATATCAATTATTGCGACTTTTTGTGCATTTGAGTTTATTTTTCTCGGTGTGTTTTGAAGGTTCTATAAACTCAAACAAAAAAATTCTACAACCTAAGTATGTAAAATCTTCTTCTTCTTATTCCCCTTATTGTGTCTTGCAACCTGTTTATGCAGGATATATTTTTTTTCCTGTGATGAAGACGACCAGCTTTTTTTCCATCTCTTTGGTGAACATCCTGGTGGTCGACGGTCTTCTGGAGTCTCGTGCATCACGATCTTAGGAATCCTCGCTAAATTCATCCTCTCGATGTGGTCCCTCCAGGATCGACTTCTGTGCCTACTCTTTTTCACAATGTCATCAATTTTGCAAAATCGAAAAATCTCTTCGTTTAAAATCCAATCTCTAAGGGTTCTATCCGCGATAGGTCGGATTTTTTTCAATTTCTACTACCCTTAGGGGATGTTAGATTCCGACAGTCTCTGCTCTTGCTTCGATTCCGTAATAATAATAATAATAATAATTTTAATTATTATTATGTATGAAAAACAATAGTTTTCAAGGAGTTTTATAATAATATTTATGTATGACATGTTTCGCCCTTCTAAGGCTTTTTAAACTGCTATAGAAGGGCGAAATATGTCATACATAAATATTATAATAAAACTCCTTGAAAACTATCGTTTTTCATACATATTAATAATTTAATATGGAGTTTCAAACCATTGTTCAAGAAACAATAAATACCTAATAATAATAATAATAATAATTATAGTAATAATTATAATATAATAATAATAATAATAATAATAATAATAGTAATAGTAATAATTATAATATTAATATTAATAATAATAATAATAATAATAATTATATTAATAATATTAATAATAATAATAATAATAATAATAATAATAATAATAATAATAATTATAATAATTATAATAATAATGATAACGATGATGATGATGATGATGATAATAATAATAATTATTATTATTATTATTATTATTATAATAATGATAACGATGATGATGATGATGATGATGATGATGATAATAATAATAATAATAATAATAATTATAATAATTAGACTAATTTGTACTAAAGGGCGCTTTAACAATGTTTTTAGTCATGGGAGCTGCATTTGACACCAGCAATCGGATAATAGTAGGAATAACTTTTTGAAAACATTGTGCTTTCACAACACTCTTTTGCACGTTTCACAAACATGTTTTGGGACACAGATATTCATTATGGTCGTAATGCACGTTTTATAAATCTTATAAATTACCCTCATCAAAGTGGGGCTTGTGACAGCTTCTTAAAAAGATTATATTCAAATCATCATTCCGAAGAACGACACTGATTGGCCGGAAGCGAGCTTTGGGTTGCCATGCGATGAATTCCAAATTCAAATTATCTTCCCGCCTTCATTAGAATTTGTTTTTATTGTTCCTGGCAACACTGCAAGGCCAACAAAGCAAATCTCGACCGAAATTTGGATTAAAGATGCAAATGAACGTTATTTCACAGCTACAACAATAATCCTTCAATACAAACCGTTAGATTATTATACAACGATTTGTTTCACAAGAGTATTGATAATATTTCCTTTAAACCGTGTTTAGAGGTTAACCTTAACCTTAATTAATAATGAAAGGATCATTAAGATGGTTTAGACATATTGAAAGAATGAATGAAGAAATAATGGAAAAAAAATATATGTTAATGATGTAAATGGAACCAGAAATAGAGGAAGACCGAGGAAAACGTGGCACGATCAAATAAATCAAATATTGAATGTCGGCCATGTGAGGAGTCAGAGATATCGACGCGCGTGCATGACACGATGAATGAATGTTGAGGAAGCGAGAGAAATATGTCAGGAAAGAAAATTGTGGCAGTACATTCTTTCTGCCTACCCCGTCGGGGATGGTTAGTTAGTTTAATTAATATTATTTAACCTTTTCCTCACCGTTTAAAACGTGCGTAACTGTGCGGCGGTGTGTATTACTACACATTATATGTCAAATAAAAATAATTAAGGGATCATTAAGTTGGTTCCGACACATAGAAATAATAAAAATGAAGGAATAATGGTATAGAAATTAAGTGTAAATTATGTAAAAGAAACTATAAATAGAGGAAGAGCTAGGAAAATAAGGTTCCGGTTTCGATTCCAAACGAGGCCAGTGTGATTGTCACCCTGTCTTTGGTCTGATGTAGAATTCACGTGACAATAAAATGGCGAGAGATTAGCTACCTATCACATGTCTCCAAAATCATTATGATTGCAATAATACCCTTTACATGGATTTGTCTCATGCTGTCATGATGTAAAGAGCGATTCAACAAATAATAATAATCATAATAATAATTTGGGATAGCGCCAGAAAGAAGAAGTAGAAGCACATAAATCTAAGTGATCCTAATTTCTATGGCTTTTATCATGGTTTCATCCTTTCTCTTGCCAGCTCCAGGCTTCACTTTCACGCATAAGGGTTGGCATTAGAACTTTCTAATATACTGCCATTAATTTTTCAATGGGTCAGCAAAGTACAAAGTGTTTTTGAATGATTTATTCAACAAAGTAATATTATAAATAATAATTTCAGAAAATGTGAAAAGAATTTTCAGGTTTTTTATAAACTTTATAATTGCCAACATACTCAAGTTAAACCGCAGAGGTTCGTCGGCCTAGAATGTTTCCAAACATTATCCGGCGGTTAAAGTTTGTCTCAAGTTGAACAAACGCTCAAACTTCTAAAAGGCCACCGCTGCTGAACTTTCGTTAGCCAAGGTATCACGAAGCGAGGTAGACTTGTCATGCGGTATTGCCAAGAACTGAGATGCCGAACTCCCAAAATTCAGAAACAATCAAAGTGTAATCAAAACGATAAATAAAAAAAACTACATGATATATTATTATTCTTCAAGTGCCCTGTCGGGTCACCCCAACGTTGGTGATCACCTCATCATTTTTTGTAACCATTTTTTCATATTAATTTATCATTCATCATTTATTTATTTAAATATATACTAAGCATTACAGAATTATTTTCCAATACACTAAATATACAAGTTGGAGATACACAATAATAAGTAAAACATAAAAAAATAATTAAAAAGAGCGAGTCACATAATAAACATGACAAATTAATAAAATAAATAAACTAACTAACTAACTAACCATCACGGCGTAGGCAGAAAGAATGGACTGTCACACTTTTACTGATGCGGCACTCCATCTTTCTCTTTTCGCCCCGCGGGAGACGCGGTGTGATGGGTTGCGAACCTCATCGCCACCAATAGGCATCTCCCGCGCACACTTCGATCGTAAAACATCCACAAAATAAATCTAAATCAAATTATATAAAATACAATGATATAAAATAAAATAACAAAATAAAAATAATTCAACACAAAATGTTATTTTTAGAAGGTGCACATATTATCTATTTAATTTATGTTCCACGTGTCCACCGTTTTTTTTAATTTAGCATACAATGTAATAACACATAATGTTTTTTTCGATGTTGACATGGACGATCCGGACTTTTGTGTTTATTTAATTTATGTTACACGTATCCACCGTTTTTTAAATTAGCTGTAATTAGGCACTTAACCAGCAAGAAATTTAAAATAATATTGAAGAAATTATTCAAATTGTCATTGGAACAAATGAAAAAAATATTTTAACACCTGTCAAAATTCTTTATTAAAACGAAAAACGAATATAATTTTAACAGCAAAACAGTACAAACGTATTACGTGTCACAATCAACTATTATAAAGTGCGGCAACAATTAAATTGACCAAAACAATTCACTTAAACACGAAATATCTCCAAATTTACAGGAGCACCACATGAACCAAACCAAATTTTCAAAATCAGAACGTTGTTTACAGTCATGACGTACGGGATAAAATAAATATAAAATTATAATAAGGACAGTGGTTCCCTAAGGTGAGCCAGACTATCACAAAATACGTAAAATTCCGAGGTGACACGATTTAGCGAGGTGACAAGATATTGTTCTACCTACCGGCATCACAATCGGCAGGTTGGTTCTACATCGTGGGAGATAAAGCAATATATGGTCCCTTTGTCGAATATAATTATCAGGGACGAACAGATCTACATCACTCAGGATTTCCGAGTTATTCATATTAAAATGTTAATTCACAATACAAAGTGATGGCGAATAAAGAAGAAAGTATAAAACTTAATTCATAAAAAAATATTCATGTAACGTTCGCCTGTCTTAGGTTTTATCGAATGTTTTCAGATATTTTTTATATTGAGTTGTAGTGAGATTCCTTGTGTCTTTTGGTAGTTCATTGTAAAGTTTCGGTCAATTGTTCAATATCCTTGATTGTCCTGTCTTAGTTCGTGCATTCGGTAAGTGATATCTGTCACAGTTCCTGGTCCAGTGTCTGTGTATGTCTGAATTTTTAGTTAATTTGTAGGTGCTGTCTGTTGTCTTTTCCATGGTCACTCTGTGTACAATTTTTAAGGTCTCATATTTGGTCAGGTCTGATATGTCCATTTGTTTTGTTTAACGGTAAACTTGTAAGGTTGGGGTAAGGTAGTCAATGTTATATGCTAATTTTATTATTTTATTTTGTTGTCTTTGGAGTCTGGAGATGTCCTTTTGGTTTCCAGTCTCTCAGAAGGGAAACATATGTGTCAGTTCCTTTTTTATTATTTATTAAATATAGTTATTAATATGTTTTTAAGAAATCATAAATATTAGGTCCTTACATATGAAATTGGCGTTTTGTATGGGAGGAACATAATATGATTTTTTTTTTATATAATATATTTATTTAATCAAAGTATATACCATTGCTATCTATGCACTTTTGCCATCTCATAGGTAGTTCATCGATCCCTTTACTAAAAAAAACATTCGGACGGGAATCAATAAAATCTTTGAAGTCGGTTTGGACTGCCCCATCGGAGTTGAATTTTTTCCCTTGCAAGAAGTTATCCAAATTTCGAAAAAAATAGTAATCTGTTGGGGCAAGGTCCGGAGAGTACGGTGGATGTCTTAGACATTCCAATTGAAGCTCTTCTAATTTGGTAGCCGTCTGTTGTGCAGTGTGTGGTCTAGCGTTATCATGAAGCAGCAGTGGCCTAGAGCGATTAACCAGCCTCGGTTATTTAGCAGCTAGCTTTTCCATCATGGTTTGCAGTTGCTGACAATAGACATCTGCCAAAATCGTCTGGCCAGATTTAAGAAAGCTGTAGTGAACGACACCAGCACTAGTCCACCAAACGCTCACAAGTAACTTTTTTGGAGTCAATTTTTGCTTGGGGCATGGTTTGGCTGGTTCGGCAGGGTTCAGCCATTTTCAGCCGATGAGCGCTTCCGATTATCATACAGGATCCACTTTTCATCACAGGTAATGATTCGATTCCAAATCCCTTCATTATTGTGCCGGTTGAGTAATGCAATGATTTGCTTCACTCAATTCGTGAGGTACCCACCTTTCAAGCTTTTTCACCTTCCCAATTTGCTTCAAGTGGATTAAAACAGTTTTATCACTAACACCGCAGCCTGCAGCTAACTCGGACGTGGTTTGCGATGGATCCGCTTCCACAATAGCCTTCAATTCTATTTTATCAACTTTGGTCTCCGGCCGTCCACGGGGCTTGTTCTGCTGGTCGAAATTTCCAGAACGAAAACGTTGGAACCAAAAACGCACTGTGTTTTCTTTTGCGGCACCGTCGCCATACACATCATTAATCCTTCGAGCCTGCAGCACTGGTGCCACGGTGGAACTCGTACTCGTAAATAACCCGATATTTCAAGTTTTCCATTTTGTAAACTGAGTGACGCAAAGAAAAAAAACAAATGAATTATAATTTTCGAAACACAAATACTTAAGTAAACAGCTGTATAAATTTGAATTTGGAATTCTTAACCAAAGAGAAGATATTTGAGATCAAAGTTGCCAGTACGACAAAACGCCAATTTCATATGTAAGGACCTAATATATTCTTAAAAAATTCGTATTATGAAATACCAAAAAATTTATGCGTTTTGTGTTTCAAAAATATATTTTCATCTCGTTCGTAACGTGACGTCACAAGAGTGCAGTTACGTTATTGTAAGAGAATATTCCGTGTTGCAGTCCCCAGCGGTGACGTCACGCTGAGCAGTCCCGGGAATCTGACACGTGTCGCTTGCAGCTGCTGTGGCGGTGACTGTTTGGAGCGGGTGGCGACAGTTGGGGTCAAACAACAGGGGGAGGAATTACAATATTAAAAATGAAGCTTATCGAGTGACCTAAAAGACGCTTCTCACCACTACCAGACAACCTTAATTGCGATCAGTAAAAGATAATGTGCAATGCCTCAAGACTAAAATCTTCAACCAATGCGTCTTGCCAATCATGACGCACGGAGCCAAAACGTTGACACTGACTTTAGATTCAAGATCGCCCAACGCGCCATGGAAAGAGCCATGCTTGGAATAACCTTGAAGGACAGATTTAGAAACGAATTTATTCGTCAACAAACCAAGGTGACTGAGGTGGCTCTGCGGATAGGCGGGCTGAAGTGGCGATGGGCTGCCCATTCTGGATTACACACCGCGTACAGGATTCCGCAGAGGTGGACGGAAAATGGCGATAGATTAGCTACCTATCACATGTCACGAGAATCACTATGATAGCTATAATATCCTTTACATCGATTTGGCTCATGCTGTCATGATGTAAAGAGCGATTCAACAATATAATAATAATAATAATAATAATAATAATAATAATAACAATAATAATAATAATAATAATAATAATAATAATAATAATAATAATAACAATACAGATAGTCTCTCCAGAAACTCCAATTCGCCATTGGGATAACCTAGAAAAATTATACCTTGGTAGCTTCAACAACTGTATGATAAAAACATATCATATAAATTCCTTATTATCATGTAATGTATGTATTTGCATAAACAGAAAGCTTTCGAAATATGCAAAAGTTAATTTTTATATCAGCTAATATAAAACATCCGAAATGAAGACACTGAGGATGATAGCAGGCATGACACAGAGATCGCGTGGGGAACACCAGAAAAAGAGAGATATATGAGGTTGAGGATATTATAAGATGGAGCAGACAGTGAAAAAGGGACTGGTACGGTCATGTTCGAAGAATGGACACCACCAGACTCCCCTATATCGCATTGCATAATCAGCCTCATGGGACTCGTCTTCGTGGAATACCCCCTAAAATATGGAAGGACAGCTGGGAGTCTACCTCACAGGAGAAGCAACACTCTGGAGAACAGACCACATAGGCCACAATAAGAAAGAAAGAAGAAGAAGAATACAAATTCGAATATATGCAAACATTATCACAGATGGACATAACATATTGATACAAATAGTTGGACACAAAGAGAGACATGTATACAATAGGTCGTTTGAACCTAGGCTGCCTATTTTTGAAATCATTTTGGTTAGTTTCTATCGTTCCTCCGATGATGAAGATGTAAATAAAACTTTCGAAACATCTCGAGAAAAATAAACTCAAAATGGAAAAACAGTATTTTAATTCATAAAAAATCGTCATTTAAATACTTGTTCGAACTAACTAGCTAACCATCAGGCCGTCTATCCGAAGGGGTGGGCAGAAAGAATGGACTGCCACACTTTAACCGATGCGGCACTCCATCCTCCTCTTTTAGATCCCCGCGGAAGACGCGATGTGATGGGTTGCGAACCTTATCGCACTTCGATTATCCAACGTCCACAAAATAAATCTAAAACAAATAATATAAAATTCAATGATATAAAACAAAATAACAACATAAAAATAATATAACACAAAATGTTCTTTTAGATGGTGAACTTGTTGTCAGCTGGACTTGTTGTCAGTTGTGTACTTGGTGCACTTGTTGTCAGTTGTGTTAAATAGCTGTAATTATCCACTTAAAACAATCCAGCTCTATCAAGAACCTCAAAATGTAATCAAATTTTAATTTACTTATTCGACATATAAATAATTAGTTTCACCTTTCGAGGGCATCTCATGAGTTATCTTCTCTTGCAAATTTGTTAAAATACAAACTGTTAAAATATACAACGTTGTTAAGGGTATCACATTCTTTTTCGCGGCAGGTGTTTTGTCATCCGATGTTGATATCATCAGATTTTCATTCTTCGCCTCCAACTCCTCCTGTCCTCCGCTTCCATCCTCCAATCTGACACTCTTAACAATCTTGCTCCATCTCTCCCAACTTCATCCTCCCATCGCAGCCTTGGTCGTCCAGGTCTTTTACCACCTGAGTGCCACTCCAGCAATCGTTTTGGGGTTCGCGATGACGGCATCCTCTGAACGTGACCGGCCCATCTCATTCTATTCAATCTGACCTGTGTAGAGAGACTGGGAGCTTGGTAAATATGGTACAGCTCGTCATTATGCCGCACTCTCCAGCCTTCACCGTCGTTCAAAGGTCCCAGAATTCTGCGCAGCACCCTTCTCTCAAAAGTATCTAGTCGCTAATTTTACAAATTTAATTTTTTTTATAACAGTTTGACATTTTTTAATGTATATTTTTATATATCCTTGAAACCTTTTAATGCTTTTCCGTCTAAAACTGGCAAATCGAAATTCCGAGTGTAGAGTTAACAATGTCTTTTCTCTGTCAACAGCAAATGGTAAGCGATGTGTGGACAATCATGAATATTTAAGGACTCGCCCCTCCCATCGCAAACACAGAATAATTTAACGTTTTTCCATTGGTTCAGAAAGTAATTTTTAGAGTTCGCCAATACCTTTCAACCCTTATACGAGTATGTCAAAAAAGGTAAACCATTATTTCAATCCTGAATATAACAGAAGGCATATTTTGATGTTATATTAACTTGTGTTGAAGCTAAGCTTGGATCTGGCAAAAGCAGGATGTAAATAGAAAAAAATATCTGTAGAAATGAGATCTCTTAGAATAATGTTCCGTCTCTTTGTCAACATCTAATTGATCTTATCCTTTTTTTTTTGGCAATCCGTTGTTTTTTTTTGTACACAACAAGAACCCAAACACTGTATACGATTTTTTTTAAGCTGTTATATTGATTCTCATGACATGTGATAGGTAGCTAATCTTCTTCTTCGCGTGCCTATCAGGTCCCCCTGACGCTGGCAATCACTCCGGCGAAGGGTCTCTATCTTGCGCAACCCGGAACAGCTCCCCCACATGTCTCATCCCGGTCCAGTCTCTTATGTTGCACAACCTTCTACCAGGACCAAGCTGCCCCTCAATTTGTTCCCATCAGTATTAGTTGGAGCAAACTGTATTTATCTCCCCGCCGAATGTGACTCAGATATGAAATCTTACGGAACTTGACGTCCTTTAGCAGTTGTCTCTCGGCTCAACGGCTCTCCTCAAAACCTCCAAATTGTTGACGAAATCTGTCCACGGTATGCGAAGCATTCTCCTGTGCAACCACATCTCGAATGCTTCCAACCGGTTCATAGTGTTCTCTTTCAGGGTCCAAGTCTCCGAGCCATAGAGTAATACAGACCAGACATAGCACGTAGCTAAACTATCGATATTTTATTATCATGTGAATTCTATACTGGACCAAAGACAGTGTAACGCACTGCCATCACCGGATATATATTTCATATATATAAAAAATAATCATTTTTCTTGTAGATTAATGGTTAGTTAATTAGTTTATTCAAAAACCTATGGTCATAGACTCTACTTTTTCAAATCCCATAACTTAAAACTCTATGCACAATTAACACAAGGTTATTATTGGGTAATATACGATTACTTAGGAAATTGAAAATAACTCTGTTTAATCCACTAATTATTTTATAAATATTTAAAAAAACACAAGTTTCGGAGGATACTTCCATCTTCAGGTGTAAAAATATAATAAATTATATTTTTACACCTGAAGATGGTCCTCTGAAACATTTCGTGTTTTTTAATAATTAGTGGATTAAACAAAAATTATTTTCAATTTCCTAAGTTTATTTCTATGTAATTCCACAGTGTTAATGCCTTAGCGTTCAATAAGTTTATTATTGGGTACTTCGAAAACTCTTGATTCTAAGACTTGGAGATTTACGCTACTGTCAATTATATAAAAGCGTCATTTGCATATACGTTTAGCATTGAATGAAATCGTATTTGAAAAATGAAATGTTTACGTGTTTGCTCGATTCTCAACAGGAGCGTACTCGAGAAACTTCCTTATTACGTAGCCAGTCCTGGCGCAGGATCTGTCGACAGAGCCGCTCTGCGTTCAAATTCGGAACCTTGAATAATTCATCGCCGAGCCGTGATTACTGCACCTCAAATTAGCAGGCAAACCTAACAACCATTTTGCCGCACCTCGACAAGGCATTTTTTATTTGATTTAAGCTTAGCAACATGTTTAAAAGTACAGAGATATATTAATAATAAGAAGAAAAAATTGTGATATTTTCTATCGTTAAAAAATATAATAAATTGAATTAAAAAAGTAACAGTATGAATTTAGACGAGACTATTGCAGTGCGTTAAGATAGGAGATTATTTCACCTCATTGCAAGAATAACGTGTTGTCTCTAAAAAAAATTAAAATTAAAATTTATTTATTTATTATTTATTTATTTATTCTAGGGTAAGAAAATACACAAAAAAGTACTCAAATAAGGCCAATTACATGTTACCACAAATATAAATGAATCAACAGTGTTTAACATAATAGACTTATGAAATGAAACAAGATACCCGTCTGAAAGAGACAACGTGACAACACAATATACCACTGTTGTGTTGTCTCTTTCCCTCATAAATTTTCATTTTTTTACTTTAAAAATACCATGTTTTTGTAGAAAAAAATTTTCAACACGGCGGATTTGATTTTCGAAAAGTCACGTTATTCTTGTATAGAGGCGACTTATTGTTTCTTGAACAAGGATGTGAAATTCCATTTAAAAAAAAACATTTCATTGACAAAAACCAAACGTTTGATATTACCTTAGCAAGGCAAAACATATCATTTATCTAGAAAACTGACATTTTCATTCATATAAATCGAACCGGAAACACATGTAGCTCGTTTAATACAGAAAATTTATTTAAAGTTACTAATTTAGAATTAATTGTACGAGTATCTCAATAGAGACGAAGATGTAAATTAGTTGGAAACAAAATATGGTTGTCGAGGGGTTCACAGGACTTATTACCTGTCATTGGTTGAGTTAAGCGATCGCTTTATGTGTTACAACATTTCCCATTCCGCCCTGCTTAAGAAATTTTGAATCAAAACCCCCAAATCTATAAAAATCGTGCCCATGCATAAACCAACAACCCACCAAATCACATTTCAACAATGTTCCCATCAAAAGTAAGAGGAAAAGCCACAAGAGCTGAACCTCTGCAACCCAGAAGAGGTTTTGATTCAAAATTTATTGCGCAAGCCGGGCTTCTGAGCTTCTATGGCAGTACCGCCACTGCTCAATCTATATAATAAAACTCAGTGTGTGTTATTGTGTTTCCCAGTAATCAATCAAAATGGCATATGGTACCGCTCTATGGTCGAAATCTATCCGAAATACGTGTAGTTGCAGCAATTATGCGCAACGGCGCTAGTGCTCCCCAAAATGGCGGCCTACGATCAGCTGTTTTCGCGCCGAGTTTCCCGCGTTTTCGCGAAAAGCGGGTCATCGGGCCTATTTACCAGCCGCCATTGCGGTCGCCATATTAATAGCGCCCTGCACACCTCCGTGCATACTAAATGGACGAATATTCACGCGTGTATGCATTTATAATTGCGTGGAACGGTCCAGTAACAGATTAAACGGAACACCCCCCAAACGAAATCTTTCCTGCTAACGGTTATCACAGTCACCAAACGGTAAATTATCGTAAAAATATTAAATTCCGTTTATAAAGTTTACTATAGCTGATATTCTTAAATATACCTATTTTTAAGTGTCATTGCAGCAAGTCTGACATCTTTGCTAATAGAATGGCACTTGGATGGCACTTGGACCTTAATTGTAATCATTTTTCTTTTCATATTTTTGTATACAACAGGTTATTAGAACCCAATTATTTTACAAACATTTTTAGCTGATAGCAAAGTCGGAAAACGAACTGTAAAAACTTTTAAATAGATTTCAGACATCGGCCGCCAACTTCAATATGATGATCTCAGTTGAAAAAACAAAAACCATGACATTCTCAAAAGAACCCTTGGGATGCAGATTATCCTTAAATGACAGAATACTGGAACAGGTTGCAAAGTTTAGATATCTAGGAGTGAAACAATAAGACAAGTCAACAAAGCTTCGGCGGTATCAGGTTGTCTCAAGGATATAATATGGGAAAACAAGTACATGAGAACTGAGAGTAAGTTCAGAATATATAAAACCTGCGTAAGGCCTATTCTGACATATAGCATTGAGACCAGAGCGGATACCACAAGAACGAAGGCTAAAGTACGGGTGGCAGAGATGAGGACGCTGAGGATGATAGCAGAAAGGGCTATTCGAGATAGGGTGAGGAACACGGCTATCCGCAAGATCTGCAAGGTGGAGGATGTCGTGAGATGGGGCAGACAACGCAGAAGATACTGGAATGCGCACGTGCAGACGGTGAATCCCACACGCTGTGGCGCATCAGATTCCTACCGGCTGCCGTCCCCCCGGAAGACCGCCGAAGAGATGGAGAGATAGTTGGGAGTCAACCTCCCAAGAGAGGCCAGCCTGATTTCAGGAACAGACCAAAGGTCTATAAGAAGAAGCAGAAGAAGAAAAATACATTTTTAGCTATTGATTTTCGAGACATGTAGTTGGCAGCTAGTCTATGGTCATTTTTACTGTCACGTAAATTCTACCAGACCAAAGACATCGTGAGATTTTTTTTCACACTGTAATCGGGAATCAAATTATAATATAACTCCTTGAAAACTATCGTTTTTTCATACATATTAATAAAAATCATTATATTATGATATAAAGTATATTTTACATAATTTATTAGAACAAAACAGTACTAAATTTATTTTTCTTAATGGAGAAAAATATTTGTTGAGTGAAAATAATTAATTATTGAAATCAATTAATAGTTTAAAATAATAATAGTAATTAATAAAATAATGTAGTTTTCCATGTATCAGTTTTCAGATATGTCAATAGGGGTGGGTTTATTAGCAATATAGGGCTTTGCCCTTACTTTAATGTAGGCGTATTTAGATAGTAGGCAATTAGTGGAGTTTGTTTTGGCTTGCTCAGTTTCCGATATCATTACGGAGCATACATGGTGTATATCGCGTACAAGCGGCTAATGGCAACAGGGCAATACTTAGCAATTACTCAAATTCTATAAAATGTTTTTCGTTATGAAGATAAAATGAAAGGAATTTTAAGGATTAATTGTATCTCAATAGAGACGAAGATGCAAATTGGAAATAGAATATGGTGATCGAGGTATTTACAGGACTTATGACCTGTCATTGGTTGGGTTAAGCGCACGCTTTATGTTATACAACATTTCCAATTCCATCCTTCTTACGACCACCATGTCAGACAAATTTTTGGAAGTTGCATATATGGTTATATGTAACAACACACTTCACATGTTATATTCCAATCTACACACTAACGCCATCTATGAAGATTGGATTGAAATATTAACCAGAAGATATTTATATTAACGCAATGTGGGCTACTGCTATAAACGTATTGCTAGATAACGCCTGGAGATGTCACTCCAATTTATATGCTATTTTTAACTTGGACCAGTTTTTGTTTTTACAACATTTTGAATGTATACAAATACTTTTAGACGAATACTGGATTTAACCCATTGCGGGTTATCATCTCAAGGACTAATTGTATCTCAATAGAGACGAAGATGCAAATTGGAAACAGAATATGGTGATCGAGGTGTTTACAGGACTTATGACCTGTTTTTGTTTTTTCCGTGTGTTTTGATATACTCGTAATTTTTGTGATTTCAATGTATTCAAATGAATTTAAAGAGAAGAAAGGATTGTAGAAACTATTTAATAAAGGGATAAGAGAGATAAAAAGTAACATATTATTAAACGTTAAGGGATGAACACCGTGAAATTTCATTGTAAATATTTTGGAATCGAAAAACTACGCTGTTTATGTTCTACATATTATTTTATTAAATATCTTCATACAATAAAAATATTAAAGGCGACAATGTTTCGAATGTGACCTTCATCTTCTTTATCCCAGAAATATTGTCGAATTATATTATAATATTTTTATTGTAAAAAGATTTTTAAAATTGACAATTCGTAGCTACTCAGCAATTTGTCACTCAATACCTCCATGTCTCGCACAAGACACACCGGGAGCCAAGTTTTCCATCTTCTTGTTTATCGCACTAACTACGCTTAGAGCTCGGCATTGTATCGAATTTGTGACAACTACAACAGGCATTTTGGAGACATTGATGTTTTCCATTTGAAAGAGCGAAGTTTAACAAAAATTATCGGAGCAACATTTCGGTGTGGATGAGACCGTAATTTTCTTACGTTATTTTTATTATATATTTAGTCTTATGTCAGTTGTTTGAATGTTGAGAATTATGTCAGTAAAGAAATGTGCGGTAATCCATTCTGTCTCCCAACCCCTTCGTGATGGTAAGATAGTTAGTAAGTTTATCGTATATAACTTCATTTTGTTCAGTTATTGTAATTCGGTTGTTTGAATCTAGTTTAATTTCAATTTCGATTAACTGGTATGTACTATTAACTCTTCTTATCATGTTTACTTGTGGTAGCACGTAATTGGCCTTATTTTATTGTTACTATGTGTTTTATTATTGTACTGTAATCGCTTTTTATTACTCCAAATAAACAAATAAATATCTAACCGCAAAGTGGGAACTTTGTATGAATAAAAAGTGTATGTTAATGATATAAATGGAACAAGAAATATAGGATAATCGAGATAATTGTAACACGATCAAATCAATTACATAGGAAATGTCACCCACGTGAGTAATAGAAGAAATCGACGTGCATACATGTAACGATGAATGAATGGTGAGGAAAAGGAGAGAGGTATTTCATTAAATAACAGTGTGGGGCCTATTGGCCTCAACTGTTATTTAATTATCTATTATCTATTATTATTTTTATTATTATCTATTATCATTTTTATAATTATCTATTGGCCCCAAACAGTGTCAAATGCCGTTCTCTGGACCATGGCAGGCGAAAAGCTAATTAGAGAACAAGTCGCTAGACGCAAATGGCAGTGGATCGGTCACACTCTGAGACGGAACCAATCCTGCATTGCTTAGGGTGCACTAGACTGGTCCCCTATGGGGGGAAAGAGAAAGCGAGGCAGACCTAGAGCCACCTGGAGAAGAACCCTGCAGGACGAGGTTAAGGCAGCGGGCCTCACTTGGGATGATGTTAGGCATCAGGCATGCGATAGAGTTGGGTGGAGAAGATTCCTTGAGGCCCTATGCACCACGGAGGTGTGACAGGACAAAAAGAAGAAGAAGAAGAAGAACAGTGTGGGGGTGCATTATTTTTTATTTCAGAGAGATAGCATCATGGTTAGTTTGTTAGTCAGAAACGTTTCAAATTTTGTTTATTTACAATCAGATCACTTCCGATACGGTTCTGCGCTATGTTTGTTCATTAAATCAACATGGACCGTTATCGGAGTCTAAGATAAATATCTGTATGCAGACTGAATTTTAACCGATCATCCGTTAAGCCACCGTCGGACCGTTAAATTTAACGGGGGCAATGTTTGATTCCAGATTCCGAACCATGATTTCGAATTATTCCAGGAATTTTACAGTAATTACCAAATACCAAGGTTAATTGGTACGCCCGGTAATTCAATATCCCGAGTAATGATTTTATTTATACGCGTACGGTGGATACAAATATAGTTCATGAGAATTTATTACAGTAAAATTCATTTAGGTTTGAAATTTGTATTTCTCTTTTTCTTTTTTTTATATTTTGTATATCATCATCATCAGCCGTCTGTCATCCACTGCTGAATGTAGGCCTCTCTCAAAGTCCACCATCGCCCCCTATCCATTGCCGCTCCCATTCATCCATGTCCAGCAATCCTCTTCAGATCGTCAGTCCAGCGGGCAGGGGGATGTCCAACTCTGCGGAATCCTGTACGCGGTCTCCAATCCAGGACCCGTCTCCCCCATCGGCTGTCGGTTCTCCGACAGATATGGCCAGTCCACCGCCACTTCAGGCCACCCATCCGCAGAGCCACCTCAGTCACGTTGGTTTGTTGACGGGGTGTATTGACGTTTTAGGTATTTTTAAAAATATTATAAAATTGTTTACATGATCTGACGGGTGTTATAAAGATTTATTTTGGAACGTTGATGCTTTTGTTATAACAAATATGATTATCAGATCACGTAAGGAATTTTATAATATTTAAAAATATATATCTTTACTGAAGAAGGAATGTTTGTCCGAAATATGTCTATATAAATATATTTTTTTAATATCACCTATGATTGTTTTGAAATAGGACAAATTTTGTACCGTACGAGACTTTTAATATAAGTGATGTATATACAAAGTATATAAAAAAGACAAAGAGAAATAAACCATCATAACAACACAAAGTATGACGTATACGAGTATAGAAGAAATTGAAATTTTTAGGTTAAATTATTGTGGGTTCATTTAGGTTCAATTATTGTGGGTTAAATTATTTTAGTTTCATTTTTGGGTTAATTTTTTTTTGGTTCAAATGTTATTATATCATTTTTTTAGGTCCAAATAGTTTTGGTTCAATTATTTTAGGTTCATTTTTGCGCCTGAATACGAGATTTCTGCAATCAACATAACACGTTTTTGTACAAAGTAATTAATATGAATGAAAACGTCTCTATTATTAATGATTTTTATTTCATTTAATGGTAATGGAATGTGTAGACAAAAAAGACCCAGACAAATGTGGCCATAATCATACGCGTACTTAAAATATAGGTACTCGAGCCAATAAACCAAAATAAGGTTCTGTGAGTAAATGATAAAAAATAATAAAGCTAAGATGGCAGTCCATAATGGTGTTAATGTGCCGACCCTTATGTATGGAAGTGAAACATGGAACTGGCAAAAAAAGAAGGAAAGTAGAATATATAAGACGAATGTGTGATAAATCTTTATATGATAGAGTGTCAAATGCAAGTGTATAAGAAGTGAATGCGGTGAGATTGAAAGTGTAATGAACAAAATAATGAAAGGGTCATTGAGATGGTTAGGACACATAGAAAAAATTAGTGAAGACAGAATGGTGAAGAAGGTATATGCAAGCGACGTGAACAGAGCTGGAAATAGAGGAAGGCAGAGGGAAATGTGGCACGATTAAATCAATCAAATATCAAATGGCGATCACGTGAGGAGTCGGAGAAATAAATATGTGTTTTTTTCACTTTTGAGTTGATTTTTCTCGATATATTTCAAAAGTATAAAAAGTGAATGCGATGCGAATGAAAGTGTTATGAGGAAAATAATGAAAGGATTTGGACACATGAAAAAATGAGTGAAGACAGAATGGTGAATAAGGTATAAGTACGACGTGAACAGAGTTAGAAAACTATATTTGAGCTATTTCACACAGCTAAGGGTATTACCAAAAGCTAAACAGGAAGAATATGGGACCTGACAGATCATCAAAGGAAAACTAACGTCATAGCCCATGTTTAAAATGTAGTAATTACATACATTAATGTATATATTTAGTTCATTCGAATATTCTGGTATAAAGCGAAGAATATTATTTGCGTTGTAAAAATGCGAGCAAAACATTTCGAGAACGTTCTGGCGTTAGTAAAACATCATTAATATTCATTCGTTTCGCAGTACGTTCTAATTCCGAGACTTCCATTTCTTTCACGGCCCGTGTCTCTTCCTGATTATACATATTTATACGTCGAAATACAGGAACGGACTAGTGCCATGGTGAGGGATAAGAGAACTATCCTACTGTACAACTTTTCTTCTTAAAGTGCCCTGTTAGGTTCCCCCGAAGTCTATTATTACACTAGCATAGTTTGTTCAGAGCAGACTCAAAAGTGATTCTGTAATATGGAGTCCTCACGAGGTGAAATGTTCCGTTATGCTGGAGAGGGTTCAGATAAAAATTCTAAGATATCTCTACATGAGAGAGTATTGTAGTAATCGGTGGCTATATCCCACGACATTTCTTTTAAGGATGCTCGGAACCAATTCTTTACAGCTTCGAAGAGATGGGCATCTCATTACCCATTTTTTTAAAATTAATCAGGGGATATATCGAGAACTCGGCCGTACTAGAGGGTGTTGGTCTCTTTGTCCCTGATTGATTTCTCCGACAGCGACAGTACATATTGTTTTACCTAACATTTTGAATGTATACAAATTCTTGTAGACAAATACTGGATTTTACCCATTGCTGATAAATTATTTTTTTATAAGGATTATTTGTATCTCAATAGAAACGAAGATGTAAATTGTTTTCAGGGAACAGAATATGGTGGCCGAGGCGCTTACAGGACTTATGACCTGATATTGGTTGGGTTGAGCGATCGCTTTATGTTTAACAACATTCCCCATTCCGCCCTTCTTACAACCACCACGTCTGACAAATTTTTGGAAGTTGTATATATGCTAGAATGCTGCGCGTATCTTCACATTTTCTAAGTTCACTCTACACTAGCGTCATCTAATCTACCGGCCACCAGAACCAATCTGCCTCTAGTGACACCGGTGGGAAGAGCAATTAGTCTTCTAAACGCGGTCTCCTCGGAGATCGAAGTCTTTCATATTAGTGAAGGTACGTTCAGGAGACAAATACTCTTGACTTTAAAAAGTATCATGTCTTCCTAATATCGAACCATCTCTTATGCGTTCCTGGTATTATGTTGTATTTTTACAATATTTTACTTGTACTCAATAAATGCCTTAAACGTTTTGCTATTTGTCATGTCTTTTGAGTTAATAAACTGATTTGATTTGATTTGATTTGATTCTGTGTCCTATACTAGCCGAAACACCTCCCAAACTCTCTGGATTCCGGTCGACTCTCTGATATTTCTCAGTCAGGAGATCTGGGGTCCCACATCCCTCAATATTTTCTTTCATGATGAAGCTGCTGCAAACTGTATTTATCATTGCAGAGAATGTGTCCCAAATATGCTATTTTTGTCATCTATAAACCTCAAGCAAATCAACTCACTAACTAACTTACTAACCATCACGCCGTCTCCCCGAAAGGGGTAGGCAGAAAGAAAGGACTGCCACACTTTTCTTTCCAGGCATATTTCTCTCGCTTCCTCAACATTCATACATCGTGTCATGCACGCGCGTCGATTTTTCTGACTCCTCACATGGCCGACATTTAATATTTGATTTATTTGATCTGCCACATTTTCCTCGGTCTTCCTCTATTTCTGGTTCCATCTACATCGTTAACACATAATTTTTACCATTCTTCCTTCATTCATTCTTTCCATGTGTCCAAACCATCTTAATGATCCTTTCATTATTTTGTTCATAACACCATCATTCGCACCACATTCACTTCTTATTGTGCACTTCCATTAGTTTATTTTCTAAAATGATATCATAATAGCCGAAGCGTTGCCCCAGTACAAATTTCGGGGATCGAGCGTTCGCGGTAGCTGGTCCATCAGCTTGGAACAATCTTCCTTCACACCTTAGATGCATAAATCATCCGACAGATTTCAGATCTAAATTGAAAACCCATCTTTTTCATATTTCATACCCAAGTTAAACATTTATACTTTGTTCTACTATACTTTTAAACCGATCGCTTTTTAAGCGGTCACATTTAGATTTTTAGATTTAAAACACGTCTTAATGCGCCCTTGAGTTGATTACATCACAAAAACGGCGCTTTAAAAGTTAGCATATTATTATTATTATTATTATAACACAATTATAGTTTAAGGCAGTGTTTTTTAACTGTGTTTAAATACTGCCACCCTTTACCACTGTAAATTTATTCTATGATACCCCCCCTCCAAACAAAAAACGAAATTTAAAATTTAAGCTTTTCTTTAAGTAGGTATGTATTTTATGCAATGGATTTCCTTTTTTAAATATTTTAAAAAGCCTCGTACAGTACAAAATTTGTACCATATCAAAACAATCATAGGTGATATAATAAACCTTCTTGAATGAACTTTTATTTTATATGAAGAGTATTATGCCCAAGTTAAAAAAATTATGTGTGAAAGTGTAGTTTATTTCACAGAACTTATAAATCAAAGCTTCTAAAGAAAGTGTAAAAGTGCATCTCGTGAATGAGCTTATTTTTCTGTTATGACGCAATGCCCACTCAAACTTCTCCAGCTCCCCCTAAATGCCAAAAAGTATCAGTTTTCACAATAAACGGAGACACTAACATTAACAAGTCAAAACAAGTCTCTTAGTCCATTCTCAATTAATTTCTTCAATTATTTGGTTAATTTTTCAATTCTTACAATAATTTAACATGAGAGAATTGCTGTTTCTTTAGTAACCACTGGTGGCTCCACTTTGTTCTTGATATTTGCAACATTTTCCAAACCAGGAATGCATCCCATAACTCAAGGCGAACCATCAGATTCAAGGACAGATACAACTTTAAGATGGTGGAGGACTTCACTTAACTGGGTTCGTCTATAACAAAAGAAAACGAAGATCACAAGGAAATCGAAAGAAGAATCACAATTGGCAACAAAACATTCTTCTCTCTACTACCAGCGCTCAAATCAAGAAACGACACTGGAAAACCAAAATCACCCTGTATAAAACAATCATCCGAACAGTAGTGACCTATGGGTGTGAGGCGTGGACAATGACAGCGAAATCCGCAGAGCGACTGGATACTTTTGAGAGAAGGGTGCTGCGCAGAATTCTGGGGCCTGTGAATGACGGTGAAGGCTGGAGAGTGCGGCATAATGACGAGCTGTACAATATTTACAAAGCTCCCAGTCTCTCCACACAGGTCAGACTGAATAGACTGAGATGGGCCGGTCACGTGCAGAGGATGCCGTCATCGCGAACCCCAAAAAGATTGCTGGAGTGCCACCCAGGTGGTAGAAGACCAATTGGACGACCAAGGCTGCGATGGGAGGATGAAGTTGGGAGAGATGGAACAAGAGTGTTAAGAGTGTCAGATTGGAGGGTCGAAGCGGAGAACAGGAGGAGTTGGAGGCGAAGAATACTGGAGGCTAAGGCTCGATATGGGCTGTAGGGCCATCGAAGAAGAAGAAGAATTTGCAACATTTTCACTTTTGTCGGTAAACAACCGATATATAACAATACAACTTCTTCCATTGAAAAAAACTTATAATATTTAGTTTGATTTTATTTAATATTAACGAATATTTGACAAGAAATCGTTACGATTTATCGAAACGTGTAAACAATACTCACTCTTTCGATTTGTTGTAACAATAAATCGTTACGATTTATCGAAACGTGTAAACAATACTCACTCTTTCGATTTGTTGTAACAATAAATCGTTACGATTTATCGAAACGTGTAAACAATACTCACTCTTTCGATTTGTTGTAACAATAAATCGCTACGATTTATCGTAGCGTGTAAACCGACCTTTAAGATTAAAAGGAATTAGTTAAAGATAATCAAATGATTTTACTGAAATCTCTTGATGGAAGTTCATTTTAAAGCGAGAGAAATATGTCAGGAAAGAATAGTGTGGCAGTTCATTATTTCTGCCTTCCCCTTCGGGAAGACAGCGGGATAGTTTTAAATTATCTATTTTGTTATTTAAGCGGTTTTATTTAGACACTATCTACGCCGTAACAAAATTACAAGTTTCCGATTCAGCCCTTGGTTTGTGGGGGTAGGGAAATCATCCCATTCACCGCTCAGCCTTTCACGAATCTCTTTAATCCGCTCACAGCCTCCGAGGTAATAAGATGAGTCGCGTCTCGAATTAACATGAATTTATAGACCCCTCAAAGCAGAAAAAATACGTATCACCACATCAAAGTGTTCTGAGATCCTTTGATCGGGCCCGTTGCTATTCTAGACTTGTTTTTATATCATTTTCTTTGCTCATTGTTTTAAATTAGGTTTTTTTATAATTCTCCAAGGGGTAGTTTTGACTACATAAAGTTACAAAAGCTTCCGTTCTACTATAAAAAACATCATTTAATTATAGTTTTATGAATTAAAATACTGTAAATTAATAGATGACGCTTGTGTACAGTGAACTAAAAAATGTGAAGATAAGCGAAGCATTCTACGAGTAGTAGTATCATATATACTCGTATAACTTCCAAAAATTTGTCAGACGTGGTGGTCGTAAGAATGTTTTTAAACATAAAGCGATTGCTCAACCCAACCAATGACAGGTCATAAGTCCTGTAAGCGCCTCGGCCACCATTTTCTGTTCCCAGAAAACAATTTACATCTTCGTCTCTATTGAGATACAATTAATCCTTCTTCTTCTTCTTCTTCGATGGCCCTACAGCCCATATCGAGCCTTATCCTCCAGTATTCTTCGCCTCCAACTCCTCCTGTCCTCCGCTTCGACCCTCCAATCTGACACTCTTAACAATCTTGCTCCATCTCTCCCAACTTCATCCTCCCATTGCAGCCTTGGTCGTCCAATTGGTCTTCTACCACCTGGGTGCCACTCCAGCAATCTTTTTGGGGTCCGCGATGACGGCATCCTCTGCACGTAACCGGCCAATCTCAGTCTATTCAGTCTGACCTGTGCGGAGAGACTGGGAGCTTTGTAAATATTGTACAGCTCGTCATTATGCCGCACTCTCCAGCCTTCACCGTCATTCACAGGCCCCAGAATTCTGCGCAGCACTCTTCTCTCAAAAGTATCCAGTCGCTCTGCAGATTTTGCTGTCATTGTCCACACCTCACACCCATAGGTCACTACCATTGTTTTATCCAGGGACAATTAATTCTTATAAAAAAAATTATCCGCAATTGGTAAAATCCAGTATTTGTCTACAAGAATTTGTATACATTCAAAATGTTGTTTAAAATACTGTTTTTTCCACTATTGAGTTTATTTTTCTCAATATGTTTCGAAGGCTTACACCTTCATCATCGGAAGAACGATATAAACAGTTTATATCGTTCTTACGATGATGAAGGTGCAAGCTTTCAAACATGTCGAGAAAAAAAAACTCAAAAGTGGAAAAAAGTGTTTTAATTTATAAAAATCCATCATTATGGAATATCATAGTGTTAATGCCTTAAGTTAATCTAAAATGAATTATAGTTTATTTATTTAATTATTTATTTACTGTCTTTTAAACAATGATGTAAAATGTCTTCTATATTCGCCATAGATTTTCTGTTGCGGATGTTTAATGTTTCTTTTTTATGTACTTTGTATACAACACACACTTTAATTAATACGAATAAAAACGTCAGTTTTCTAGAAGTTTTATTATACTTTATGGGAATGACTTGTTTTGCCTTTCTAAGGCATTATCAAATGACAAACATTTGATAATGTCTTAGAAGGGCGAAACATGTCATTCTCATAAAATATAATAAAACTTCTAGAAAACTCACGTTATTATTGGTTTTAGTTATTTAATATGGAGTTTTACATCATTGTTCAAGAAACAATAAATAACACACACTTAATTTTTTTTTAAATAATTAAAAACCAAACATGTTTCGGACACACAAGCCCTTCATCAGTTTATATATGATAAATATTATATGAATATTACTTTTTTTAAATTCACGAATGTGGCGTGCTTTTAGAGAAGCCTGCGTTCAGCAGTGAACGACAGATAGCTAATGAGAAGAAGTTTTATTTTAAAACCTATATTGATTCCTTTTCAATTGTCTTCCAAAGTTGCAAATGATTTGTTGGCAAATATTTTCTATATTCAAATGAATTTATTCGTTTCAAAATTATAACTGTGTTCCATTCTTCATCTGTTGTACTAATTCCACACAGTATCACAAAGGCTAAATATGGCTATATCAGTCAACAAAACAAAAAGCCTCACTATATCTAGACAACCTACAAGATTGAAGCTGTCTGTTGATGATATACCTGTGGAGCAAGTAATGAGTTTCAGATATTTGGAAGTAGAGATCTGCAACCATAGTGACCTCAGAACAAGTCAGTAAAACCTCTACCATATCAGGGTGTCTGAAGAATTTGGTCTGGAAGAACAAGCACATGCGTACCGACAGCAAGGTCAGAATTTATAAGACATGCGTGGGACCTATCATAACGTACGCTGTGGAGACGCGGGCCGACATTGTGCGAACCAATGGTCTACAATAAACATCTGAGATGAAGATCCTAGGATCAATTACTGGAAAAACTCTCCGAGATCGTGTCCCCAACGTAGACATAAGAAAAACTTGTGAAATAGAGGATATCGTTCGGTGGAGTAGATCCAGAAGAAGATACTGGAAGGACCATGTAGCCAGAATGTGACCAAGTGTTTAGTTAGAAAGTTTCAATCCTGGGGTTGGTTTGCAGCAATTTCTTCTATTCTTCTCTACCATTCTTCCCTGTCATTCTTGTGCGGCTATTTTGAAATCTGCATATGATGAGCAGCTCACGTCCACCAACAGGTCCTCCAGGATGTTTGATTGTCTCGGCGTAGGCGTCCCCTAAAGATTGTCCCCTTGGTCATACCCTCCATTATGGCATGCAAGAGACCTTCTTGACGTATTGTATTACATGGCCGATCCATCTTGCACGCCTTTCGGACAAGGTCCTGAGCAGGTGCCTTCCTCCTTCGATTCTTTGAAGAACCTCGTCATTCGTGATGTGGTCTTTCCAGGAAATTCCTAATAGTTTTCTATAGGACCACATCTCAAAAGCCTCAAGTCTCCGTGTATCTCTTTCGGATAGGCACCATGTCTCGCAGCCGTAAATCAAGATACTCCATACATAAGTCTTGATGAGGAGTATTCTCAGTTTTAGGTCTATATTATTTGATTCTATTATTTTCGACCTTTTATTAAATGCAAGCCTTGCCTGATGTATACGGCTGTCGACCTCGCTCATAGACCGACCGTCCCATGTTATTTTGCTCCCGATGTAGACAAACTCTTTGGTGTTCTTTAGTGGAACTCCTGACATCACTACTCTCATCTGATGTTTCGTTCGGCCCAGTGACCAAGTGACAGACTCGCAAATACAGCCGCTTATTAAATCCACTCCGGACACCGCCCACCGACATCTCACGAGACATGATTTCTGTGTCACAGATCGTCAGATCTATTAAAAGAAGAAGAAATTCCATTCAGAAAACAATTCTTTATACTTCGTCATTTTCTCATACACTAGATGTCAAAATTTTCCATTCAAGTTTACTAAGAAGACAGTTTATTAATATTTCACTCGTATGGCGCCAGAACCTCATCCTTTTCCCATTTTCATACTCATGTTTATATTTATTGAAGCCAATTTAATACGTTTTCTATTTACACAAGGTTATTTCCCGAATTACTTGTAACATCGTTGAAACAAACTGTGGTTGGTACCTATTTCCTCAGGTAGGGTGCTTTATTTCCAGAGTATAATAAAACGTTAAATTCAATTTCCTTCAACCCTAATGAGAAAATCAATCCTTGTAATGTTAGCTACACAATATCACATTATATGACTAAACTAATTACGATTGGTTCGCGTCTCGACTATATCTTACTGAAACGCGAGTAAAGAAAATTGGGAAAAGTGACAATATTATTTTTGTGGGAATATCAGTCAATTTGCACATCGATAAATAGATAATATCATCTGCATTGCTCCTTCAGTTTTATTATTGCAGATCTTGCTATTTTGTATATGCATAATATCAACTTTCACGAAGACGACCAGCCCTCTCTGCATCTCTTAGGTAGTCGTCCTGGTGGTCGACGGCCCTCTGAAGTCTCGTGCGTCACAATCTTAGGAATCCTTGCTTGATCCATCTTCTCAATGTGGTCCCTCTAAAATCATCTTTGTCTACTCCACCTCACTGTGTCATCAATTTAGCAGGATCTGTGAATCCTATCTATATTGGGTGTCCTATCTCTAAGGGTTCTACCCACGATAGATCGCAATGTTTTCATTTCTGCTACTCTTAGAATATGTTTGGTTCTGACAGTGTATGTTCTTGCTTAGATTCTGCATTACAATATAAGCTAGGGATGGCGAATCTTTTTCGCAAATGGGTCAATTTTTTTTTTTTTAAAGCGCCGGCTGGAGTTGGGCAATATGATTCGTATGCGGAGACGTTGGCGACCTTTTTTTTCTAGCTCCTTCATGAAAAAATAAGCGGCAGCTTAAGGACTCACTGCTTGAATTGGAAGTCGTGATTTCCAATTTTCACGAATGAGCAAAAATAAATAGGTCGCCGACGAAAAATATTTCAGAATTCGGTATCGACCTTTTATTTGCTCGTTTCAAAAAAAAATTTGCCGACGTGTTTTTTTTTCGAGCGAATCAGATAATTTCTCCCTCCTGTCATATAATTTCTCTCGCGGGTCACTATGTGACCCACAGGTCCCTCGTTCACCATTCCCGATATAGGCAATAGTCCTACTGTAATAAACCCGACTAACCTCAGACACGTCCTCGCGCACGCACGTCTCTGTGCGCGCGTTCTTTGCCTCAGCCTCGGACACGCGCTCTCACATACGGATGCCTGCAACCACTTCATCTCTTTCTATTTTAACTCACTCAAGACATATTTTTGTGTCTATCGAAATAAATGTGTACGACTACAACCTGTGACTTTTTACTTATATTGTAGCATACGAAAACCATCCATTTCTAAATTATTATAATTTATCATCGCGTTTTTATATTTTTAAATCATTAAATCAATTGTATTGGTTTTATTTGTACACTTTCTATTGGCAACAGTAGCTTATTTAACCGGTGGTTATCCAAAGGGCAGAATGCATGGCTCCCTGTCTAGAGAATTGGGGTTCTTTTCCGGACACGACCCGGATCTTTTTTTTTAATACTGAGTGGATAAAAAAAATCTTAAGCCATTGATAAAGGTCGTTGTTTGTAGAGTTAACAACTAAACATTTTGTCCCCTAGTGCACCAAAAGGAGAAAAATGAAAAGTTTTTTTTTTTTTAAATAAAAAATATAATATAATTTACTACATTTCTCTCGTGTTGTTAAATCATTTGGTAATACTTGTCAATGATTGGAGGTGCTTTTGACTGCTCCCCAGTGGTTTGCGTCTGTGCTAACTTTTTGTCTGCGGAATTTTCGCCTCTAAGGGATCCCTCGTCTCACATTCCCCAGAATCCTCGAAAAGGTTACTGCGCCGAAAGTGTTTCTTTTATGTGTTCATGTACATTTAATCTTAACAAATTTACTAATTTTGGATAAAAAATCAGTTATTAATTTATTATTTTACTTAATAAACATATGATAATCTAAACCTGAAACTCTGACACAAAATGGTTTAATACTGTATGAATGTGAAACTTGGACTTCGACGTTTGATGTGTTGATAAACTGCAGAACGCTCTGTATATCATGGACCTATTACAGAGAATTATTACAGAGAACCAGAGTGAATTATATAAAACAGGAATGAGGAGGGTTAAGAACAGAAATACTTTCGCTTTAATAATTGCCAACTTTGGTGGACCTAACAATGGACTAAATGAAGAATAAACTTATTTGTTATATTATAAATTGTACTTATTCAAAGGACTCTCAAAAAAGATTGGATTCCACCAGATGCCACATAGGACAAGCATTCTTGGAGACGCTATACAAGACATATAGACATTTAAGGAACATATAGGAACATACCACAACTGTTAAATATTGTTTCATTTTATTTTAATTGTTTTATTTTAACATGTATTTTAAAATGTATGTAAAATGCATGCAAAATTTATGTAAATTGTATACAGTAATAGGGTCATAAAAACCTGTTGTATACAAAAAAAAAAAAAAAAAAGAGCCGACCCCAGTAAATGGGACATAGAGGATTCCCACTGCTTACCAGAGAGCTGTTATAAGTGAACGGCGCCTTTCGTCAGCTTCGCTCATACAATCCCTAGGACTGTTCCTCGTCCATGCGGGACTTGCGTTAGAAAAAAAAAAGTATGAAAGGAATCAAGAGGGACTAGGCCACATTTAATCTACTGATATTTTCTTCTATGTCCCGCTTAACATGCAGATAACACTAAAAACACTTAAAATATTTCTAAACAAAATATATTAAAGGAAAAAAATACGTTGTTAAATGGAAAACGGACTCATGGGCACATGACAGCGGGAAATGAAAGGAGGAACAGAGGAGACAAATGCGGAATGGCGTGAGTATGCATAACGTTATTATATAGCGGACACGGGACAGGTCAAGGGAACAGAACATTACAAAAATCTCAAAAAAATATACGTATATTAAGAAATCGCCGAGATCGGGAAGGAGCTCTGCAGGCAGCCCCCACCCCTAGCGAGGCAATCAGTACACCCTCAGAGGGGTCAGACTAGCAAATGCGACAAAGCTAGGAATAAGAAAAAGGGGAAGAGGTCAAGAACCAATAGATAACTATTATAATGGAGGCCAAATCTCACACCGGGATACTGCGCCATAAATAAATAACTAAAAAATCTTCTTTTTCTTCTTTTACATAGCCTTTTTCTATTTACTTAAGGGTCACACTTCTTATATAGTGTCTCCAGGACTGTCTTTGATAAGTGGCATCTAATGTGATCCAGTCTTTTTATAGAATCCTGTTGATAATTCCCACCCACGTCAACGTAGGCCTACCATGTATTTTGGGTCGCTGGTCCATTTCGATCACACGAAGAGCGGTAAGAGAAAAGAAAGCAAAAAAATATTTTGAAAAAAACATGTATCGGCGCAGTGGCCGCAATCAGTTTGCCAGCAAAGCAGATCCGTGTTTGATGAAAGCGGCCGACAATTAGTGACGATATTCACGGAGACAGACCGCTGCGCCGAGAGCGGGACTTAAGAATGCTAGACACTGAATTTCCCCCGGTGCCAATACAGAGGCGCAGATTGTCATTTTTATTTCATTTACTTTGAAAGAAAACAAACAAAAATAATGAAAAAATAAACAATTTTTTTGGTAGTCTGATAACGGAGTTATTATTATATATCGCCCTGACAATGGTGATTTAATATAGATATTATATTAGGTCCTTCATATGAAATTGGCGTTTTGCCGTACTGGCAACTTTGATCTCAAATATCTTCTCTTTGGTTAGGAATTCCAAATTCAAATTTATACAGCTATTTACTCAAGTATTTCTGTTTCGAAAATTATAATTCATTTGTTTTTTCCTCAATTGTTTTTTTTCTTTGCGTCACTCAGTTTACAAAATGGAAAACTTGAAATATCGCGTTATTTACGAGTACGAGTTCCACCGTGGCACCAGTGCTGCAGAAACGGCTCGAAGGATTAATGATGTGTATGGCGACGGTGCCGCAAAAGAAAACACAGTGCGTTTTTGGTTCCAACGTTTTCGTTCTGGAAATTTCGACCTGCAGAACAAGCCCCGTGGACGGCCGGAGACCAAAGTTGATAATGAAGAATTGAAGGCTATTGTGGAAGCGGATCCATCGCAAACCACGTCCGAGTTAGCTGCAGGCTGCGGTGTTAGTGATAAAACTGTTTTAATCCACTTGAAGCAAATTGGGAAGGTGAAAAAGCTTGAAAGGTGGGTACCTCACGAATTGAGTGAAGCAAATCAACAAACGCGCGTTGACTGCTGCGTTGCATTACTCAACCGGCACAATAATGAAGGGATTTTGAATCGAATGTGATGAAAAGTGGATCTTGTATGATAATCGGAAGCGCTCATCGCAATGGCTGAACCTTGCCGAACCAGCCAAACCATGCCCCAAGCGAAAATTGACTCCAAAAAAGTTACTTGTGAGCGTTTGGTGGACTAGTGCTGGTGTCGTTCACTACAGCTTTCTTAGATCTGGCCAGACGATTACGGCAGATGTCTATTGTCAGCAACTGCAAACCATGATGGAAAAGCTAGCTGCTAAACAACCGAGGCTGGTTTATCGCTCTAGGCCACTGCTGCTTCATGCGAACGCTAGACCACACACTGCACAACAGACGGCTACCAAATTAGAAGAGCTTCAATTGGAATGTCTAAGACATCCACCGTACTCTCCGGACCTTGTTCCAACAGATTGTTTTTTTTTTCGAAATTCGGATAACTTCTTGCAAGGGAAAAAATTCAACTCCGATGGGGCAGTCCAAACCGACTTCAAAGATTTTATTGATTCCCGTCCGAATGGTTTTTTTAGTAAAGGGATCGATGAACTACCTATGAGATGGCAAAAGTGCATAGATAGCAATGGTTCATACTTTGATTAAATAAATATATTATATTTAAAAAAAATCAACTTTATGTTCCTCCCATACAAAACGCCAATTTCATATGTAAGGACCTAATAATAATCATACCGTGGTTAAATACATAGTGTTTTATTATTGATTACGAGTATCTATAATTATAAAATGTCTAACCAAACAGTTAGTGCTTCATAAACAAAAAAACAAAATGTTTCTTCTGTATCAATAATGATTCGATTCTATATCAAAAATTGACGACCTTCATGGCATAGTGGTAAAAGCAATTATTGCCTGAAGGTCCCGGGTTTGATTCCCGGCGATAGCAGTATGATTATCACACTGTCTTGTAAAATTCACGTGACAATAAAAGTACAGACACAGGTAGAGATGAGGTCCCTAAGACGTACGAGTATGTGTGGTAGAACGATATACGACAGAATCTCAAATGCTGATATAAGAAAGGAATGTAGAGTGGAAGAAGGTATTATAAATAAAATTATGAAAGGATCGTTGCGTTGGTTTGGACATATGGAGCGCATGGATGGAGAAAGAATGGTTAAGAAAGTATACGTTAATGATAATAATGGAGTACGGAGTCAAAGCAGACTGAAAAAAACATGGCTTGACCAAATTAGTCAAATTTTTAAAGGTTGGTCTGCTAGAAGTCGGAAGAATCGACCTCGAATGTGGAGGAAGCTAGAGATGTGTGCCAGGATAGAGTAGTGTGGCGGTCCATTCTCTCTGCCTACCCCTGCGGCGAATTGGCGTGATGGTTTGTTGTTGTTTTATAAAACTGTGTTCAATTCGGGTAAATGAAATTGGGTTCAAATAACCCACTGTATACAAATGTGGCTAGCATCGTGAAACTACCGCATTTAAGGCCTTAGTGACATCTCAAAAAACAGCAATAATATTACACTTTGCTGCAAACCACTTCCTTGGATTAAAACTATCGGCAACATATCAATAACAATAATAATAATAATAATAATAATAATAGACAAAAAATCGGATGTCATCATGAAAGAGTACAAGAATATTTTGAATACACGAGAACGAGAGATACTTTGGTTCTCTCCGAATATAAATTGAAATGCACACAATGCGCATGTCCCTTGAACATTTCTGGATAATTTTGAATTTCGGTCTGATTATTATTGTACGAGTATAACAGTAGTGTAGAAAACAAAAGGACAACAATTTGGTTTTGTTAATTGGGAAATCTTTAACGTGTGAAAAAAAAACTTAAAACTAATTATTTTAAACTTATTATTGATTACGATTGATGATGAACCAAGTTTATAAGTGGTAAACAATCTTTATTTCCTTGAATATTTCACGGGTTGCAACTAGCAAATCAATTATATATTCAATATGAATAAATTTAAGATAATCAAATGATTTTACTGAAATCTCTTGATGGAAGTTCATTTTAAATAATAATTAAATAAAACGATGTTTTTTAACTACTTCCACTTTTGTCTTTATTTAGACAGTGACCGGTTTCGCCAGGCTCGCTGGCATCGACAGTCTGTCGATGCCAGCGAGCCTGGCAAAACCGGTTGCTGTCTAAATAAAGTCAACAGTGGAAGTAGTTAAAGAACATCGTTTTATTTAATTATTATGATTAAATTTTAGATAAACTTAAGGCGTAAACACAGAACTTGAACACAATACAGTATTACTATTGTATGTCTAAATAAATAAAAATATTTAAAAAAAACACTGTGGAATTCCATAATGACGACTTTTTATGAATTAAAACACGTTTTTTTCCACTTTGAGTTTATTTTTCTCGACATGTATCGAAGGCTTACACCTTCATCATCGGGTGAACGATACAAAATCGATATAAACTCATTTATTGTTTCTTGAACGATGATGTAAAACTCCATATAAAATAATTAATACGAATGTAAACGTCAGTTTTCTAGAAGTTGAGTCTACGCACACAGAATGTCGATTTTATTTTATATATAATGGTTAGAATGATTAGTCACCTTGAAATATGTAAAATCATTTGTAAACAATTTGTAAAAATATGTTTTTCTTATTTCGTCCCACCTCAAATAACTTATTTTTGATTTGTATAATATCGTTTAGTATCCCCGAACCAAGTTCCCGAGTTCCAAGAAACACTTTTCTATATTTCTGGACCTACCCAAATAATAATTTGTTAAAAATGTATAAAGTCACATCAATTTTCGTTAATTACCATATTTTGCTCCATTTACTAGTATATATGTTTATATGCACAGATTGTTTTATTTGCCACGCTGCAGAACCAACCTGCCAATGGTTGTGCCTGTGGGTAGGGCAATCTTATTGCTTAATCGGATCGCCTCGGAGGTCGACATATTTCGTGATAGCGTGAGTTGCCTCAGGGATGCAATAACAATGTTATGATTTTTTTTTCTTATTCTTAAGCTTAATTTTTATTTTTTTAATGCTTCTCTTTTCTACTTAATGCAATTGCAAACGATTTGGAATTGTATGTCTGTGATGTTTGTGATTATTATCAAAATAAATTAAATGAAATGAAATGAAATATGCAACGAGTTGAAGTTTCGTCACATTTGATAATGCCTTAGAAGGGCGAAACATGTCACTCCCATCAAATATAATAAAACTTCTATAAAAAGAACGTTTTCATTCGTATTAATGATATTAACTGAGATTATATCGTTCTCATATCGATTGTTCGTTGTAATGTCGATTCTAATGTCTCGAAAAAAATAAACTCAAAAGTGGAAAAAACAGTGTTTTAATTCATAAAAATTTCGCCAATATGACTAGTTATTTATTTTATTATTAGGTATATTGATACATAATTGTACACCACTGGAAAAAGGAGAAACATCCATACGTATAAATGTACGTTCACATCCCGTAAATTGGACATAAAACAGTGTTTGGAGTGGGAGAAGAAACCCGCAAGAAGAAATCATAGAAATATCCGGCTCCTGCAATTACCGTCATTTGTTGGGACGTATTTCCACTGAGACGAGCTTACAAGGATTCCAGAACTTCAGTCTGGCTTTAGTTGGTACTATTACGTTGTTTATTACTCCTGCAAAGCTTTCGTGTGTGCTTTGGCGATATTTATTGAAACAGATGAACGTTCTTCGATATTTTAGCTATAATACTGGAGGAAGTAGCTTTTTTAAACCACTTTCAAGTGAAAACAAACTTATGCGATGCAAAAGCACCTATAAAAACACACATATCCTTCCGGTGGCGCTACAGCCCATATTGAGCCTTGGTGTCCTTCAATATTCATCTCCAGCAGTCCCTATCTTCAGCAGTCGTCTTCCAGTTCGGCACGTGAAGAAGTTTTGCTGTATCCCTCTTAATTTCGTTCACCTTGTTATTTATGTATCAATTGTGTATTTTCTTTTGCTGCTGTATTGCTATGGGTGTACGGCGGGACATTGAGGGATAGTAGCGTAGCTTAAATGTGGTCTGGTTCCCCCTTGGTTGCACATATGCATATATTTTTTTTAACGTAAGTCCCGCAAGGACTAGTGCATAGGGCCTCAAGGAGCCTTCTCGATCCGAGTCTATCGCATGCCTGATGCCCAACATCATCCCAAGTGAGGCCTGCTGCTTTAACCTCGTCTTGCAGGGCTATTCTCCAGGTGGCTCTAGGTCTGCCTCGCTCCTTATTTCGCCCATAGGGGACCAGTCTAGTGCGCCCTGAGCGATAGAAATGGAACAAGAAGAAGAAAAAAAATTAAATATCAAGTCGGAGATATTGAAGTGCGTGCGTGACAAGATGTATGAATGTTGAGGAATCTAGAAAATTGTGTCAGGAAAGAACAACATTTTGCGATCCATTGTTTCTGTAACAGCATGGTGGTTTGTTTGTTTTAAAATGGTATAATTTTGTTATTTTTAATTTAATATCATCCAATTTGTTTCAGATACGCTTTCGAAAATGGAACATTGCTTTTCCCGGCCTTCGATTGGCGGAACTACCAACCGGAAGTCCACTCTTCAACCTATCACTGCCCTGGAATTGATTTGACGGGGAAACACGAATTTATGGTCCGCGTTAACTTCATTCGAGGTTGGTAAACATCATTTGTTTTATTTCATTCGTTTATTCTTCGTAGACAAATGAATTCGTTATCTGAAATTCAAAATTCGTTATTTGAAATTGCCGTTTTTTTGTGTGATTCATTAACTTAATGAAGATTGCTACACTCTTTCAACGATGAATTGAAAATTTTAATGAAGAAAGAAAAATCCATTGCTTTAGCAGAAACACTATTTTATACTTCTGCATTATTTATTATTTAAAATATTACTTTTCTTTTGTTAAAATTAAATATAACTTGGATTTAATCTGGAACAAGTAGATGAGTTTGTATATTTAGGTAGTATGTTTAAAAAGAATTGGCGAGTGGAGAGGGATATTGAAAGAAGGATTGGGGCAGGTGAAAAGTGAATGGTGAACTTAAAGTTGTCATCCCAAACAAAAACATATCCAAAAATGCTAAAACGGCAGTACACAATGGTGTTATTGTACCGAGCCTTATGTATGGTAGCGAAGCATGAAAGTAGAATAAATGCAGCAGAAATGAGATCTCTTAGACGAATGTATGGATACTCTGTGTATGATGCAGTATCGAATGAAAATACGAGTATAAGAAGTGAATGCGGTGCGAATGATGGTGTTATAAACAAAGAAATTAAAGGATAATTATAAAATAGTTTGGACATATGGAAAAATTGAATGTAGTAAGAATGGTAACAAAAGTATATGTTAACGATATAAATGGAACAAGAAATAGAAAAAGACCGAAGAAAACGTAGCACGATCGAATAAATCAAATATTGAATGTCGGCCACGTGAGGAGTCGGAGAAATCAACGCGCGTGCATGTCGCGATGTATGCATGTTGAACAAGCGAGAAAAATATGTCAGGAAAGAAAAGTGTGGCAGTCCATTATTTCTGCCTACCCCATCGGAGAGACGGCGTGATGGTAAGTTAGTTAGTTTTTTTAATTAAAATGCATTTAGTTTTAAAATCACGTTTACACAAAATATGTAAACCTTAAAAAGAATAATGCAGTTGCATACTTGGTTAACGATGAAAGTTTGGCTAAAGCTTACACCACAATGGCAGGAGAAGAGAAGAGCTTTGCTTTGAAGAAGAAGAATTCAAAGCTTTTCTAAAACACGGATTTGATAATATCTCTTAGGCAACGTATAATTTCATCACATCATGTTTAAATGAAAATTTTAGGAAGACGTCAAATACCAGAAACCAAAGCTCTGCCCTCCGAATGCAAAATTCATTAGCGAAACTTGGCTAAAATGTTTTAAACTTTCAGACCGCGGCAGAGGCTTTCCGAGTGCCGCGAAATAACGAACAGTCCTAACCCTTAGAAATCATCAACGTGCAAAACCTAGCTATTATTTTTTACCTATCAGCAGATTCTCTAAGAGTTTGTGGATATAAAGCTACTTTGTGCAAAACTAACTAACTAACTAACCATCACGCCGTGTCCCCGAAGGGGTTAGAAGAAAGAATGGACTGCCATACTTTTCTTTCCTGACATATTTCTCTTGCTTCCTCAACATTCATACATCGTGTTATGCACGCGCATCGATTTCTCTGACTCCTCACATGGCCGACATTCAATATTTTATTTATTTTATCGTGCCACGTTTTCCTCGGCCTTTCTCTATTCCTGGTTCCATTTACATCGTTAACATATAAAAAAATTAACATTATTTCTTCATTCATTCTTTCCATATGTCCAAACCATCTTAATGATCCTTTCATTATTTTGTTCATGACACCATCATTCGCACCGCATTCACTTCTTATATTTTCATTCGACACTCTATCATACACAGAGTATTCACACATTCGTCTAAGAGATCTCATTTCTACTGCATTTATTCTACTGTTTTTTTTTTCTTGAAATCCCATAAAACATATTGCTAACAACCGTGTGCCAATTAATTTATTGTTTCTTGAACAATGATGTAAAACTCTGTATTAAATAAAACTCATGGCGAAGGTGTGAAACCTTTGAAACGTGTCGAGAAAAATAAACACAAAATTGGAATAAATAAAAATAACAGTATTTTAAATAATAATTAAATAAAACTATGTTTTAACTACTTCCACTTTTGTCTTTATTCCAACAGACACACTGGTCTGTCGATGCCAGCGAACCTGGCGACAAATTAACGATCTTAATTATATGTTTTGCGCATGCCAACATCAATATTACAAAAGTGTGGAACTTATGTATAATATCTACGTATTTACGTAGCACGGTACGTATGATATCCACGTAAAGTTCCCAGTACTCCACTAGTCAGTCAAGATTCAAACCATAATGTAATTATATCAAAATGTACGTGGCGGGGGTTGGTTTTTGAAATAGGGGTTTGAAATTAGATTTCCAGTCTTTTGATCTTCTTATATTTTGTGTGCTTATAAATTACTAACAAGCCTACGCAAATATCAAACTTTGCATTAATCAGTATGAAATGTATAAGCAGTATGATGGGACAAGGAATTTCGCCACCAGATGTGATGTTACTGAAACTTGAACACCCAGCGCCCCTGGGAACGACACAAAGTCGGCCAAACTTTGCACCACAGTGGTAAGAAAAAACAGAGGTGAAATTATATATGTTTACGATACAACAACATATGAACTTGCTCTTGATACGAAGAAGAAGAAAGAAGTATTTATTAATGCGATATTGTAAATGTACAATCACAAAGAAAGGCTCAATAAATAATGAATCCAATAAACCACCACACTTCTATCCTGACATTCTTCTAAAGTATACTGCATGACGAGAGGTCGTGAAAGATTCCGACTCCGGAGACCCAGACTTGAAATTACAGAAAATATAAAAGGTATTTTTTTATAGAGGATTTAAATTTAATAACGAATTGCCAAATGACTTAAGAGATTCCGTTCTCTTGCGATCTTCCGTCGAAAATGCTTTCAATATGTTCTAAGTACCGATATATAATGTTTTGTTGTTTGTATCGTTTGCGATTTTTATATAATAATAATAATTATTTACAAAATATTGTTTCATGAGTTGTAAAAAGTTCCTGTGATTTTTTATAACTTTATTAAATTAAATAAATAATAGATAACTTCTATCAATTTCTCAAAATTCATAGATCGTGTCATGCACACTCGTCAATTTGCTAACTTCTCATGTTTTGACTTTGTGCTCCATCCGCATCGTAAACGTATATTCTCATCATTCAATCCTTTAATATATATTTTCTATACATGTTTCGAAGACTTTACACCTTTATCATCGGGAGAACGATATAAACTCAGTTTATATCACTCTCCCGATGATGAAAGTTTAAGACTTCGAAACATGTGGAGAAAAACAAGCTAAAAAGTGGAAAAACAGTGTTGAAATTTATAAAAAAAAAATATATATATTTATTAGCCTCGTTATATCAAAACACGTTTACTTTCACCATATACGAGTATTCCTTTTTTGTTTTGTCAACAATGTTGCCAAATTCCATATTAAATAATTAAAACGAATGAAAGTTTTTCGAACGGTATTCTCGGAGTTTATTATATTTATTGAAAGCTAAGGCATTAACACTGTGGAATTCCATAGTAATACACTTTAGAAATTGAAAATAACTCTGTATATAATCTATAAAATATATATTTTTTAAAAGACGTTTCGGAGCACACCTCCATTTTCAGGTGTAAATATGTGTTTTTTTTTATAACGGTCTTTCTTTGTATAGTTATAATATATTCACACCTGAAGATGGAGGTATCCTTCGAAACATGTCGTGTTTTTTATATTATATATGTTGTGTTTATCATATTTTATGGGAATAACACGTTTCGCTGTGACTTATTCTTCTTCTTCTTCTTCTTCTTCCTTATTGTAGACTAATGTGGTCTGTTCTCCAGAGTGTTGCTCCTGTGAGGTAGATTCCCAGCTGTCCTTCCATCTTTTAGGAGGTCTTCCACGAGGACGAGTCCCATGAGGCTGATTATGCATTGCAATATAGAGGAGTCCATTCTTTGGACATGACCGTACCAGTCCCTTTTTTAATGATAAACTGATAAACTGATCTTATAATATCCTCAACCTCACATATCTCTCTTATTCTGGTGTTCCTCACGCGATCCCTCAGTGTCTTGCCTGCTATCGTCCTCAGTGTCTTCATCTCCGAAGTCCTCAAAATTTGTTTGGTCCTTACTGTGTCTACCTTTGCTTCGACGCAATGTGTTATTGTTGGTCTTACGCATGTTTTATAGATTTATAGACTTATTATTTTTTATAGATTTATAGACTTATTTTTTTTTATAGATTTATATACTTATTATATTATTTATAACTTTAAAGACATAATATTATTTCTTATTATTTATTCCTACTCCTTCGGGGAAACAGCTTGATGGTTTAGTTAGTTAGTTATATTTGTATTAATTCATTAAAAATATTATTAATATATAAATAATAAATAATAAACTATTACTATATAGTCCCGAAAGGGGACAGACCAAGGACAGGCCTAGGAGGTGTGCGAGCGAGGCTACGAAAAAGCGCCGCTGTACCCTATAACAGCCTCAGGTATGTGGTGGGACCTTCTATGTTGTAAATTTTATGACAGCAGTTTAAAAAACCGCCCCTGAAATGTTACATAACCCAAGAATCTGAAATGTTATAACGTATTTACACACTCGCTAGAACATGTCGGCAGGAACGCGTCGAAATTATCTCAGACAATCTTTAATTAAGTAATTCCATCATCCGTGGGATGATTCGTTAATTTCTAGGGGATTCCAGCATCTCTCCGGCGGTTAGGGGCGGGCAGGGCGAACTGTTAAAGAGGACGGGAAGACCAGTGATTCCCAACAGGGCGGGCGTTTAAGAGTTATAAGGGGGCCATTGGCAGTACTCCCATAGAAGCCCAAAAGCTCTTCTAGCTTACAGAGGTTCAATGCTTGTGGCTATTCCTCTTACTTACCTTTTTTACCTTTTTTAGCAAATAAATCTCAATTATTATTTTTGACTCCAATTAAAATTAACTAAGGGGATTAGCTATGAATGTTTTTATTTTTCCGATTTAAAATCGCTGCTTTTTTATTGGTTACTGACTACCTAACACAGGAACGCGCGTTTTTATTTTAGCACCGTAAGGGAAAGGTTAAAGTCTGTAATGCTTTTAAAACTGTTATTGGAACTAAAAAAATATCATTGAAAGCCAAACGGGTGTTCATAATCGAGTTTTAGTATCAACCCTGATGTCAGTGACGGTATTCCCATAGAAGCCCAGAAGCTCGGCTTGCGTTAGAAATTTTGAATCAAAACCTCTTCTGACTTACAGAAGTTCAGCTCTGGTGGCTATTCCTCTTACGTTAGATGGAAATATTGTTGGAAGGTGATTTAGTGGGTTGTCGATTTATGCGGGGCCATGATTTCTTAGATTTGGGGGGTTTGATTCAAAGTTTCTTACGCAAGCCGGGCTTCTGGGCTTCTATGCGAGTACCGCCACTGAAGAGGGCGTTTCTGGTCCATGGTCCATGTCCAATTAAGAGGGCTCAACTGCTGTCCCCTGAGGCTATATTCTTTAGAACTGAAGCATTGTACTAAACTTCTCAAATCCACGATACAGGCCACGCTTAGTGTGACAAATACAGTCCATAAACTTTTTTATTAAATGTATATTATTATCATGTAAAAATAGAATTAAACTTTTTTTTTTGAAGAATAATATAAGAACGGATAGGATAATAACTTTATGGTGTTTTGTACCAATACTTATGTATGGAAGCGAAGCACGGAACTAGCAAAAGAAGGATAAATGTAAAAAAAATGCAATACAAATGAGATCTCTTAGAGTCATGTGCGAAAATCTGTGTATGATAGAGTGTCGAATGAAAATATAAGAAGTGAATCGATCGAATCAAGGGTGATGAGTAATTTTATATCTGAAAAGGGGGTGGTGAGTTAATTGTTTATTTAAAAGGGGCGGTGATTATTTGTTGTTTTTTAAAGGGGGGCGATTGCTCAAAAAGTTTAGTCACAAAGATTGGTCAAAGTTTGGGAACCTGTGAGGAATCGAATCGAGAATGTTAAAATTATGTTGAGAATTATAAATCATGTGAATAGGGTGATGGCTGAGTTCATCGTATTTGTAATAAGAAACAAACTATGAAATACAGTAATTTTACTTATATCATTGGATTGATATAAGTCTCCTCTGTCTCTGAATGCGCCGTTCGCTTATCGCAGCTTTGTTAAAGTGGTGGGAATCCTCTTTATTGATTGAAATAATATTATGGTAGACTTTAAAATCATGTATTATGTTTTGTGAGATCGGGACATAGAAGTGAAAAGAAATGAAATTAAAATAAATGTGGCCTGGAGACCCATTTTCTTTGGTTAGAATGTTGCATTCCCCAGTTAACGTAAGTCCCAAAGGGGACGGGTCTAGAGATTGCATGAGTAAAACTGACGAAATGGCGCCGCTGCGTCCTATAACAGCTTCTAGTAAAGGGGTAGGTAAACTTTAATGTTGATTGATAACTTCTTGTGATCTAGGGTACATAGTTGAAAATTAAATCAAGAGGGAACTTATTGTTAATCTTAATTAATTACTGTTAATAACTGTTAAATGTAACTAACTAACTAACTAACTTACCATCACGCCGTCTCCCCGGAGGGGTAGGCAGAAAGAATGGAACGCCACACTGTTCTGTCCTGACTCTACATTCATACATCTTGTCATGCACGCACGTCGATTTCTCCGACTCCTCACGTGACCGACATTCAATATTTGATTGATTTGATCGTGCCACGTTTTCCTCGGCCTTCCTCTATTTCTAGATCCGTTCACGCCGTTTACATATACCTTCTTTACCATTCTGTCTTCACTCAAATGTAAATAACTTAATATTAAAAATAAGTTATTAATTATTAACTTAGTTAATAACCAAATAGTCCATTGTTTTGGACGAAACACTATGATACCTTAACATTTTAAACTGTTAAATTAAATAACTTTGTTTATGTATCACAATTGTATTTTATTTTTACGCGGCAGCTATTTCATCAACCTGTGTTGACATCTTCAGGTGTTACAATCATATATCAAATGTCAAATTTTTCGAATCTTTATGAGTATTTGTTCCTATGTCAATTTGAATAATTTCTTTAATATACTTTAGGAGTTCTTGCTGAAATTAAATTAGGTACCTAAATATTTTAATTAAAACGGTAAAGACCGGTTAGTTACTATTTATAGGAGAAGATATTAAAGGTGGAAAATATAATAATAATTAAACAAAAGAGTCAAAAACGATGAAACATAATAAATTAAAAAAGTTAAGAAAAGATCAAGATCGTTTTTGACCAATAATAGGAAGTAAATTATATAAATAGGAAAGCTGACAAAAGTTAAAGGTAGTATTATTATTTTTAGGCTAGATTGTACTGGGGAAAAGTTTTTAATGTACTATATACTAATGGGAAATAAGAAGGAATTTAGTTATTTATAATATTTAGTTTACATTTTTTGGCCTTGAAAATTTCTAAATTTTTAATAATTTATTTAATAGTTAATAACTTATTGTTAATATTATAAATGGTTGATTTTCGCACCCATGGTGTATCAATTGATTTAAATGTCGTAAAAAATAGATATTTAAGAATTTTCCAAATTCGAAATTATTTTAAAATCCCAAAAGCATGAAACTACTAGTGGTTGCCGAAGAGATGGCGGGATGGTTTGACGTCATCATATCAGCAAAGCTCACCGTTACAAACAGGTCATACGACCTTAACTAAGAAGAAGAAGAAGAAATTATTTGACATCTGAAAATTTCTATGTTTAAAAATATCAGAATTTATATAAAAATCTAAAATCTAAATTTACAAAGCGGTAAAAATTTGGTATTCATAAAAACTTATAAATTAACTTTTTAAAGTATTTGCCCTTTAAATGTGTTCGAAATTCGAAAATGTTTTCTATTTGATATTATTTAAAATTCGAAAATTTTCGTAACTAACTAAGTATCACGCCATCTCTCCGAAAGGGTAGGCAGAAAGAATGGACTGCCATATTTTAACCGATGCGGCACTCCATCCTTATCTTTTCGCCCCCGTGAGAGATGCGGTGTGATGGGTTGCGAACCACATCGCCACCAATAGGCATCTCCCGCACACATCGATCGTCCAACGTCCACAAAATAAATCGAAAACAAATTATATAAAATGCAATGTTATAAAATAAATTAACAAAATAAAAATAATTTAACACGTAATGTTTTTTTAGATGGTATACTTGTCATCAGCTGGGCCATCTGGACATTTGAGTTTATTTAATTTATATTCCACGTATTCACCGTTTTTTTTATTAACTGTAATTAGATACTTAAAACAATCTAACACCAGCAAAAACTTTAAAATATTATTGAGGAATTTATTTAAATTGTCATTAGAACAAATGAAATATTTATTTTTACACCTGTCAAAATTCTTTTTATAAACGAAAAAACTTATATAACTTTAACATCAAAACAGTAAAATCGTATATTGTGTCACAACTAACTATTATAAAGTGCGGCAACAACAATTTTACCAAAACAATTCACTCATATACGAAATATCTCCAAATTTACGGAAGTATCACATGAACCAAACCAAGTTTTCAAAATCGGTCTGGAAAATTTTCGTAATTTTAAAAACGTTCTAAATTCTAAATTATTCGGGTTGTTTGAAATGTTAAATCTTGATGATATCCCACAGCCACATTACACACCCTAGTCAAACATCCCTCTCTGGTTATGTACCGAGTGGACGTATGCTCACACCCTGTCACTCCACATCCCCACACAAACACGCCAAGTTTTCTCACTTGGCGACACGCTTATGAATAATGAACGCTTTAATTTCCACGTCCGACAGCGTTGCCAGAAACACCCGAATTTCATAATCTCCCTTTAATGAAAGTTTACGCGATGTTTGCGCCGGCAACGCAGCCGCCTCGGGCGGGTGAAAATTTAAAAAATATTAATCGGTGATGGGCCGAAATCCGAACCGGATCTGTATCAAAAGGGGTGCAAAATGACACCAATGATTTAATTTATTTTTTTTCATGCATGTTACAATTTTCAAAATAAATTATTTCAGGCATTAGTGTAAACGTCCACTTTAATTTTCAAAGTGGATGGCAACAGAATTGAGAATGTCCAAGAATATACATACCTGGGACACAATATTCGTTTGGGCCGTGATAACCAAACCGCAGCTCCTTAAAAACCGAAAAATACCGATCAACCTGAAACGAAAAGTCTATGAAACCTGCGTTCTGACAGTTGGTACTTATGGTCTTGAAACTGTTACACTGTCCAAACAAAGTCCCGAAACACTACGAGTGACCCAAAGAGCCATGGAAAGAGCCATTATAGGAATAAGCCTAAGAGACAGAGTCAGAAACGATACGGTGAGAGAAAAAATAAAGGTCACTGACATCATCCACCGGGTGGCGACTCTGAAATGCCAATGGGCAGGTCATGTAGCCAGAAGCTCGTCAGACGAAAAGTGGACAAAAAGACTGCTAACTTGGAGACCGCGGACGGCAAAGAGAAGTGCAGGGCGACCGCAACTATGGTGAAGAATGATCTGAACAGACACGTCGGAGTAACCTGGATGCAGTCTGGACAGAATGACATGGAAGTCAATAGAGGAGGCCTTTGTCCAGGAGTGGACGGGAACAGGCTGAGGAAGAAGAAGAAGAATAAGTGTAAACGTAGGGAACTTGGAGTAGGTTAGTGAATACGAATTCATGACCGAATTTGTGTATTTAGGTAGCATGTTCACAGCGGATAACCGAACGGTACTCCCATATTAAATCTTCTTGTAATTTTTTTTCTTCTTATAGGTCTGATAACCTGTTATTGGTAGCATTTCCGTCCTTCTGGGAAGTTAATCGCCAACTATTTCGCCATATTTTCGGTAGTTAGCCACGTGGTGGGAACTGTATACTGTCTCGAGCTATCTTTGGGATCCTATGAATTAATAAAAAATAAAAATCGAATTAAAAAATAAATAATAAAATTATTTTAATATATTTTTTAGTTTTATACAAACTTACTTTTTTTCATGAACAAAACAAGTGGAATAAAACTAATATCATATTATAAAATATTTTTATTTATTATAAATAAATATTTTTCATTAATCACAATGTAAATACTTATACCAAGATATTTCAATCAATAACGTTAATATTGTATTTGAGAAATGGTTTGTATTTATTATCAACTTTTCTATTTATTACTTCTTATTCTTCCTAGCGCAAAATCGTACCTCCACAGTTTCAATACCGTTATTATGCTACGATTTCTATAATGATTATTAATATCGTTCTCCCGAAGATGAAAATGAAAACCCTCCTTTGAGTTTTAATTCATAAATAAATTTCCCAATTTTGTTAAAACGATGGGATTTTTATTATTCTATCAGTTATATTATGTATGAGAGTGAAGCTTGGAGCTGGCAAAAGAAGGATGAAAGTAGGATAAACGCCGTAGAAATGAGATCACTAAGAAGAATGTGCGAGAAAACGTTGTACGATAGAATACCGAACGATGAAATAAGAAAGAAATGTAAGGCAGATGACTGCATCATGGATAAAATTAAAAAAGGATCCCTGAGATTGTTTGGACATATTTATAATGGATGAGAGTAGAATGGTTAAAAAGTTGTACACAAGCAGCGTGAGTGGAAAAAGAAGCCGAGGACGACCGAGGAAAACATGGCAAGACCAAATTAATCAATTACTAAAAGGCGGTCACATTCGAAGTCGGAATAATCAACGTGCGTGCATGGTACGATCCTCCTTCGGTGTAGCAGTCATAGCACTTACCATTCTGCCACAAAAGTCATCAATCATTGTTCTTCTTGTTCAATGATTGTTGTTACATCTTAAATAACCTATATGTATTTATTGAAAATCTACATAAAATAGTATTTTCTACGGATTCCATTACCGAAGTCATTAGGTGTAAAATGACTCAATTAAAACATCCCTTTAAAGTGTCTTTCACCCCGCGAAGTGCCCTTCGATTGACTGGTTATTAAGTTATCTAAGATTATCCGAGAATTTCTCTCAAGAATGTCTCTCATTTTCTTCAAAACTGCGATTTCATGGTGTTTAAACTTTCAATAGGAAGGGTGTAAGGGTTAGTCGTGATTAAGGGGTGTTTAAGGAAAAAGGGAATAATTTAACCCGTTAAAGTCTTACGAAGCTTTTTAGATAATTAAAAATTAATATTTCATTGCATGACTTGAATTTACGATAACATTGAGTGTTTTAGGATGGAAATAGAGCTAGAAAAACGTGGCACTATCAAATGATCCAAATATTAAATGTCGGCCTCCGTGAGGAGTCTGAGAAATCGAAGTGTATGCATGATACGATGTATGAATGTTGAGAGCTCGAGAGAAGTATTATTATATGTCGGTCCATTGTTTCTGCCTTCGGGAAGACGGGTCGATGGTAGGTTAGTTATTTCGGTTGTTTTTTGAACAATTATGTTAAATAATATTTCTTATTTTAACTTTGCACACAACACCAACTTTATTAAAAAAAAAAAATTTAAAACAAACATGTTTCGCACACATCAGTGATATAAATATCTTAAATATTAGGTCCTTACATATGAAATTGGCGTTTTGTATAGGAGGAACATAAAGTTGATTTTTTTTAAATATAATATATTTATTTAATCAAAGTATGTACCATTGCTATCTATGCACTTTTGCCATCTCATAGGTAGTTCACCAATCCCTTTACTAAATAAACCATTCGGACGGGAATCAATAAAATCTTTGAAGTCGGTTTGGACTGCTCCATCGGAGTTGAATTTTTTCCCTTGCAAGAAGTTATCCAAATTTCGAAAAAAATAGTAATCTGTTGGGGGGGGGGGTCCGGAGAGTACGGTGGATGTCTTAGAGATTCCAATTGAAGCTCTTCTAATTTGGTAGCCGTCTGTTGTGCAGTGTGTGGTCTAGCGTTATCATGAAGCAGCAGTGGCCTAGAGCGATTAACCAGCCTCGGTTGTTTAGCAGATAGCTTTTCCATCATGGTTTGCAGTTGCTGACAATAGACATCTGCCGTAATCATCTGGCCAGATTTAAGAAAACTGTAGTGAACGACACCAGCACTAGTCCACCAAACGCTCACAAGTAACTTTTTTGGAGTCAATTTTCGTTTGGGGCATGGTTTGGCTGGTTCGGCAGGGTTCAGCCATTGCGATGAGAGCTTCCGATTATCATACAGGATCCACTTTTCATCACAGGTAATGATTCGAATCAAAATCCCTTCATTATTGTGCCGGTTGAGTAATGCAACGCAGCAGTCAACGCGCGTTTGTTGATTTGCTTCACTCAATTCGTGAGGTACCCACCTTTCAAGCTTTTTCACCTTCCCAATTTGCTTCAAGTGGATTAAAACAGTTTTATCACTAACACCGCAGCCTGCAGCTAACTCGGACGTGGTTTGCGATGGATCCGCTTCCACAATAGCCTTCAATTCTTCATTATCAACTTTAGTCTCCGGCCGTCCACGAGGCTTGTTCTGCCGGTCGAAATTTCCAGAACGAAAACGTTGGAACCAAAAACGCACTGTGTTTTCTTTTGCGGCACCGTCGCCATACACATCATTAATCCTTCGAGCCGTTTCTGCAGCACTGGTGCCCCGGTGGAACTCGTACTCGTAAATAACGCGATATTTCAAGTTTTTCATTTTGTAAACTGAGTGACGCAAAGAAAAAAAACAATTGAGGAAAAATCAAATGAATTATAATTTTCGAAACACAAATACTTGAGTAAATAGCTGTATAAATTTGAATTGGGAATTCTTAACTAAAGAGAAGATATTTGAGATCAAAGTTGCCAGTACGGCAAAACGCCAATTTCATATGTAATAACCTAATATATATTTTTTTAATTTCATGGATGTGGTCAATTTCGACAGATATTAAAAACAATTTTAATCTATAAAACTGACCACGTTTATGGATATTTTTGTTTTTGATAATATGAGTAAAAATTTCCTCGGTCTTTCTCTATTTCTGGTACCATTTACATCATTAACATATAATTTTTTTACCATTCTTTCTTCATTCATTCCCTCCATATGTCCAAACCATCTTAATGATCCTTTCATTATTTTGTTCATGACACCATCTTATATTTTCATTCGACACTCTATCATACACAGAATATCCACACATTCGTCTAAGAGATCGAATAAATCAAATATTGAATGTCGGCCAAGTGAGGAGTCAGAGAAATCGACGCGCGTGCATGACACGATGTATGAATGTTGAGGAAGCGAGAGAAATATGTCAGGAAAGAAAGGTATGGCAGTCCATTCTTTCTGCCTACCCCTTCGGGGAGACGGCGTGATGGTTAGTTAGTTAGTTAGTTAGATAGAGTAATTAGAAAAAATAATTTTTAAGTCTGTCAAAACTGACCACATTCATGAAAATTTTTGTTTTTAATATTCATAATATTTATTAATGAAAGCAAAAACGGACGTTCACAATGGAGTTCTGGTCCCAACCGTAATGTATGGAAGCGAAGCACAGAACTGGCAGGATGAGAGTAGAATAAATGCGGTAGAGATGAGGTCCCTAAGACGTATGTATGGTAGAACGATATACGACAGAATCTCAAATACTGATCCTGAAAGGAGTGTAGAGCAGAAGAAGGTATTATGAACAAAATTATGAAAGGATCGCTGTGTTAGTTCGGACATATGGAGGGCATGGATAGAGAAAGAATGGTTAAGAAAGTATACGTTAATGATGTAAATGGAGTACGGAGTCGAGTCAGACCGAGGAAAACAAGGCATGACCAAATTAATCAAAACACTATTTTTTTCACTTATTAGTTTATTTTTCTTGACATGTTTTGAAGGCTTCACACATTCTATAAGGAGTAAAAAATAGTTTTATCGTTCTTCCGATTATGAGGGCGTAAAGTCTTCAAAAGATGTCGAGTAAAATAAACTCAAAAGTGGAAAAAATAGAGTTATAATTCATAATAAAAATCGTCATTGTGAAATTTCACAGTGTTAATGTCTTAAGTTTATATTTAGATGAACTTAAGTTAGTTGGTTTAATTACAGACTTGATAATACATCAAACAGTACATTAATTTTCTCGTTAAATTAGTGAGAGAACTAAGGTGTTAAAAGGGTGAAGGGTAAAATTTTAAGACAAGGGTAGTCTAGAACCTTTTCCAAGTATAAGAAAGGCTGCTGCGCATTTATGGAAAGTAGATTAATCATCTCACATAGTAGACGTGTGGATATTCGGCTTGATGGAGCGTAAGAACTTGCAAGGGGGTAGGTAGAGTATTAGGGGTGGAATTCAGGGGTTGATGTTAGCGCGGATAAGAGAGGGGTATTTTCGGATTTAAAATCTAAGCTCAGTGATTCGGCGCTTATTAATTTGCTGTAACTCGCGTTTTGTTTCGGGCAAAACGAGGCGTGTTTTATATACGCTCATGTATAGTAAAGCGGTTTTATTCTTAATCAGAGTGGTATATCTACTCGTATAAGCTAACCTCAATACAATATGGCTGGTTCAATGTTTTTCATACAAATTTTAAAATGTTATGGCAGCAGTTTAACATATTGAATTTCCTTTAAACAATCTCTAAACCTTCCCGGCACTAATAACAACAAACTGTGCTATTTTCAGCGAAATCAATAGACTTGATTTTATTTTCATATATCCAGCAATGGAGAGATGGATAAAGAGAGAGAGATAGGGACATTTCGCCTTGCTAAAGAATTATCGAATTTAACGAGAATTAAACGCGCAGCTGTTTATATAACTAAGAAAGAATCTTCTGCTTCTTCCTTGTTGTAGACCTATGTGGTCTGTTCTCCAGAGTGTTGCTCCTCTTTTGAGGTAACGAGGACGCGTCCCATGAGGCTGATTATTCAATGCAATACACTGGTGTCCATTTTTTTAACATGACCGTACCAGTCCCTTTTTCGCTGTCTGCTCCACCATATAATAGACTCAATCTCACATATCTCTCTTATCCTGGTGTTCCTCACGCGATCGTCCTCAGTGTCTTCATCTCGGAAGTCCTCAAAACTTGTTTGGTCCTTACAGTGTCTGCCCTTGCTTCGAGAGAATAATAATATAATTAATACGAATGTAAGCGTCTGTTTTCTAGAAGTTTTATTTCATTAATGGGAATGATATGTTTCGCCTGTCTAAAGCAAAATCAAAGATTTTATAATGCCTTAGATAGGCGAAATATTTTATTCATATAAAATATAATAAAACTTCTAGAAAACAGACGTTATTTAATATGGAGTTTTACATCATGATTGGCATTTAATGAATGGAGGCCAAGGTTGGGCCGGAGAAGTGTCGGGAGACAGCCTACCAGGTGGAGCGATGATATTGTGCGGACGGCGGGGAGGGCCTGGAGAACACTGACGAGAGACCAAGAGATGGCGTGAGAGTGGAAAGGCTTACGTCCAGCAGTGGATGGAGACAAGGTGACGAAGAATGTACATACAGCAATGATGTCAAACTCCATATTCAATCATTAATATGAATGAAAGCCTCTGTTCTCTAAAAGTTTTAATATATTTTATAAATAATAAATATAATGCCCTAGCATGGCGACCGTGTCATTCACATTAAATTAAATTAAATCTCTAGAAAACAGACGTTTTCGATCGTTTTAATTACTTTATTGAAGTGTGATTATTTTATTGAATGAAACCGGTTTGTTCTTAAAAAATAAACAAGAAAAATGAACGTAGTGGAAGAAAAAATTATGAAAGGATCACTGCTTTGGATTGGACATATGGATCGCATGGATGAAGGAAGAATGATTAAGAACAAAAACAACAACAAACCATCGCAAGGGTAGGCAGAGAGAATGGACCGCCATACTACTCTATCCTGATATACCTCTCTACTTCCTCCACATTCATACAGCGAGTCATACACGCACGTCGATTTTTCCGGCTTCTGACATGACCAACCTTTAAAATTTGATAAATATGATCATGCCATGTTTTCATCGGTCTACCTTGACTCCGTTTTCAATTTACATCGTTAACGTATACTTTCTTTAACATTCTTTATTCACCCATGCGCTCCATATGTCCGAACCAACGCAGAGATCCTTTCATAATACCTTATTTCGCTCTACATTCCTTTCTATTATCAGCATTTAAGATTCTGTCGTACATCGTTCTACCACACATACGTCTTAGGGACCTCATCTCTACCGCATTTATTCTGCTCTCATCTTTCTTCTGCCAGTCATGCTTCGCTTCCATACATAAGGGTTGGGACCAGAACTCTATTGTGAACGGCTATTTTCGCTTTCATTGATGGCTTGGTTAAGAAAGTATTCGTAAACGGTGTGAATGGAGTACAGAGTCGTGGGAGACCGTGGAAAACTTTGCATAACCAGATTTAATCAATTTTTAAAGGTCGGTCATGTTAGAGGTTGAAAGAATCGACTTGCGTGTATAACTCGCTACATGAATCTATAAGAAGCTAGAAACGTGTTTCAGGATCGAGTATTGTAGCAGTCTATTCCCTCTGCCTACCCCTTCGAGGAAACGGCTTGAAGGTTAGTTGGTGCTTTTCAATCAAATTAACTAACTAACCAACACGCCGTCTCCCCAAAGGGGTAGGCAGAAAGAATGGAACGCCACACTATTCTGTCCTGACATACTTTTCTCGATTCCTCATTCATACATCTTGTCATGCACGCGCGTCGATTTCTCTGACTCCTCACATGCCCGACATTCAATATTTTATTGATTTGATCGTGCCACGTTTTCTTCGGTCTTCCTCTTTTTCTAGTTCCATTTACGTCGTTAACATATATATTTTTTACCATTCTTTTTTCATTCATTCTTTCCATATGTCCAAACCATCTTAATGATCCTTTCATTATTTTGTTAATGACACCGTCATTCGCACCGCATTCAGTTCTTATATTTTCATTCGACACTCTATCATACACACATTCGTCTAAGAGATCTCATTTCTACTGCATTTATTACATTTTCATCCTTCTTTTGCCAGTTCCATGCTTCAATCAAATTAACATTTAAATAATGTTTAATAATGTAACAAATACAACTTAAGTCTTTCATGTGAAAATGTACGTATAATGTAAAATATTATTATAGATTTTCTGAGTATTTTCCGCTGACCGACGAGTTATCTGCGGTGGAATTTCCCAGAAATTTCTGTCGCTAGCAGGTGTCCATTTTGTTGCAAATTAAAGTGTTTGTTTAGGATAACTGACGGAATTGGTACTCGGAATTTTCCTGGGGCTAAAATTGAATATTTGTCGACGTTGCAATAGAGTTTTAACACATCAGATATATTTTTAAATATTTGTAACGAATTTTGTAATATGTACATAGTTTTACGAGCATGAACTACAAGTACTGGTGAATAGTATGTATAAGATATGCATGCGAAATAATCTGATGATGAATGTGAATAAGTCTAAAGTAATGTTTTTTGAAAAAGAAGAAATCATGACAGTCTGCAACATTAGCGTAAATGGTGAAAATTTGGAACAAGTAGATGAGTTCGTGTATTTGGGTAGTATGTTTACAAAAGACGGGCGATTGGAGAAGGATATTGAAAGAAAAGTTGGGGCAGGCAACAAAATGAATGGTCACTTAAAGTTGTCATCGCAATCAAAATCTTATCCGAAAAAGCTATAATGGCAGTGCACAATGGTGTTCTTGTACCGACCCTTATGTATGAGAGCGAAGCACGGAACTGGCAAAAGCTGGATGAAAGAAAAAAAATGCAGAAGAAATTACATTTCTTAGACGAATAAGGTGTGTATGATAGAGTGTCGAATGAAAATATTATCTGTGAAATCTGTGTATGATAGAGTGTCGAATGAAAATATTATGTAAGAAGTGAAGATGGTGTTATGAACAAAATAATGAAAGGATCATTAAGATGGTTTGGACACATGGAAAGAATGAATGGTAAAAAAATTACATGTCAACAATATAAATGGGACTAGAAATAGAGGAAGACCGAGGAAAACGTAGCATGATCAAATAAATCAAATATTGAATGTCGGCCACGTGAGGAATCAGAGAAATCGACGCACGTGCCTGACAAAATGTATGTTGAGGAATAGAGAGAAATGTGTCAGGAAAAAAAAGTGTGGCAGTCCATTCTTTCTGCCTACCCCTTCGGAGAGACTGCGTGATGGTTAGTTAGTTAGTTAGTTTACTTAGTTTTAAAAAAATGCCTAGGCATTCTACAATGCAAAATTAAAACTGAGAAACATTCATAAAGACAAGTTGGATCCAACACCCGGTAGTTCTGGTCCCAACCCTTGCAATCCAACCCCCAATGTACGGAACCGAAGCATGAAACTGGTAGAAGAAGGATGAGAGCAGAGTAAATGGTAGAGATGAGGTCCCTAAGACGTATGTGTGATAGAACAATATACGACTGAATCTCAAATGCTGATATAAGAAAGGATTGTATAGCGGAAGAAGGTATTAAGGACAAAATTATGAAAGGACCCCATGGATGGAGAAATAATGGTTCAAAAAGTATACGTTAATGATGTAAATGGAGTACGGAGTCGAGATAGACCGAGGAAAAATGGCATGACCATATTCATCAAATTTTATTTAAACAGTTAGTAAATAAACAAACTCTAACAAAAAAAAAAGAAGAAAGGTGACAGCCACGAGCAAAACAAAAGAAAATCGATTCCTTTTATAAATTCACTCTGCTCTCGTCGCTAAACAAAACCGTCACTTGTTTTGGCGGTAATTTGATGTTGTTTATTGGATACGCCGCGAGGTGCGCCCGTGCCGCCGGAAGTTATCAACTCGAGGAGGAAATTAAATTTTCATTCTCACTTTTCGACGAGCCCTCCACCCGACGCTGGTGGACTTCTCAAATGGAAATTTATCAGGACGGCGAAGGGAACAGTACGCCACTGTCAGCCAGCGAGGCAAGAACGGAAAGATTCTGACTTAATAGAGCGATTTTTTTTTCATATGCAGCTTTTTTTTTATAAAACAGGACGTTTGAACCCTATTGTTGCATACAATTTGTTTTTAGCTATTATATTGATTTTCCGGTACGCAGAGAAAGATAAGAATATTGAAAGAAGGGTTGGGGCAGGCAACAGAGTAAATGGTGCACTTAAATTTGTCATCGCAAACAAAAACCTATCTAAAAAAGCTAAAATGGCAGTGCACAATGGGGTTCTTGTATCGACCCTTATGTATGGAAGCCAAGCATGGAACTGGTCAAAGAATGATGAAAGTAGAATAAATGCAGTAGCAATGAGATCTCTTAGACGAATGTGTGGATACTCTGTGTATGATAGAGTGTCGAATGAAAATATAAAAAGCGAATGCGGTGCGAATGATGGTGTTATGAACAAAATAATGAAATGATCGTGGGACACATGGAAAAAATGAATGAAGAAAGAATGGTAAAAAGTTATATGTTAACGATGTAAATGAAACTAGTAATAGAGAAAGACCGAGGAAAATGTGGCACAATCAAATAAATCAAATATTGAATGTCGGCCATGTGAGGAGTCAGAGAAATTGACGCACGTGCATGACACGATATATTTATAAATGTTGAGGAATCGAGGGAAGACAGCATGATGGTTAGTTAGTTTGTTAATTTATAATAAATACTTGTTAAAAAAATTGGACAAAATAATCTAAAATTCAGCAATTTATTTGCTATATCCAAAGGCAGTTAACAGATATTTCTTTTAATTAAATCATTACATGATTTTATGTCAAATAGAAAATTTTGCTGGAAAACTTTTTGACCTTTCCTTTTTGCAAAGACAATCCTTTACGTGACTGTCCAATGACGTTATAAATTATTATAACACTTTCTCTCATTACTTTTGAAAACAACTGAATCTGTTCAACTGTTTTTAATATCTTGGCAGTTTTCTCACGAATGCCTTTGATCCAAAATAAAACTAGGAATACAAATGGATTTCAGAAAATAAAAATGGCTTTTTCTTCAACGACAATCTAAGATTTCTAGAAGATAGTTATATTTTCTTCTGTATTCGCCATACTTTGTGTTGTTATGATGCTTTATTTCACTTTTTTATATACTTTGTAGAAATATATCCACAGAAGCAAAGATGGCAGTACACAATGGAGTTCTAGTGCCAACCCTCATGTATGGAAGTAAAGCTTGAAGCTGGTAAAAGAAGGATGAAAGTAGGATAAACGCCGTAGAAATGAGATCACTAAGAAGAATGTGCGGGAAAACGTTGTATGATAGAATACCGAACGATGAAATTTGAAAGAAATGTAAGGCAGATGACTGCATCATGAATAAAATTAAAAAGGTTCCCTGAGATGGTTTGGACATATGGAATGAATGGATGAGAGTAGAATGGTTAAAAAGTTGTACACAAGCAGCGTGAGTGGGAAAAGAAGCCGAGGACGACCAAGAAAAACATGGCATGAACAAATTAATCAATTACTAAAAGGCGGCCACATTCGAAGTCGGAATAATCGACATGCGTGCATGGTACGATGTATGAATGTAGAGGAAGCCCGAGAGGTATGCCAGAACAGGCCATTGCGGCGATCCATCCTCTCTGCTTACCCCTACGGGTAAATGGCGTGATGGTTAGTTAGTTAGTTAGCAATTAAAAATAAACGAAAAATTATAAATAATCATATAAATTCAACGTCAAGTCTAATCTTTAATTAATTTCCTTTGTTGTAAGAAATTACCTGAATCCCAATAAGAACTTTAAATTATTATTTTAAACATTTAATTGAATCATAATAATTGTTATGACAAAAGCATAAACGTTTCAAAATAAATCTTTATAATATCTGTCAGATCATGTAAACAATTTGATATTTTTTTAAATATGTATCTTTATAATATGTATCACTGAAGAAGGACTGGTTGTCCGTTACATGTCTATGTAATTTTATATTTTTTAATATAAGTGTTGTATATACAAAGCAAATAAAAAATGAAAAAGAGTCATATTGTTCATATTTCTTATTTTAATATCGTCATTTCATATGCCCTAAGATAGACATGATAAGGTTTGCTGACGATATTGCTATGGTTGCTGAAAGTGAGGAGGAACTGCAGGAGGCCTTAGCAACTTTGCAAGGCATTCTTCAAGATAGCTACAACATGAAGATAAATAAAGACAAAACAAAGCTGCTGACTGTAGGCCGAACGCAACATCAGATGAGAGTAGTGATGTCAGGAGTTCCACTAAAGTACACCTAGGAGTTTGTCTACCTCGGGAGCAAAATAACATGGGACGGTCGGTCTAAGAGCGAGGTCGACAGCCGTATACATCAGGCTAGGCTTGCATTTAATAAAAGTTCGAAAATAATATAATCAAATAATATAGACCTAAAACTGAGAATACTCCTCATCAAGACCTATTTATGGAGTATCTTGATGTGCGGCTGCGAGACATGGTGCCTATCCGAAAGAGATAAACGGAGACTGGAGGCTTTTGAGATGGGGTCCTATAGAAGACTTTTAAGAATTTACTGGAGAGACCACATCACGAATGAGAAAGTTCTTCAAGGAATCGAAGGAGGAAGGCATCTGCTCAGGACCTTGTCCGAAAGGCGTGCAAGATGGATCGGCCATGTAATACGTCAAGAAGGTCTCTTGCATGCCATAATGGAGAGTATGACCGAGGGGACAAACTCTAGGGGACGAATCCCAGGTTTGAAACTTTCAAACTAAACATGTCCCCTCTCTACATTCACACATCGTGACATACACGCTCGTGTTCCATCCAATGCAACTTTTTCACAGGTTCTCAATAATATTATTTTTTCAAGAATAAATACGTATAAAATTAATCAGGCACATGATAAAAAATAAATGTTTTTACCAGAGCTTGTCAAACCCCGAGTCCTGTCTGCCCCCCCAGGCGGGTGGTCCTAATGACTCGGAATCTAATTATACAGGCAATAACAAGTTTAATAACCGTCGGACCGGCAGGAAACTCGTGCCTAGCTACTACGATGGAGATATAATTACCCGGGAATATATTTATCAGATTACATTGATTTATATATGTATATGTGAAGCGTGGACCTTAAAAGTCAACTCAATTGACAGACTGGAAGGATTTGAAATGTGGCTCTATTTCCAAATACTTAGAAATCCCAGGACATATATGGTTACCAATACCGAAGTCCTGAGGCGAGATAGAGTTGACAGGGATCTGTTATCAACTGTCGAGGTTCAGAAGATTTCACATCTGGGTCATATACTGCGTGGGGAAAAGTACCACCTTCTCCAACTGATATTTGAGGGGAAAATTGAGGACGCCGAGGGTCCGGTAGGAAACAGATGCCTGGCTGCGAAACACGAGGGAGTGGACCGGCATCCGAAATGTGGAGGAGCTGTTTTGAGAGGCGCAGGACAGGGACAGGTTCGCCGAGGTGATCGCCAACGTTGGGGGGACCCGACAGAGCACTTGAAGAATAAGAAGTATTGAATATGAAGTTTCTTGAATACTTGTAGTACCAATATTTAAATTCAGTAAATTTTACATAAATATTTGAAGATTATTTTTGAATAGAACCATGTTTACCACCCCTGATCTGTATGTATATAAGTGTCTCATTTTGTAACAGTGTCATCAGTCTGTCGATGCCAGCGAGCCTGGCGAAAACGGTCGCTGTCGAAATAAAGACAAAAGTGGATGCGATTAAAAAATGTAGTTTTATTTCATTATTTTTTAATAATGGTGAAACTATCATATTGATTATCGCGATATGTAGCTTTTTATTGGCATGAATTCTATCAGACCAAAGATAGCATGATTTTTTTTTCACATTGACATCGCCGGGAATTGAACCTGGGACGTCATTTCACCAGGCTAAACTTCCCTTAAAAAAAAATGCTAAAATATTCGAGTCCAAAAACATAGACCTTAACCTCCGAAAACAACTAATAAAAACATTGGTGTGAAGTGTCTTACTGTACGGCTGCGAGACTTGGTGCCTGGGCGAAAGAGAGCGCAAAAGGCTGGAGGCGTTTGAGGTGTGGACCTACCGAGGAATAGCCCTTGTTACATGGAGGTACCACGTTACATATGAGGAGGTTCTCAGCAGAGTTGAAGAGAACAGGCACATATTGGACACCATAGCGGAGAGGCATGCGAGATGGATTGGTTATGTGTTGCGACACGAATGTTTCAAGCATGATATATTGGAGGGAATGGTCGGAGGATCGATTGGCATAGGACGACCTCGCCAGGAGTACCCAGACCAGATTTGCCAAGATATAGGCTGCACCTCCTATGCGGAGTTGAAGAGAGTTGCCGAGCAAACCAATCTTTATATTGAGACCAGAGAAGTAGAAGTATGAAAATATATTAGGAATATAAGTTGAAAAATAAAAATAGTATTAAGATTAAAAATGATAATTAGCCAGTTTTCGTGTTTACGTGTCTATTCCAGGGCCGCCATTCCGATAATATTTTCGTTTGTTCCATTTTTAAAATTCACAGCTCGGTTGGACCGACAGGAAATGTCACACTAAAATGTTCAAATGGGGAAACGTCACGGACAGAAGTCGCGCAAATGCTTAAAAAATGGCTTTGTAAATTAACATCTCAAAGCGAATCAAATTCGTGTGAAAAACAAGATTTTTTAATTAAACTTTAAAAGTCAAAGATCGGTTAAATGAGAATTCAAATCTGGAACACTCTGTGAGTCAATAACATAATGTATAACTAATTTTAGTTTCTAGAGTTAATAAGTAAATGCACCTATTTAGTTGAAAAGGGGTGATGATAAAAATTGCAGGTTTATATTTTTACTTTTTTTAATTGTATCTCAATAGAGACGAAGACGCAAACTGGAAACTGAACATGGATGATCAAGGTGTTTACGGAACTTATGACCTGTCATTGGTTGGGTTAAGCACACGCTTTATGTAATTACAACATTCCCCATTCCACCTTTGTTATTATGATCATGCATGACAATTTTTTTGGAAGATGTATATATACTTCAAATCTTTCATTCTCCATAGATGGCGTTAGTGGGTCGGTTGTATAGGTTTATCTTGAAAAATTCACAAGTGCAATCAAATCTACATAGATGGCTGATTGAAACTGACACGTGAAGATAGATATGGATTTGAAGTATATACTATACATCTTCCAAAAAATTTGTCATGCATGATCATAATAACAAAGGTGGAATGAGGAATGTTGTAATTACATAAAGCGTGCGCTTAACCCAACCAATGACAGGTCATAAGTCCTGTAAACACCTTGATCATCCATGTTCAGTTTCCAGTTTGCGTCTTCGTCTCTATTGAGATACAATTAAAATTTGAATTAACCACCCTTTGGTGAAAATCCAGGATTTCGTATACAGGTATAAGTATACATTTACAAATATTTATATTTTTACGATAAGAATTCAAGAATTCATCAATGAAAGCGAAAATGGCCGTTCACAGGGGAGTTCTGGTCCCGACCCATATGTATGGAAGCGAAGCATGGAACTGCCAGAAGAAAGATGAGAGCAGAACAAATGCAGTAGAGATGAGGTCCCTAAGACGCATGTGTGGTAGAACGATATACGACAGAATCTCAAATGCTGATATTAGAAAGGAATGTAGAGCGAAAGAAGGTATTATGAACAAAATTATGAAAGGATCGCTGCGTTGGTTCGGACATATGGAGCGCATGGGTGAAAAAATAATGGTTAAATAAGTATACGTTAACGATGTAAATGGAGTACGGAGTCGAGGTAGACCGAGGCATGATCAAATTAATCAAATTTTAAAGGTTGGTCATGTAAGAAGCCTGAAGAATCGACGTGCGTGTATAACTCGCTGTATGAATATGGAGAAATCTAGAGAAGTATGTCAGGATAGAGTAGTGTGACGGTCCAATCTCTCTGTCTATCCCTGCGGGGAAATGGTGTGATGGTTTGTTGTTGTTGTTGTATAAATAAAATATAACAAACCCGAAGTGAAACTTAAACTCTATAATTGGCAGAAAAGATCCCATCCCTTTGGAGCACCCTTAAATTCGAAAAAATAAATTTGTTTAATTGAACTCAACATTCTGGCACTTAACCTCTGTAATTGGAGAGTACTGCCTTCTCGATCTTTGTAATCTAACAACTCTTCAGTATTTGTTATGTACTCATTGAAGGTGGTCCATTTTGGATCGCAATGTTTCACAAACATAAATATAACGGCCTTGATTTGAGCTCGTAACTAAAACTAATCCAAGAATTTGACGCCAGTAAATCTCGCGAAGAGTTGCGCAACATTTTTAGCGTGTGAAACAGGCCCATATAACTGATTTTTTCAAGCCACAATATTAAATTAATTGTTTGTATGTGTATGCACGTTTGTACAATTTCAATTTACTTCATTCATTCATCGTCCCCGGTGTGGGACTTGGCCTCCTCAACAACGGTCCTCCACTGACTTCTGTCTCTGGCCATCTCTCTCCATTCCCCAGCTCCTTCCATTTTCTCCCAATCTTTTTCCACGCAATCTGCCCATCTTTTCCTCGGTCTGCCTCTTGGTTTCTTTTTGCGGGACACCCATCTGGATATAATTTGTGATGTTCTACCCTATACAATTTACTTATTAAGCTTTAATTCAATTTTTATTGATTGCTTTGTTAATCAAACCATGAATTGTTTTTATTGCTTTTCTGTTTATGTAGTTACAACTTGTTTTTTTTTTCATTGAATTGGGTTATATGGTACCATTTTTAGATCTTACTATGAATTATGTATTGTTTCAGATATTTTTTATGTTGAGTTGTAGTGAGATTCCTTGTGTCTTTTGGTAGTTCATTGTAAAGTTTCAGTCTATTGTTCAATATCCTTGATTGTCCTGTCTTAGTTCGTGCATTCGATAAGTGATATCTGTCACAGTTCCTGGTCCAGTGTCTGTGTATGTCTGAATTTTTAGTTAATTTGTAACTGCTGTCTGTTGTCTTTTCCATGGTCACTCTGTGTACAATTTTTAAGGTCTCATATTTGGTCAGGTCTGATATTTCCATTTGTTTTGTTTGTCTGTAAACTTGTATGGTTGGGGTTAGGAAGTCAATGTTATATGCTAATTTTATTATTTTATTTTGTTGTCTTTGGAGTCTGGAGATGTCCTTTTGTTTTCCTGTCCCCCATTTTTTAATTAAATTTAAAAATACCGAAGCACAATCTGGACCTGAATATCTGAAAAACTGGATAATTGTAAATCCTGGTTGATTGACGTCCCTCGGAGTTCCAATTATCCAGGTTTACTGTACAATATATCCACATTTCCAAGGAATCCAGTTGATGACTGATGACCGTAAGATAAAACATATTTCATGCTTTATTCCCGTTATAATCAGCTTCTGAGAGGACCCGACATAATATGATAAGATGAATATTTAAATTATTTGAAATCTTTACTTAAATCTTAACAGCTGTGAGCGAAATTAACTCAAATTTATTGCGCTTCCTGGGAATCCCTATAAATCAGAGATGAAAGGTATGCGAAGAAGTATCCCAAAATGTTATCTTGTAATTTTAATTTACAGAGGATAAATATTTCACTAATCTTTTAATCAGAGCAAGCTTCAATGTCTGCAGCACGATATTCTAAATAAGATAATCAATAGGTGAAGAATACTATATGATTATCTTCTCCTTCTTCTTCCTCTTCGTCCTCTTGTTCCTCTTGTTCCTCTTCATCCACTTGTTCCTTTTGTGCCTCTTCTTCCTCTTCTTCTTCTTCTTCTTCTTCCTCTTCTTCATCTTCTTCCTATTTTTCTTCTTCGTCTTCCTCTTCTTCCTTCTCTTCCTCTTATTCCTCCTTTTCCTCTTCTTCTCCTTCTTCTCCTTCTCCTTCTTCTTCTTATTCTGCTTCTTTTTCTTTTTCTTCTTCTTCTTCTTCTTCTTCTGTTTCTTCTTCTTTTTCTTATTCCTTTTCTTCTTCTTCTTCTTCTTCTTCTTCTTCATCCTAGTGTAATTCAATATTATAGTTAATATGGAATTCCACTAATATAATTGTAACACTGTTTTTTCTACTTTCAACTTTATTTTTTTCAACATTTTCCGTAGGTTTTACACCTTCATCATCGGGAGAACAATATAAAATTAATCATTTTTTTCGATCTCCTGATGATGATGTTGAAATAGCCTGTGAAACATGTCGGGAAAAATGAACTCAACAAAAAAATATTATTTATAAAAAAAATCGTCTATAGACACTGTTTTGCAGAATAGAATAGTGAGGCGGTCCATTTTCTCCGCTTATCCCTCCGGAGAAACGACGTGATGGTTTTTTATTAGTATTGTATTAAACTTACAAGAAATACATCTTTTAGCACGAGTCATGAAAAAGTTATTTTTACATTTACACAAAGTCATAACCTTGCTCGCATGAGGCCTTGCGATAGGCCCGTCCGAGCTACACAAACTGGTTTAAGTGTTCCACTACTGTCATACATCCTGAAACTCGGCTCGCTCACGTATTAATTCGAGGGTGGTTATAAAACAAAGTTGCGCCAAGTATTATAGATCCACCCCTGCTACATATTGTCACGCGCTCTGCCGTGATGATGCATAAATAATACGAAAGAAATGCCTTAAAAACATATTCAGGGTCATTGGTTATCGAACCAATTGCTTCTTGGAGATTGTAGGGGAAGTTATTAACAATGATTTTTATCATCAATCACTTTGCGAAAGTGAACCATTTTTGCGATGAATTTTATCGTTAGTTATCAAACTTTTATTTATTTCTTAATTATTATAAAATATTATATTTGTAACAAGAGTAGGCAGAAAGAATGGACTGTCACACTTTTACTGATGCGGCACTCCATCCTTCTCTTTTCGCCCCGCGGGAGACGCGGTGTGATGGGTTGCGAACCTCATCGCCACCAATAGGCATCTCCCGCGCACACTTCGATCTTCCAACATCCACAAAATAAATCTAAAACAAATAATATAAAATACAATGATATAAAATAAAATAACAAAATAAAAATAATTTAATAAAAAATGTTATTTTTAGATGGTGCACATTTGTCTATTTGATTTATGTTCCACGAATCCACCGTTTTTTTAATTTAGCACATAATGCAATAACACATAATGTTTTTCCGATGTTGCACATGTTGACATGGACGATCCGGACTTTTGTGTTACACGTATCCACCGTTTTTTAAATTAGCTGTTATATGATTTAATTAATGTTCCACGTATCCACTTTTTTTATTTGGCAGTAATTAGGCACTTAAAACCAACCAACACCAGCAAGAACTTTAAAAGAATATTGAAGAAATTATTCAAATTGTCATTGGAACAAATGAAAAATTTATTTTTACACCTGTCAAAATTCTTTATATAAACGAAAAAACCAATAAAACCTTTTAATCTGATTAATTTGATTAATTTGTCAAATTAATTAAACTAATCAGATTTTAAAGGTTGGTCGTGTTAGAAGTCGGAGGAATCGACATGCGTGTATGACTCGTTGTATGAATGTGGAGGAAGCTAGAGAGGTTTGCCAGGATAGAGTAGTTTATGGTCCATTCTCTCTGCCTACCCCTGTGGGGAAACGGCGTGATGGTTTGTTTGTTTGTTTAATTTTGACATCAAAACAGTACAAACGTATTACGTCTCACAATTAACTATTATAAAGTGCGGCAACAATCAAATTGACCAAAACAATTCACTTATACACGTAATTTCTCCAAATTCACGGGAGCACCAAATGAACCAAACCAAATTTTCAAAATCAAAATTAGAAAAAAAAATTATTGTATTTGTTATTTTTTTGTTTCTTGATTAGTGAACATAACATATATAACAGGCATTTGACGACCTTCGTGGCCAAGCGGTAAGTGCATTAACTGCCACCCCGAAGCGATTCCCGGCGAGGGCAGTGTGATTGTCACACTGTCATTGGTCTGGTGTAGAATTCACGTGACAATCAAATGGCGATAGATTAGCTACCTATCACATGTCACGAGAATCACTTTGATAGCTTTAGCTTAATACCCTTGACATCGATTTGGCTAATGCTGTCATGATGTAAAGAGCGATTCAACAAAATAATAATAATAATAATAATATTTAATTGTCAATACAAAAACTAGAACTGTCTTTCTACATTAGGAAATACCAGACGAAAATATCATATATTTTGATTATTTAAATTAACGATTTTCAAAAGTAATGTGATTTATAAAAAAAAATTCTACAATTTTTTTCGTGCAGACTATTTTAAAAACATCTACGTATTTTTAGCTCTCAAACGAGGTCAATTTTGCTCAGGACCTTGTCCGAAAGGCGTGCAAGATGGATCGGCCATGTAATACGTCAAGAAGGTCTCTTGCATGCCATAATGGAGGGTATGATCGAGGGGACAAACTCTAGGGGACGCCCACGCCGAGAGTACCTGGAGGACCTGTTGGTGGACGTGCGCTGCTCATCATATGCAGATTTCAAAAGAGCCGCACAAGACAGGCAAGAATGGAAGAGAATAATAGAGGAAATTGCTGCAAACCAATCCCAGGATTGAAACCAGAGAAGAAGAAGAAACGAGGTATTTGAAATAAACATCGGTGATAACATTACAGACAAATCAACATTACATTAGAAGTAAAAAGAAAATCGTCTAATTACAATAATCATCAAAACATTGAATTAAATAACTAAATGTTTCTTAAACTATCAATAAGTAAAAATGTCAAATAGTCTTTATTTGATTTACCGCACTGTTAATTCGCTCAAGTTTATAAAAATTATTATACAAATTAAAATTTTCATAAAAATAGTATAAATAATTAACAAACTAACCATCCGCGAAGGGGTCTTCTTCTTTTTCTTCTTCCTCAGCCATTACTCCACTGCTGGATATAGGCCTCCTCCATTTTCTTCCACTCCACTCTATCTTTTGATTTTCTTTGCCACATTCTACCCGCGATATGGATAATGTCGCCGGCCCATCTTTTTTGGAGTCGGCCCACTCCTCTTCTTCTATCCCATAGTCTCCATTTGAGGACTCTGGGTACCCATCCCTCTGTTCCCTGTCTGGCGACATGACGTACCCACTGCCATTTCTGTTTAGCGACAAGTCCATTATGTCTATGACTTTTGTTTGGCGTCTTATTTCTTCATACCTTATTTTGTCTTTTAGACATACGCCTAACATTTGTCTTTCCATGAAACGATGGGGTATGCAGAAAAAAATGACCGCCACACTATTATTTCCTGACTTACTTCTCTTGCTTTCTCGACATTTATACGTCCTGTCGTGCACGCACGTCGATCGAGGTGCGTATTAAAAATAATAAAAATTAAATGAATTGTAGCAAACACTTATAATATTCAATCTTTCACATATTCACAATCCATATTCTCTTCGTTTTCTTTATGTCCTCGTTGTAACTGTTAAACAGGAGATCACGAATCAGCTAACCGGCTGTTCTAATTTCTAACTAATTCTTGTTCTTTCGTAGGAATGTCCAATTTATAATTTCAATCGTAAAATAATAATCGAATTATAATATTAAAATATCGTAAAAACTATATAAACGAGAATATTTATATCATTCTTTTGGTGAAGAAAGTTTAAACTAGTCGAGAGAAAAATAAACTCAAAAAAGGAAAAAAAATATGAATTAAACACTGTTTTTCCACTATTTTTTTTTATGTACACAACAAGTCGTTTGGACCCAATTACTGTATACATTTTTTTTTATTTTTTAGCTATTATATTGATTCTCGTGATATGTGATGGGTAGCCAATCTATCGCCATTTTATTGTCACGTGAATTATTGTCACCAGACCAAAGACAGTGTGACAATCACACTGCCATTGCCAGGGTTCGAACCCAGGACCTTCGGCATGGAAGTCAGATCTCGAAACCACTCTGCCACGAAGGTCGTCATTATTGTTCGTCGTATTGAGTTTATGTTCTCGACATGTTTCGAAGGCTTGACACTTTCAACATCGCATCGTAAGAACGATATGAACTCTCTAATATAAATTCGTCATTATGGAATTCCATAGTTTTAACGACTTAAATTATGATTTTAATTCATAAAAAAACTTTATTATGGAATTCCAGAGTTTAAGCGCTTTAAGTTTATCAAAAAGTTTGTTTTATAGCTATGATAGTTTGCAACATGGATTTCTTTCTATAGCACCTTTCTGCTGATTAGTTCATAAAGTTTGAAGCTTGATAAATCCTTTTATTTATATATTATTATACTGCAAATAGAAATATCACAACTAAAGCAAAGATGGCAACCTTTATGTTTGGAAATGGAGCTTGGAGCTAATAAAAAAATGAACAAAAGTAGGATAAATGCCGTAGAAATGAGATCACTGAGAATAATGTGCGGGAAAACGATATATGATAGAATACCGAACGACGATATAAGGAAGAAATGTAAGGCAGATGATTGCGTCATAAGTAAAATTAAAGAAGGATCCCTCAAATGGTTTGGACATATGGAACGAATGGACGAGAGAAGAACGGTTAAATGTTGTATACAAGCAGGGTGAGTAGAAAAAGAAGTCGTAGAAGACCAAGGAAAGCACAGCATGATCAAATTAATCAAATATTGAAAGGCGGACACATTCGAAGTCGGAAAAATCGACGAACGATATATTAATATGGAGGAACTATAGAGGTGTCAGGACAGAACGGTATAGCGGTCCATCCTCTCTGCCTACCACTCCAGGAAAACGGCGTGATGATTAGTTAGTTAGTTAGTTAGTTAGTTATTATTATTATTGAAATATTATTATTGTGAAAAATCTGAATGAATTTGTTTATTGAAGAAGTATGTTTACAAAGGATGGGCGAGTGGAGAAGGATATGGAAAGAAGGGTTGGGGCAGGCAACAGAGTGAACAGTACTGTCATTGCTAACAAAGCCAAAAAAGCTAAGATGGCAATGCATAATGGTGTTCTTGTGCCGACCCTTATGTATGGAAGTGAAGCATGGAACTGGCAAAATAATTATTAAAATAGAATAAATGCAGTGGAAATGAGATCTCTAAGACGAATGTATCGAATGCAAATATATGAAGTGAATGCGGTGCGAATGAAAGTTAAAACGGTGAAAAGATGGTTTGGACACATGGAAAGAATGAGTGAAGACAGAATGGTGAAGAAGGTATATGTAAACGACGTGAACTGAGCTAGAAACAGAGGAAGGCCGAAGAAAACTTGGCACAATCAAATCAACCAAATATTAAATGTCAATCACGTAAGGAGTCTAAGAAACGACGTGCGTGCATGACACGATGTATGAGTGTAGAAGAAGCGAGAGATGTGATCAGGACCGAACAGTATGGCGGTCTATTATTTTTGCCTACCCCTTCGGGAAGACGGCATGATGGTTAGTTAGTTAGTTAGTGAGAAATCTAATTAAAGTTAATAACAAATCTAAGAAGTTTGTTAAATATTTTCTCTTTCAATTCGTTCCCTTACCATTTATCGAGATTATTTACTCTCTATTCTGCCCGCTATGGGGATTACAATAATGTTTGTGAACTTTGAGCAGATATCGACAACCATTTTTTAAATATTATGAAAAGAAGTACGCTTTCGAGTTGGCAGAAGAAAGATTATAATAATAAAAATAGCGTAGAAATGAGATCGCTAAGAATTTGCGAACAATAAGTGTATGATAGTGTACTTAACGATGAAGTAAGAAAGAAATATGCAGATGAATGCGTTTTAAATAAAATTAAAAAAGGGTCACTAAGATGGTTTGAACATTTGGAACAAATGGATAAGGGGAAGGGGTTTGAAAGATGTATACAAGCAGTGCGAACGGAAAAAGAAATCAGGGAAGGCCAAGGAGAGATGGCAGGACCAAATTAAATAATTGCTTACAAACCAAAAGTCCCAAAGTCAAAGTGTGGCCAAAGTCGATGTTGGAACAGTCAAAAAACGTGCGTGTCACAATGTGAGAATATAGAAGAGACATGAGAGTGATGTCAAGATAAAAAAGCGTGGCGATCCATTCTTTCTGCCTACCCCTTCGGGTGACAGGGTGATGATTAGTTAGTTAGTTTGCTCCAAATCAAAAACGTCTGTTTTCTTGAAGTTTTTATCTGCATAACATGTTTCGCCTGTCTAAGGCATTATCATGTGTTTGTATAATACTTTCTTCTTCTTCTTCAGCTTATTCCCGTCCACTCCTGGATAAAGACCTTCTCCATTCGCTTCCACGTCACTCTGTCTTGTACAGACGGCATCCAGGTTATTCCGACATGTCTGTTCAGATCATCCTTCCACCGTAGTTGCGGTCGCCCTGCACTTCTCTTTGCTGTCCACGGTGTCCAAGTCAGCAGTCTTCTTGTCCATTTTTCGTCTGAGCTTCTGACTACGTGACCGACCTTTGTTTTTTCTCTCACCGTATCGTTTCTGACTCTGTCTCGTAGGCATCTAACGTGGCTCTTTCCATGGCTCTTTGGGTCACTTGTAGTTTCTCAGCACTTTGTTTGGACAATGTTATAGTTTTAAGACCATGTATACCAACTGGCAGAACACAGACCTTTATGCTTTAGACAGGCGAAACGTGTTTTTCGCATAAAATATGATAAAATTCGAGAAAACAGAAGTTTTCTTTCGTATTATTTTTTTAATAAGGAGTTTTACATCATTGTTCAAGAAACAATAAACTAAAGATTACAAAAATATATTTATCACTTTAGAAAGGTTGCCCTTCCATGACATGAGTAGGAAGTCCCAGGGCTAGAGTATGGGATTTAGTTCTGAGACTGTCTAGGAGTCCGGGTTCGGTAATACAGTTTGCAAATTACAGTTACCTGCCTTAGTAAGGAAATTTGACTTTTGCGATGTTTTTTGCCCTGAGAGGTTCAATGAGGTCTGGAAAGGAAAAAAATATCAAAGTGAACTGTCCTCTATATGCCTAATGAGATTACCTTTACCTACAGTGTGTTTATGAATTCACTTCTATAAAATTATAAATCAAAAACGAAGTGTATGACATTCGCAAGACAAAAACGAAGTGTATGACATTCGCAAGAAATCAACTGAGATGCGAAGTCTCCGTACGCCAGGAGGAAATTGAACAGGTGGACCTATTCAGATATCTCGGAAGCGAAGTAACCAGCTCTAATGACCTCCCCAGAGAAGTAAGGTCACAGGTGGATAGGGCTGCAGCAGTTGCAGGCTGCCTAAAAGATGTCATATGGAGAAACAAGGACATGAGGACTGACAACAAGGTACGTATCTATAAGACCTGTGTGCGACCATCCTCATATATGGCATTGAATCGAGGGCAGACACTGTCAAGACAAAGAGCATGCTCAGGACAACCGAGATGAAAACGCTCCGCGCTATAGCTGGCAAGACCCTACGTGATTGAGTTAGGAATACAGCAATCCGAGAAATCTGCGAGGTCGAAGATGTGGTCAGATTGGGACGTCAAAGACGGCGATACTGGCATCAACACGTAGAAAGGATGAGCTCAAATAGAAAACCACACATAGCTCTCCATGGAACGCCAAACGGACAACGCTGACCAGGAAAACCCCCGAAACGGTGGAGAGAAAGCTGGAGTTCAGCATCTCAAGAGAACCCGCCTGAAATAACAGACTCCTGAGTCTACCAAAAGGGAAGAAGAAGAAGAAGAAGAAGAAAAATTATTTTAAAAAAAATTGTTCCCTGTAGAGCAAGTAATGAGCCTCAGAAAATAGAATCTGGACAGATCTGCTGCCATAATGACCTTTATACGAAGTAAGATATGAAGTCAATAAAGCCGTGTCAGATGTCACATGCATATTGACAGTAACTTAATAGTTAATAAGACATGCGTCCGACCAAACATTTTTATTTTTATTTTATTGAATCGCTCTTTACGTCATTACAGCGCGAGCCAAATCGATGTAAAGGGTATAGCTATCATATTGATTCTCGTGACATGTGATAGGAAGCTTATCTATCGCCATGTTATTGTCTATTTGTTGAATGTTGAATTCTTCGCCAGACCATAGGCAGTGTGACAATCACACATCGCCGGGAATCAAACCCGGGACCTTCGGGGTGGCAATCAAAGCACTTACAACTCGGCCACGAAGATCGTCATGACGTATGTTGTAGAAACGCGAGCCGATATTGTAATAAAAAAGGGTATGCAAAGAACATACTAGATGAAGATCTATTAAAGGAAAAATTCTACAAGATCATGTCCGTAACGCACACATAAAAAAAAAATGCGAAATAGAGGATATCGTAGGTTGTGGTAAATCCAGAAGAAGATACTGGATGGACCATGTAGACAGAATAGATAGTGATAGACTTGCATATACAGCCGCTTACGAAATCCACCTGGAAGACCACCAAAGATATGGAGGGACAGCTGGATCTCATCATCCCAGGAGACGTGATTTCTGTGCCACAGATTGTCAGATCTATTAAAATAATAAGAAGAAAAAAAAAAGATGGATGAATCATGGAATTTAAAAATTTTCTATCATGAACGGATTGGAGGCTTTTGAAATGTAGTTGCACTGCAAAATTTTGCAAAATCTTTGGACCGATATGGTCAGCAACATATATCTTCTCCAGAGACCCAAAGCTGATATAAAATTGTTGGCTAATATTAAAGTCCGTAAGGTGGCATATTTAGGATATGTGATAAGTGGGAAATTTTTAATTGTTACACCTGGTCATTGAGAGAGAAAAATAGAGAAAAATAGAGGCTAAAGTCCATAACATAAGGGACAGGACCGGCTTGAGGAGCGTTGAGGAGCTGTTTCGAGCTGACAGGAACAGAGACGCCTACTCTTAAATGATAGTCAACGTCGAGGGGACCCGACATGACACCGGAAAAGGCATGCTGGGTATCTCACTCAGCGACCGTAACACGAACGTCAAAATTTGAAGACGCACCAGGGTCACCGATATAGAGAAACGCATTTCGAGGATGAATTAGCAATAGGCTGGACATATGTGCCGACGGCATGATGGAAGATGGAGCCAGAGAGTTACTGAATGGAGGCCAAGGTTGAGCCGGGGAAGTGTCGGGAGAGAGGGACGGCGTGAGGGTGGAGAGGCTTACATCCAACAGTGAAAGGAGACAAAGTAAACAAATTATTTTATTTATTTTCATATTTCAATAATATTTGTGAATATAATTACTATAATATTTTCGAATCACACTATACTTGAATAATACTTAAAGGTTTTCTTGTAAAATAAGGGAGTGATATTTTTTTCGGGTTATGAGAGTATTCTCTTCTAAGAAGGTAAAGAAAACAAGATAGAACGTTAATGAAAAAAATGAAATTGTTTAGATAATTATTTAATCATTCATTTTATTCTATTAAAATAGGAATAATGTACATAATAAAAAATATTCATCTATTTGTTTTCAAGTTAGAGTAATAGGAGTATTTGCAATGACAATTTTTAGGGAATCAAACACTACTTTCAATGTATAATACTAACTGACTAACTAACCCTCATGCCGTCTCCCCGAAAGGGTAGGCAGAAAGAATGGTCTGTCACATTTTAACCGATGCGGCACTTCATCCTTCACTTTTCGCTCCGCAGGAGACGCGGTGTGATGGGTTGCGAACCTCATCGCCAACTTTCAATGTATCAATTATTATTCCCTATTCGTCACGATAGGTCGCACGCATATTTTATAAATTCGGATCTTACTGTCGATACGCATGTGCTTGTTCTTCCAAACCAGATTCTTCAGACATCCTGGAACGGCAGAGGCTTTACTTTCTCTTCTTCTCAGTCGTATTCCTCATGAAGGGTCGTGTCTATCATGCGCACTATCGACCATGGCACACCATACGCTCCTGTCACCCGTCAGTCTCCAGGCTGCAGCTAATAAGAGACCAGTCAGATCCCTGATTTGATCAGACCAGTGGCTTGGTGGTCGTCCTTCTAGTCGCTTTCTCTCCATTTCGCCCATGATGATGAGCTTTTCAAGGTTGTCGTGATCTCTCCGGGCTATGTGTCCAAAATATTTTAACACTCTCGGAGAGAAAATTCCGCATTATATCAATTTAAGAATAAAATAGCAGATGTCTCTTTAAAAAATTTTTTTTGGAATTCACTAATTACCTTTTGAAAAATGTTATTTGTTAATAAATATATTTACACTTTAGAGTTTAAATATTATATATCATAACATTAAAAAAGCTTGAAATTTAAGAAATTATAAAAAAATTGATGGAGCTTTAAAAATAGTTATTGGAAACAAGAATTTATCAATGAAAGCGAAAACGGCCGTTCACAATGGAGTTCTGGTCCCAACCCTAATGTATGAATGCGAAGCATCTAACTGGCAGAAGAAAGATGAAAGCAGAATAAATGCGGTGGAGATGAGGTCCCTTAGACGTATGTGTGCTAGAACGATATACAACAAAATCTCAAATGCTAATATAAGAAAGGAATTCAGAGCGGAAGAAGGTATTATGAACAAAATTATGAAAGGATGGCTGCGTTGGTTCGGACATATGGAGCACATGGATGGAGAGAGAATGGTTAAGAAAGTATACTTTCATAAGGAGAACGGAGTCGAGGCAGACCGAGGAAAACATGGCATAACCAAATCGATCAAATTTTAAAGGTTGGTCATGTTAGTAGTCGGAAAAATCAACGTGCGTGTATGACTCGCTGTATGAATGTGGAGGAAGCTAGAGAGGTGTGCCAGGATAGAGTAGTGTGGTGGTCCATTCTCTCTGCCTACCCCTGCGGGAAAACGGCGTGATGGTTTGTTGTTGTTGTGGTTGTTATAAAAAAAATATGTTCACAACCGAATTTATTAATCTTCAAGTTGAATTATTGATATTTTCCTATTTTACTTCTACTCTTCTTTCCTTTTATTTATAATGATATACAAGTTAAGATTATGTTTCTAATAATAGTGAATTTTGATACAGACAAGTGTCTGAAAACAGCTTCAATACACTCGCAAGGCACTCCACTAAAATCCTTTCTCTGTAATCGTATCTAATTTTCTTGCTATTGGAAACGGATGTGGATGATAAATGAGGTCGGCGGAGAGGAGAGAAAAGCTCTTTTGATATTTACTTGAGCACATATAACATTAAACATGTATATAAACATAATACATAATGTATTTTCTTTCGAATGTGTTTGACCCTAATGACATAAAAATTACCTGCAAAATCTTACGTAAGGAATAAAACTTTTTCAGGAATAAACGAAACTTTTATAATATAATACAAGACGCCATCTTGTCGTGCGCCATTTCAAATTTGGAATACATTAAATTTTATTTAACTGAAATTTTTATTACAATAATTTAATTTGACTTAAAATTGAAAATCTTTTTATTTCTTTCTTGAATAATAATGTTAAACTAAATGTTAAACTTTTAATATTAATAAATATAAAGTATGTGTTTATTTATTATATTTTATAAGAATGGCATATTTTTTTTCTGAATTTATTTTATCATATTTTAATAAAGACATTGAGGACGATAGCAGGCAAGACACTGAGGGATCGCGTGAGGAACACCAGAATAAGTGAGATATGTGAAGTTGAGGGTATTATAAGATGGAGCAGACGGCGAAAAAGGGACTGGTACGGTCATGTACAAAGAATGGACACCACCAGACTCCCCTATATTGCATTGCATAATCAACCTCATGGGACTCGTCCTCGTGGAAGACCTCCTAAAAGATGGAAGGACAGCTGAGAATCAACCTCACAGAAGGAGCAACACTCTGGAGAACAGACCACATAGGTCTATACTAAGGATATAGAAGAAGAAGAAGATATTTTGTCTGAAGTAATCCACTGTTCACCCTGAAACACTAACTAACTAACCATCACGCCGTCTTCCCGAAGGGGTAGGTAGAAAGAATGGACTACCACACTTTTCTTTACTAACATATTTCTCTCGATTCCTCAACATTCACACATCGTGTCATGCACGCGCGTCGATTTCTCTGACTTCTGAAACACAATGATACTTTACTTCAAAATTAATAACTATTTGATTTAGAACATCGTAATAACAACAACAACAAACCATCACGCCGTTTTCCCGGCCATGTTAGAAGTCGAAAGAATCGACGTTCGTGTATAACTCGCTATATGAATGTGGAAGATCTAGAGAGGTATGCCAGGATAGAGTATTATGGCGGTCCATTCTGTCTACCTACCTTTCCAAAGAAACTATTATTATATGAATATATATTTTTTTCCTCTATATTCGCCTTCACTTTGTATTGTGGTACTACCATAGAAGCCCAGAAGCCCGGCTTGCGTAAGAAACTTTGAATTAAAACCCCTAAATCTAAGTAATCAAGCCCCCGCATAACCAACAACCCACCAAATCATGTTCCAACAATATTCGCATCAGACATAAAAGGAATAGCTACAAGAGCTGAACCTCTGTAAGCCAGAAGAGGTTTTGATTCAAAATTTCTTACGCAAGCCGGGCTTCTTGGCTTTTATGGGAATAACGCCACTGACTTCAGGGTTGATACTAAAACTCCATTATGAACAGCCATTTAGATTTCATTGATATTTTTTTAGTTCCAATAACAGTTTTAAAAACATTACCTTTCCCTTACGGTGCTAAAATAAAAACGCGCGTTCCTGTGTTGGGTAGTCAGTACCCAATCAAAATTTTGCGATTTTAAATCGGAAAAATAAGAACATTCATAGCTTATCCCCTAATTAATTATAATCGAAGTCAAAAATTATAATATTTGAGATTTGATTGCTAAAAACATTAAAAAACCATCTGGCAACGCTCACGGAACGGGCGTAGGTCCACTCTGGTTGCAACCCCGAGAGCTACTGCCGGTGGCAGTGAGAACATTGAGCTCCTCGCGCCTTCACAGTAAAGTATGCAAGAGTGAGATGCGAATAGAGTGTCGCGCACTCAGCGCTACGAATTTCTTTTCCTATTTCACAAAATATCTCGGATGTACCCGATAAATTTTGATTATTATTAATATTATTTTTTAAATCAGTGCGTAAATATATTATGGAGGAATACCTAAAATCTTAACCTTGTATTTATTATACTTATAAAGATATTGATAGTTATTAGAAGCAAAGTGTAGAAGATACCCATCACAGGCAAGGGAGGGTTAAAAAAGGCAAAATACATTATTCCCATAAAATAGAATAAATCTTCTATAAAACAGAAGTTTTCACTAATATTAAATGTGAAAATCTTTGTTAAAATAGCAGAGCCGGAGAATATCAGATACATAGATAGATATTTTAATTGACAAGTTAAGATATTCAAATAAAAGCGCTCTATTGTTCGAACTCCATTCGAAACAGCATAATGGCGGTAAATTCAAATTCTCTCAACACGCATCTCGCGATTAACGGCGCGAATTATAGGCCGGGCAGGGTCGCCTTGGGACTCAATTGACCATTTTTTTTTTATAAACTGATTTGTTTCTCATTAGCAAATCTTTCAGAACTGTGATTATTAAATTTGGTAATGGACGAACTCTAAAAGGGATCTAATAGATACAACAAGGATAAAGGATTGGAGAAGAAATTGTTAGGTGTTCTGTTATGCGGACGATACTATATTCCTATCTATGAAAAATAATGACCTACCAAAAATGCTAGACAGACTTTACAATGCCTGTAAATTATATATAATAACATGACAATCCCTATCGAAAAGATGGTATAAATGACTCTCTCGAAAACCAAAAACAAGTAACCTGTTAACTGTAAAACTATAAATAACCAATCCATAGAACGAGTCAGTGCCTTCAGATATCCAGGCATAGATTGAAGGAGCTAATCGGTGTGGAGAAATACAAGCCAAATCATCATGGCATCTGCAATCTTTGGTGCTATAACATCCACAATATGGAAAAATAACGATATGGCCTATAAGAGTAAGATGAGAATATATAGAGCATGCGTGAGACCAACTTTTGAGTACCTCGGTGATAAATACCCTGAGAATAATAGTAGTAATGACACTTAACCTGAGGAGCACCAGAATAAAATAGATATGTGAGGCTGAGGAGATTATAATTTGAAGAAGACAGCTAAGAACGGACTGGTGTGGTCATTTATAAAGAATGGACACCATCGGACCCTCCAAATATTGCACTACAATTTTCAGATTCACGGGATTTGTCGTCGTGGGAGACCTCCTTAAAGATGGAATGATAGCTGGTAACCTTACAAGAGTACCAACCTTCTGTATAACAGATCACATAAGGCTTCAGCGTGGAATAAGAAAAAGAAAAGAAGAATTGGCAGCGAAGAAAAGGTATGGTCATTTCCAAATAATGCAAACTCCCCTAAATTGTACTACGTAATCAGCCTTACAGATTCGTCCTCGTAGAAGATCTCCTAAAAGATGGAAGGACAGCTGGAAATCCACCTCACAGGAAGATCAACCTTCCGGTGAAAAGACGACAAGGGTTTATAGCAAGGAAAACAAAATAATAAAAAATTATAAATTGAGAATAAAGTATTATGTTCTTTGTTTTTACACCACTTTATTTTCTTTTATCGATTCAACCGGTTTTTCTCCAACCGGATCTTTATCAGGATTGCAAAAGTTCACAAAAATAAAAAAATCGTTTTTTATTTATTATATTGTAGTTTATTTTTTGTTTCGACTGATATTAATGGGTAAAGCTGAAGGACGTCGCGTCGGGGAGTTGGTATAAGGCAGCTGTCCTGGCTGCGAAACATCAAATAGTGAACAGGAATAACAGGAGTTCAGAACCTGTTCCAAGTGTGCGCAGGATAGAGATGCCTTTGCTGCAATGATCACCAACGTTGGGGGGACCTGACACGGCACCGAAAAAAAAGTTTATTTTTGTAACCCTGGCGTAGATCCGGCGGCGTAATGTGGTTTATGTGACAAATAAAACAGTGTTTTAAATTATTTTTATTTTTCCACATTACAAATTAATCGCTTCAAAAAAATATTATCTTATTTCGTTGATTCGGCCCTGCCCGCACACCCACATTAGCGACGCCATTTAATATTTTCCCGCGTCACCCGCCATTGTTCCCGCGTGATGAAGCTTGCCATAACAAAAGAACAACAAACCATAGACACGGCGCGATAAATCTGTCAGTACCTCGCTCCATTGACAGAGATGGCCATAGATTTAAAGTTCCGCGATATGGAAGGGGCGAGAGACAAAATACAAATAAATTTAATGCTTTTGCGAATTATTTTATATCCTACCGAATCGAATACAATTATTGACATTCGAAAGATATTTTAGCATTGTGTACTACTTAATAATATTCGCTTTTTCTTCCTTCTTGTAGACCTATGTAGTCTGTTCTCCAGAGAGTTACTCCTCCTGTGAGATGGATTATTAGCTGTCTTTCATCTTTTAGGAGGTTTTCCACGAGGACGAGTCCCGTGAGGCTGATTATGTATTGCAATAAAGGAGAGTCTGGCAGTGTCCATTCTTTAGACATGACTTTTCCAGTCCCTACATTGATGTCTACTCCATCTTATATATCCTCAGCCTCATTTTGGTATTTTTCACGCAATCTCTAAGTGTGTTGCTTGCTATCATCCGCAGTATCTTCATCTCAGTTCATTACGATAACCCCAAACGCAAGAAATCGTATGCGAAGCCCGGCCAACCATAAACATCCACGGCAAAGCCGAATATCCATGGCGCCAAGGTAATGCTCTATAATTGGTGGGATCACAAGGGTGTGTTGTATTATGAGCTGTTGAAATCAGGTCAGACGATCAAAAGGGACCTCTACCAAACACAATTGATTCGTTTGAAGAGAGCGGTCGCGGAAAAACGCTCAGAATATGCGACTAGACACGAATCCATAATTCTCCATCATGACAACGCTCGGCCACATGTTGCAAGACCGGTTAAAAACTATTTGGAAAACAGTGGGTGGGAAGTTCTACTTCACCCGCCTTATAGCCCAGACATGGCCCCTTTCTGATTACTACTTGTTCAGATCAATGAAGAATGCCCTCACCGGAATACGCTTCACTTCAGAACAGGATATCAAAAATTGGCTCGATTTGTTCTTGGCCGCCAAGCCGGGGAAGTTCTTTTGGAATAGAATCCACAAACTGCCAGAAAGATGGGCAAATGTCGTAGCTTTCCATGTACAATACTTTAAACATTGAATGTATAACCATTTTTTCACAATAAAACCTTAATTTTCGAAAAAAAAACGCACGAATTAATGCATACTCCCAATATATATTTTTATAGGCATTATGTAGTCTGTCTAGCATATTATATAGGTCATTGATATTCTCAGTTATGATTATAGCATCGCCTGTATCACAGACCACATTAACAATGTTTTCTCCCATCCTGTATCCTATTTGTAGCGAAAATCTAGTTGTAGTGATGGGAAAATATTACGAAGGCCACGTGCACGATAAGCGGAAAGGAACATCAGCCTATTGATATGGTAGGAGGCTTGCTGGAGAGAAGGGATATGTGGAAATTTATCAACAAAATGGTTGGCACTATGATGAAAGAAAAAGAGGCCGATGAAAGGCAAAGGAAAAAGGAAGGAATCAAAGATATGTGAGAGACATGGTTAATTCCTTCTGTAACGAAGAAATGCCGAAAGGTGATACCATTGCAGAAAGGAAGCACCAAAGGGGGATTTCTAACAGGAGGTCTGCCCACGAACAGGAGTTATGCATTCGTCCAGGAGGATTTTTCCCCCGCAGCACAAAACAATAATTAAAACTTTTTTTAAGAAATACTTCAAATTTCGTATTTATTTCAATAACAATGCGTTTCTCCAGTCTCGGTAACATCGACAGACTGCTGATATAAAGACAAAAGGGTCAATAATATGATTAAGACACTTGGAAACAATGAATGATGAAAATATAAACGTAACAAGAAATAGAGGAAAACCTAAGAAAACGTTGTATGATCAAATAAATAAAATATTGAATGTCAAATTCGTCAGTAATCGGAGAAATCGACGTGCGTGCATGACACGGTGTGTAAAAAATATTATAATAATATATCAGGAAAGAACATTATGGCACTCCGTTCTTTCGTGATGGCTATTTAGTATTTTTATTTATATTCGTATATATTAATTGGTGCTTTGGAAAATTGATGTATATTACCGTATCCTTGAAAGTTTGATGGGATAGAATTTTCCAAGAACACATTACTATCTAATTTGAAGGAGGCTTATAAGGCATCTGATGTATCGTATGTTGGAGTATATATTAAGTGATAAACAGGTTTTGAGATGCCTTAGAAAACATAAGGAAATTTTGAAAGCTAACCACCAGGGTCTCATCAATCAAAATTTATAAGCAGACTCGCAAACAATAGTAAAATTTGGTTTTGAACAAACATTAATTTAATAAACACACAGAAGATTATGTTTGATATGAATATTCGCTTGTTCGATGTTGAGATTCGAAACCATATACAGTTAACAAATTTTCTCAGAATGTGACGATTTCAAATGATATTTTATAATAAAAGGCCAATTAACCTCTCGAGTAGCTTAGATATTAATGTCATTTGGGAAACTTTTTTTTTTCAGTATTAATTTTATCTCAATAGAGACGAAGATATAAATTGTTTTTTGGAAAAAGAATATGAGATGGTGTCCATTCTTTGAACATGACCGTACCAGTCCCTTTTTCGCTGTCTGCTCCATCTTATAATATCCTCAACCTCACATATCTCTCTTATTCTGGTTTTCTTCACGCAATCTATCAGTGTCTTGTCTGCTATCGTCCTCAGTGTCTTCATTTCGGAAGTCCTCAAAACTTGTTTGGTCCGGTTATTAATGTATCCAAATGAGTAGCCTATATGTTTTTCGTTTGTTACGTCTCTATATAAAAAAAAATATAAAAGATATGATTGAAGGATGATGTGGACTGAGCAGAAGGTAAACGTTTTATCTCCGCATTTTCTTCTTCTTATTATTTTTGTCCTGTCACACCTCCGTGGTGCATATGGCCTCAAGGAACCTTCTCCACCTGACTCTATCGCATGCCTGATGCTTAACATCATCCCAAGTGAGGCCTGCTGATTTAACCTTGTCCTGTAGGGTTCTTCTCCAGGTGGCTCTAGGTCTGCCTTGCCTGCCATTTGCGTCTAGCTACTTGTTCTCTAATCGGCTTTTCGCCTGCTATGGTCCAGAGAACGGCATTTGACACTGTTTGGGGCCAATAGATTTTGAATATTGAGCGAAGGCACCTATGTATAAACACCTGGAATTTACCAATAACAGTAAAGATTATATTGGAATTAGGAGTGTAGTGGACCTATTTCGGACATTGAAAGATAGAAAGGCCTTTTCAGAAATGATGGCAAACTTCTGGGAAACTTAATAAGAAAAAGAAAGTAAAGAAGGCTTTGAACTAATGAGATTTAAAAATATAATAATATTAACATCGTCTTGAATATATCTCTTAATGATGAAACCTTTTCAAAAATATTTTTACGTATGAAAACAGCTCATTAAGGGCATTATGAAAGATAAGGCTTTCATAATAAATTACCAGACTTGTGCTAAACTAATTATCCCTTGGAAGCTCTTCGCGGGATATATTTTGAAAAAGCTCTAATTAATTTATGTGCTTTTATCTAAAGCGGCAACATACCATTATGTGAAGTACTTAGTTTGGCTTGATATTTTGAAGGAAAGATGATACATAGGAAGGCTTTAATATTATTTCTGCCTTGCCTACAACACGACGACCTTCGTGGCAGAGTGGCAAGTACTATGACTGTCACACAGAAGGTCCCGGTATCAATTCCCGGCGATGGCAGTGTGATTACCACACTGTCTTTGGTTTGGTGTATAAATCACGTGACAATAAAATGGCGATACGTATTACATTTTACGAGAGTCAATGTGATAGCTATGCAATACCCTTAACATCGATTTGGCTCGCGCTGTAACTAACTTACTAACTAACCATCACGCCGTATCCCCGAAGGGGTAGGCAGAGAGGATGGATCACCACATAACTCTCGCGGATCTTCTACATTCACGTGACTTGCACGCTCGTCAATTGTTCCTACTTCGAACATGGCCTTTCAGTAATTGATTAATTTGGTCATGCCATGTCTTCCTTGGCCTTCCTCGACTTCTTTTTCCATTCACACTACTTGTATATATATTTTTAACCATTCCACCCTCATCCATTCGTTTCATATGTCCAAACCATCTTAGTGACCCTTTCTTGATTTTATTTATCACGCATTCATCCGCTTTACATTCCTTTCTTACTTCATCATTAGATATTCTATCATATATTGTTTGTCCGCACATCTTTCTTAGTGACCTCATTTCTACGCTATTTATCCTACTTTCATCCTTCTACTGCCAACTCCAAGCTTCACTTCCATTCATAAGGGTCGGCACTAGAATTCCATTGTGCTCTGCCATCTTGAGCGTATCGACAAAATAATAATAATTGCAGAACATAAAACATGCAGAACCAACCTGCCTCTGGTGATGGCGGTGGAGAGAGCAATCAAACTTCTGAACATGATAGCTTTGGAGATCGACGTCTTTCATATTAGTGAAAGTACGTTCAGAAGACAAATACTCTTGACTTTAGAGAGTATCTTGTTTTCCTAAAGTCGAACCCTTGCCATTTTTTTTTTCTATTTTGTGTAGACCCTCCGCTTTTCTCAAATTGATTTTACGAATGAGCTTAAAAAAATTGTTTTCGGCCGAATTCTAATGACCGGGAGTCGCTGATGAGCTAAAATAAAAGGTCGTCAATGATTACCATCGTCCGATTTGTCCCAAATGAGCTAAAAAAAAATGTCGCCAAGATTTCGATATTCGTATTGCGTTTCAATATTCGGTTTCAATTTAGTTAAACCATCTCGTGAAAGTATCGTGGTCCTCTTTTTCAAAAAAGGAGACAAGACTTTGTTAAAAAACTACAGGCCGATCTCACTCCTAAGCCACGTTTATAAGTTGTTCTCAAAGGTCATAACAAACCGTCTTTCCCGCAGATTTGACGATTTTCAGCCTCCGGAGCAGGCTGGGTTCAGAGCAAACTTCAGCACCATAGACCACATCCATACAGTTAGGCAGATTATCCAGAAAACAGAAGAATATAATCGACCCCTATGCCTTGCCTTTGTGGACTATGAGAAGGCCTTCGACTCTGTCGAGACCTGGGCTGTTCTGGAGTCTCTGCAGCGAAACCAGATTGATTGGAATTACGTACAGGTGTTGAAATGCCTCTATAATAACGCCACAATGTCCGTTCAAATCCAAAACCAGAAGACCAAACCGATTGAGCTGCAACGGGCAGTCAGACAAGGGGATGTGATATCTCCGAAGCTGTTCACTTGTGCTTTGGAAGATATATTTAAAACTTTGGACTGGTCTGAAAGTGGCCTCAACATAAATGGCGAATACATATCTCACCTTCGTTTTGCGGATGACATTGTTATTCTGGCGGAATCTGCTGGGCATCTAGAAGGCATGCTAGATGAACTGAACACTGCATCCAGACGAGTGGGTCTCGGGATGAATTTGGACAAGACGAAAGTCATGTATAATGAACATATTATCCCGGGATCAGTAACCGTCGAGGGGTCGGCTCTCGAAGTGGTACAAGAATACCCATATCTTGGCCAAATCATACAATTAGGGCGAAACAATTTCGAGAAAGAAGCCAACCGAAGAATTCAGTTGGGTTGGGCAGCCTTTGGGAAATTACGTCATGTTTTCACTTCCAAAATACCACAATGCCTCAAGACTAAAGTCTTCAACCAGTGCGTTTTGCCAGTCATAACATACGGAGCCGAGACGTGGACATTGACAAAAGGTCTAGTCTACAGATTCAAGGTTGCCCAGCGCGCCATGGAAAGAGCCATGCTTGGAATAACCTTGAGGGACAGATTTAGAAACGAATTTATACGACAACAAACCAAGGTGACTGAGGTGGCTCTACGGGTAGGCGGGCTGAAGTGGCGGTGGGCTGGCCATATCTGTCGGAGAACCGACAGCCGATGGGGAAGACGGGTTCTGGAGTGGAGACCGCGTACAGGATTCCGTAGAGTTGGACGTCCCCCTGCCCGCTGGACCGACGATCTGAAGAGGATTGCTGGACATGGATGGATGGGAGCGGCAATGGATAGGGGGCGGTGGAGGGCTTTGGGAGAGGCCTACATTCAGCAGTGGATGACAGACGGCTGATAATGATGATGATGAATAAATTTTAACTAAACTATATTATTCATCTTTTTCTTCTTCTTCTTCTTCCTTATTGTAGACCTATATGGTCTGTTCTCCAGAGTGTTGCTCCTCCTGTGAGGTAGATTCCCAGCTCTCCTTCCATATTTTAGGAGGTCTTCCACGAGGAGGAGTCCCATGAGGCTGATTATGCAATGCTATATAAGGGAGTCTGGTGGTGTCCATTTTTTGAACATGACCGTACCAGTCCCTTTTTCGCTGTCTGCTCAATCTTATAATATCCTCAACCTCACATATCTCTCTTATTCTGGTGTTCCTCAGGCGATCTCTCAGTGTCTTGCCTGCTATCGTCCTTAGTGTCTTAATTTCGGAAGTCTTCAAAACTGTTTGGTCCCTACTGTGTCTGCCCTTGCTTCGACGCGATATTTTATTATTGGTCTTACGCATGCTTTATAGATTCTCATCTTACTCTTAATGGCCATATCTTTATTTTTCCAAATTGTGGATTTTAGAGCCGTATTATTATTATTTTTGATATTATTTTGTTGAATCGCTCTTTACATCATGACAGCATAAGCCAAATTGATTTGAAGGGTATTATAGCTATCACAGTGTACTAATTTTACGCCAGACCAAATACAGTGCGACAATCACGCTGCCCTCGCCGGGAATCGAACCCGGAACGTTCGGGGTAGCAGTCAATACACTTACCACTGGACCACGAAGTGGTTACCACTGAAATCACTTATTTTTTTGGCCCTCTTAACACTTATGATTAAAAATTTATCCAAAATTAGAAATTTTATCTATAAGAAAACTCGTGAAAGAAGTGCGTGGGATGTGGACGAACTTGTCCATTATTTGTTTAATTATGTATGTTCATTAATATTATATGGAGAGCACAATATGGTATATATTTCAGTTAACACCTGCATTACATGTTCATATGTTGCATTCCGTGTCTATACTTCCATACAAGCCGAAAAGCCGGGTTTGCTTTAAAAAATCTATAATAAAATTGATGTTTTTGAGCCGTCTACGAATAAAATAATATGTTGAATTTTCGCGCGAGTTAACTTTTCCCTTATGGTGATAAAATAAAAACATGCGTTCCGGTGTAGGGTGGTCAGTACGCGTTAAAAAATTAGCGATTTTAAATCGGAAAAATAGGAACATTCATAGTTAATCCCCTTATATAATTATAATTGAAGTCAAGAATTATAATAATTGATATTTAATTGCTAAAAATATATTTTTAAAACATCTGGCAACGCTCACGGAACGGGCATAGACCCGCTCTGGTTGCAAGCCCGAAAGCGACTGCCGCCACTGCCGGCGCGGCGGGACGGCGAGAGTGAGAACATTGAGCTAGAACTTATGCAAGAGTGAGATGCAAATATAGTGTGGCGCGCTGAAAGCGCTGTTTATACGCGACTTTGTTTTGATTTTCACAAAATACCTCCGATGTACCCGATAAATCCTGATTATTATTAATATTATTTTTTAAATCAATTCGTAAATATATTATGGAGGAATACCTAAAATCTTAACCTTGTATTTAATATGTTTATAGAGATATTGATGGTTTTTAGAAGCAACGTGTAGAAGATACCCATCATAAGGAAGGGAGAGTTAAAACGATTTAATTCTTTGCGTTGCAAATGACTCCACTGACACGTGCAGAAATGACATGAGTGTATGTTTTGTTCCACTTATTCGCGCCGTATTTTATTTCACTCATACGTACCGTAGCTTTAGGTGAGATGCCCGCGAAATCGCCTACGTACCGTTCTGCAATGTGGATGATGTCTTGCGATGGGGAAGACTGAGAAGACGCTACTGGAGAGATCATGTGGAAAGAGCATGTTCTGAAAGAGTGATACGTAAAGCGGCAAATGAAGTACCAACAGGAAATCGACCTCCAGGAAGACCACCCAAAAGACATCTACATCCCAGGAAAAGGCTCCAAGAAATAACTAGACACAGAACTAAATAAAGTAGAAGAAGAAGAAACGACAAAATTGACTACACCTGCTTTCTCATTCTCGTCAGTGGTTATCAATCGAAGGCTACTTATAGTTATTAATATTTAATGTGTGTGTTAAAAAATAATGTTAATGAGGTGAGGGTATTGACGGGGGTCCAACATCCCGGTCCAGATGTGGGCTCACGCTATCTCTTGATCTGTGCAAGTGTGAAACTAACATTAGGAACATTATGATTATACTACATTTTGGGATATATCCCATTTCTCAAGGGACAAAATATCCTCATTGAATCTCCATATTCAATGCTCTGATTCAATGACCTATTCTACTTCATATAAAACTTTGTTTTAAATAATAAAAAACGCGCTTGGAAACAAGAATTTATCAATGAAAGCGAAAATAGCCGTTCACAATTGAGTTCTAGTCCCAACCCTTATGTATGGAAGCGAAGCATGGAACTAGTAAAAGAAAGATGAGAACATAATAAATGCGGTAAAGATGAGGTCCCTAAGAGGTATAGGGACCTCATCTTTACCGCTCAGGGAGCGCGATTATTACCCGTGGCTCTATCCGACTGAATTCTTGCTAGGTATGCTAAGCTACCCATCATTGGAGAGAAGGAGGAATATTCACTTGGGAGTTCACTTCTTTCAGCTGATTGGTGACCGTATACAAAACTCCGATGTCCTGAGTGATGTAGGTCTATTTGTCCCTGATAATTACCTTTGTCAGAGACAGCACAGATTGTTTTATTTGCCGCGCTGCAGAACCAACCTGCCAATGGTTATGCCTGTGGGTAGGGCAATCTTATTGCTTAATCGGGTCGCCTCGGAGGTCGACATATTTTGTGATAGTGTGAGTTCTAAGGTATCTCTACATGAGAGAGTGTGGTTGTTATCCGTGGCTCTATCCCACTCTGCAGCTTCGAAGAGATGGGCATCTCATTACCTATTTCTCTAGATAACCTAATCGAGAAATACCAATATTTCGAGAACTTGGCCATGCTGGAGGGTGTTCGGCTTTTTGTCCCCGATAGATATCTTCAACAGCGACAGCATAGATTGTTTTACCTACCGGCTGCCAGAAACAACCTGCATCTGATGACACCGGTGGGAAGAGCACTTAATCTGCTGAACCCGGTCTCCTCAGAGATCGAGGTCTTTTATATTAGTGAAAGTACGTTCAGAAGCCAAATACTCTTAATTATGGAGAGTATATTCTCTTCCTAATGTCGAATCATCTCTTATGTGTTTCTGGTAGTATACTACAAACTAACTAACTAACTAACCATCACGCCGTCTCCCCGAAGGGGTAGGCAGAATGAATGGACTGCCACGCCTTTCTTTCCTGGCATATTTCTCTCGCTTCCTCAACATTCATACATCGTGTCATGCACGCGCGTCGATTTCTCTGACTCCTCACATGGCCGACATTCAATATTTGATTTATTTGATCGTGCCACGTTTTCCTCGGTCTTCCTCTATTTCTGGTACCATTTACATCATTAACATATAATTTTTTTACCATTCTTTCTTCATTCATTCTTTCCATATGTCCAAACCATCTTAATTATCCTTTCATTATACTACAATATATACAATATACTATTTTACCAGTTCTCTTAATTTTATAATGTCTATTGATGAAATAAACTGATTTGATTTGATTTTCAAATTCATTCATTAATTCATTTGAATTAACCACCCTTTGGTGAAAATCCAGGATTTCGTATACAAGTATAAGTATACATTCACAAAAATATTTGTAATTATTCTGGTCAAGTCTTTGGCATATAGAATGGAATAATACTCCTGGCGGCTTCTAACAATACGTTTATAGGCTACAGCCTTCGCATTGTGTTAATAAGGTAGTTTGCTAAATGCTGAAAATCATTCTCCATAGATGGCGTTAGCGGATCGGTTGTATAGGTTAATCTTGAAAAGATTCACAAGTGCAACCAAATCTACATAGATGGACAATTAAAATTGACACGTGAAGATAGATATGGATTTGAAGTATATATACATACCTATTCCAAAAATTTGTCATGCATGATCATAATAACAAAGGTGGAATGGGGAATGTTGTAATTACATAAAGCGTGCGCTTAACCCAACCAATGACAGGTCATAAGTCCTGTAAACACCTTAATCATCCATATTCAGTTTTCAGTTTGCGTCTTCGTCTCTATTGAGATACAATTAAATTAGCATATTATTATTATTATTATTATTCAAGACTAAAAGTCCAAAAACCAGGCATCAAATGAATGTTTTTATATAGAAAACACTTCTTATTGAATATTGCACGAGATATTTCTACAACAATTTAAGACTACAGATATTTAAGATCTTCAATGAAATATAGAATAGCCCACGTCTCCAGTAGGTGGTACCCTGAACTTAGTAGGTCGCCTTGGAGACGGAACACCGTAATCCCATACCACAGAAATGTATACAGCCCATAGATAGACAACCGACTGTATTAACCTAGGTAGAGTAAACTCGGTACATTATATACTTGTCGGTATACAACCACCTCGCCTAGGGATGGGCCTGCTGTTTAATAGTCGATAATAAAGTTTAAAAAATAATAAGTAAACAAAACAAACATACACGCAGTTTTCCCGCAGAGGTAGGCAGAGAGAATGGGCCACCACACAACTCTATCCTGACACACGTCTGTAGCCTCCTCCACATACATACAACGAGTCACACATTCGACGACTTCTTACATGACCAACCTTTCAAATTTAATTAATTTGATCATGCCATGTTTTTTTTGTACACAACAGGTCGTTTGAACCGAAATACTGTATACAATTTATTTTAGCTAATAAAAGATTCTCATGACATGTGATAGGTAGCCAATCTATCGCCATTTTATTGTCACGTGAATTCTACACCAGACCAAAGACAGTGTGACAATCACACTGCCATCGCATCGCCGGGAAACGAACCCGGGACCTCTTACCACTCGACCAGTTTACCTCCACTCCTTACTCCATTTATATCGTTAACGTATACTTTCTTAACCATCCTTTCTTATGCGCTCCATATATCCGAACCAACGCAGCGATCCTTTCATAATTTTATTCATAATACCTTCTTCCGCTTTACATTCCTTTCTTATATCAGAATTTAAGATTCTAACGTATATCGTTCTAACACACATACGCCTTATGGATTATTATTATTATTATTATCGTTTTGTTGAATCGCTCTTTACATCATTACAGCGCGAGCCAAATCGATGTAAAGGGTATGGGTATCATTTTGATTTCATCTCATCATCTTCATTTTGATTGGATCTCATCTCTACCGCATTAATTCTGCTCTCATTTTTCTTCTGCCAGTTCTATGCTGCGGTTCCAGTCATAATGGTTGGGATCAGAACTCGAACAGAAATAAATTATTTTTTCCAAGAAGTATTTTTAAAGCTTCATTCACTTTGTTACCCGTATCAACCCTTCTTTCAACATCACTATCCGTTTCTAGAATAATAAAAATAATTAAAAAAATACAAAAACGATCACTAAGATAATTTGGACATACGCGACCGTTGCGCCATCATTTTTCCTCCAGAATACCTACATTCACCTAATAAATTGTCGTCACAATAAAAAAAAAATTGTTACCCGCCGACTTGCTAGCGAATCGTTAAGTCAGTATCAAAGCAACTTCAGCCGCCGCGCCGTCTAACTCTGATTAGTTAAAATTGCGGGAAAATTTAGCAAGAAATAAGTGCGGAAGAAAGAAAAGGACACGGATACATCCAAACTCCTGGACCAAACAGCCCGATGGGTGAGTTCCTTGCTTTCCTGTATTGCATCAATGTCATCCTACACCAGGACAGGTGATGATAAAGCCACGAATTTGCTCCCAGCAAGTGGTTGATGACTCAACAATGGAATGGATTTGAACAATAGTTAAAAATAGTAATAAACACGTAGTGTGAATCGAAAAGTAAAGAAATCAGGGGATATTTCGAGAACTCGGCCGTGTTTGAGAGTGCTGGTCTTTTTGTCCCTGATAGATTTCTCCGACAGCGACATCAGATTGTTTTACCTACCAGAACTAATCTGCCTCTGGTGACACCGGTGGGAAGAGCAATTAGTCTGCTGAACGCGGTCTCCTTGGAGATCGAGGTCTTTCATACTAGTAAAGGTACGTTCAGGAGACAAATACTCTTGACTTTAGAAAGTTCGACATTAGTGTCGAACCATCTCTAATGCGTTCCTGGTACTATGTTGTATTTTTATAATATTTTAATTGGCACTAAGATGGTTTGGATAGGAACGAATGGATGAAGGAAGAATGTTTAAAGAGGTATATACAAGTAGTAGGAATGGAAAAAAGGCGAGGAAGGCCACGGAAGACATGGCATGTGAAAATTAAACATTTACTGATAGACGGCCATGTTCGAAGTTGAAATAATCGACGAACGTGCGTGTGTGAATGTGACAAAGGTGCGAAAGTCAGGATAGAATAGTGTGACGGTCTACCCTCTAGGGAAACTGAAATATCGAAAGATAGCAGAAAAATTGCTTTAAAGAGTCACTAAGATGGTTTGGACAGGCACCAATGGATGATGGACGAATGGTTAAAAAGATATATACAAGTAGTGTGAATGGAATAAAGGCGAGGATGGCCACGAAAGACATGGCATGAGCAAATAAAACTTTTACTGATAGGCGGCCGTGTACGGCGTAGGAATAATCGACAAGCGTCCGTGTCACGGTGTGTGAATGTGAAGGAGGCGCGAATATTATATCAGGATAGAATACTGGAGCGGTCCACCCTCTGGAGAAACGGCGTGATGGTTAGTTTACTGATTGATAATATTCGATTAATTTGTTTCCCGATTACCAACACTAGCGAAAAGCATACGGTATTCATGACAAGGACATCGGGTGAGAGGCACGCTCCAATAGTTACATTCAATTACATAATATTCAGGATAGCTGATCTCATTGGATATTAAATATTGAATGAAGGAATACAAGAACAAATACAATACTATAAACGTTTAACATTTGGCTAAACTTTGGAACAAGGACAATAAAAATACAATTCTTCTTCCTCGGCCTATTCCCGTCCACTCCTGGACAAAGGACTCCTCCATTTGCTTCCATTTCAGTATATCCTGTGCAGACTGTATCCAGGTTATTCCGACGTGTCTGTTCAGATCATCCTTCCACCGTAGTTTCGGTCGCCCTGCACTTTGAGCTAAAAGGAGACTCAAACCGCCCTTGTATCTTACCTGTACTCAATATATGCCTTAAACATGAATGCTGTTTGTAATGTCTTTTGAGTAAATAAACTGATTTGATTTGATTTGATTTGATTTTTTTTAAAAACACCTGACATGCTAACATTGCTTAGCAAAACAGCTGTCGCGACAAAATATACCTAATCAATTGTGATAGTTTTAACTAAGTTTTTTTTATTTAAACAGTTAATTAATTTTATCTCAATTGAGACGAAGATGCAAACTGGAAACTGAATATGGTGATCGAGGTGTTTACAGGACTTAGGACATATGGTTAAGCGCACGCTTTATGTAATTACAACATTCCCCATTCCACCTTTCTTATGACCACCATGTCTGACAAATTTCCAGGCGTTATCTAGCAGTGCGTTAATAGGCGGTAGCCTTTCATATTGCATTATAAAGATCTTCTGCTTAGTGCTTAAATCTAATCTTCATAGATGGCGCATCGAAACTGACATGTGAATTTTGGTGTTGGATATTAACATATATTAGGTCCTTACATATGAAATTGGCGTTTTGCCGTACTGGCAACTTTGATCTCAAATATCTTCTCTTTGGTTAGGAATTCCAAATTCAAATTTATACAGCTATTTACTCAAGTATTTGTGTTTCGAAAATTATAATTCATTTGTTTTTTCCTTAATTGTTTTTTTTCTTTGCGTCACTCAGTTTACAAAATGGAAAACTTGAAATATCGCGTTATTTACGAGTACGAATTCCACCGTGGCACCAGTACTGCAGAAACGGCTCGAAGGATTAATGATGTGTATGGCGACGGTGCACCGTGCACCGCGGTGCCGCAAAAGAAAACACAGTGCATTTTTGGTTCCAACGTTTTCGTTCTGGAAATTTCGACCTGCAGAACAAGCCCCGTGGACGGCCTGAGACCAAAGTTGATAATGAAGAATTGAAGGCTATTGTGGAAGCGGATCCTTCGCAAACCACGTCCGAGTTAGCTGCAGGCTGCGGTGTTAGTGATAAAACTGTTTTAATCCACTTGAAGCAAATTGGGAAGGTGAAAAAGCTTGAAAGGTGGGTACCTCACGAATAGAGTGAAGCAAATCAACAAACGCGCGTTGACTGCTGCGTTGCATTACTCAACCGGCACAATAATGAAGGGATTTTGAATCGAATCATTACCTGTGATGAAAAGTGGATCCTGTATGATAATCGGAAGCGCTCATCGCAATGGCTGAACCCTGCCGAACCAGCCAAACCATGCCCCAAGCGAAAATTGACTCCAAAAAAGTTACTTGTGAGCGTTTGGTGGACTAGTGCTGGTGTCGTTCACTACAGCTTTCTTAAATCTGGCCAGACGATTACGGCAGATGTCTATTGTCAGCAACTGCAAACCATGATGGAAAAGCTAGCTGCTAAACAACCGAGGCTGGTTAATCGCTCTAGGCCACTGCTGCTTCATGATAACGCTAGACCACACACTGCACAACAGACGGCTACCAAATTAGAAGAGCTTCAATTGGAATGTCTAAGACATCCACCGTACTCTCCGGACCTTGCCCCAACAGATCACTATTTTTTTCGAAATTTGGATAACTTCTTGCAAGGGAAAAAATTCAACTCCGATGGGGCAGTCCAAACCGACTTCAAAAATTTTATTGATTCCCGTCCGAATGGTTTTTTTTAGTAAAGGGATCGATGAACTACCTATGAGATGGCAAAAGTGCATAGATAGCAATGGTACATACTTTGATTAAATAAATATATTATATTTAAAAAAAATCAACTTTATGTTCCTCCCATACAAAACGCCAATTTCATATGTAAGGACCTAATATACAACTTCCAAAAATTTGTCAGACATGATGGTCGTAAGAAATGTGGAATGGGGAATGTTGTAATTACATAAAGCGTGCGCTTAACCATATGACAGGTCATAAGTCCTGTAAACACCTCGATCACCATATTCAGTTTCCAGTTTGCATCTTCGTCTCTATTGAGATAAAATTAATCCTTGAATTGATAACCCGCAATGGGTAAATTAAATCTAGTATTCGTCTACAAGTATTTGTATACATTCAAAATGTTGTATAATAAACAGTTAATAATTCTATATTGGAAATATCTAGGTTTATGAGAGACATAATTCATAGCCTTTCAATGCATGCGTAATGGTGACCAATCAATCTTATTAGTACTTATTTAGATACAAGTCTCTTTAGAATAACGAAGCTAAGTAGCTAAAATAAATATATTAAATTTCAAATAAACTTTATGAATGTTCTCCGTTACAATCAAAATATTTGAAATTCCCCCGTAATTAAAGGGAATGCTTCTTATCTCCGAGCCTCAGCTCCAATAACAGTTGGCTAATAGAATTTTAAACAGTATTTAGTATGGAGATTAACTTGATTAATGAGGGCAATATCCGATATCTTGATTGGCGTTGGGAAGCCTTGAATTTAATATGAGAATTGAATCTCGAGCAGACGGTAAACCACGTCTGGATTTATAAATTAGCTAACTTTGTGATATCAATAATTTCGTGATAGTTTCTATTTAGTCGCCATTTTGATACGATCATCCTTTAGCGCTTTATACAAATCTGAGTGAATGGTGCACTTAAAGTTGTCATCTTCAAAAAAGCTTAAATGGCAATGAAGCCAAGCATAGAAATTAGATCTCTTAGATGAATGTGTTGAAAATCTGTGTATGACAGAGTGTCAAATGAAAACATAAGAAATGAATGCGGTGCGAATGAAAGTGTTATGAACAAAAAATGAAAGCATTAAGATGGTTGGGACACATAGAAAGAAATAATGAAGTAAGAAAGGCAAAAAATCTATCATTTTAAAAGGGCCTTTGTCGCACTTATGTATTTTTGGCTTGTCATCATATAGCTAGGTGCATATATACCAGAAGATATCTACAATTTTTTGTATGGATTTGAAGCCGGGCTTTATCACTCTGAAGTATGTAACTATTCGATGTGTTATGAACTTCATTTATATTGTCAGAATATTATCTGTCATTTACGTTATGTGCAAAAATGTTATGAAAAGAAAGATTATGTAATTTTTTTACGAACATTTATTTATAATTCGTGTTTCGGTGTTAACAAATTTATTATTATTGTCTATTTACAGTTTATTTCTTATTAATTATATGTCTTCTTGTATTTTTAAAAACTTTATTATATTTTACAAAAACATGTGTTTGGTTACGCAGAAAATTATTTTTTGTATAGATTGAAAAAGCGCCTAAAATGGGATTTAAAATCAATAAATTCGTGAAATTTATTTAGATAGATAAAACTCTTTTAATCGGGGAAAACGCAGTATCGTGACCCTCTACTAATATAATATAACACAAAAAGTCGGACGGGCTTGCCTTACTGGTTGACCCTAGGCCCACCACTGCCCGCAAGGACTACACAAAGAAGAAGAAGTACATCTTCTTCGATGGCCCTACAGCCCATATCGAGCCTTAGCCTCCAGTATTATTCGCCTTCAACTCCTCCGTCCTCCGCTTCGACCCTCCAATCTGACACTCGTAACTTCATCCTCCCATCGCAGCCTTGGTCGTCCAATTGGTCTTCTACCATCAGGGTGCCACTCCAGCAATCTTTTTGGGGTTCGCGACGGCATCCTCTTCACGTGACCGGCCCATCTCAGTCTATTCAGTCTGACCTGGGTGGAGAGACTGGGAGCTTTGTTAATATAGTACAGCTCGTCATTATGCCGCACTCTCCAGCCTTCACCGTCATTCACAGGTCCCAGAATTCTGCGCAGCACCCTTCTCTCAAAATTGTCCAGTCGCTCTGCGGATTTCGCTGTCATTGTCCACGCCTCACATCCATAGGTCACTACTGTTCGGATGATTGTTTTATACAGAATGATTTTGGTTTTCCAGTGTACGTTTCTTGATTTGATCGCTGGTAAAGAAGTACATATAGGGTCAAAGCACCAATGAATGACCGTTTAAGGTTCAGCTTGTACTGAAATCCACATTAAAGGCATTAATTTCATTATTTCAGAGTACAAAATAAAAGAAAACAATAAAAAACACATTAACTTATCTAAATTCTCTAACTTCTTTATTGAAATATGAGTATTACTATTAAAATTAATATTTCTCTAAAAAAATAGCAAAATCACCAGTAATTGACCACTTCAGGTTATATTGATACAATATATAGATTTTGTTACATTGTCACATTATGAAACACCCTAACCTGTAAAAATATGTAAATATTCAAAGAATTGCATAAGAAATAACATTAAAAAAACACTAACCACACTTTTCCTTATAAAAAACTACTAACAATCTCAGAACAACAACGGGAAGACGCACTTTTAGGGTTTGACAAAGCACAGTTCAAAACTGATAGTTTTGTTTCTTACCAACAGTTGTCTCTGCCTACCTCTTTTGTCATAGTTTCTTGGGATTCAAGTTTTTTGACTGGACACATAGAGCAATTCTTATTATATTTTGTTTTATTAACCAACGGTCATTTACTGGGGGGCGGTCAAATACTGGTGCTTCGACCCTATATAGAATTTTAGATATGGTTATTTCTATCAAATTTTATCGAATAATAAAACTTCAAACTACCATTTTAGTAACTAAGTTTAAACTTGGAAGGAGCGCAAACAATGCCGCATAATTCTCAAAACCACTGTACAGCCATTATCTAGGATTTGTTTTGATCCGTGACGCTGGGGCAAAAAGCTTTTGAGCATCTCAGACGAAAACGCCATCTGTCGTTTTCTCTTTGAAGGATTTATGATCCTTTTCCACTTTCCTAAAACCGCGGCACGGCAAAGTGTGCTTAGCCCGAATCCATCCTTTCGTCTTCATCGCGCGAATATTACAAACTGCGATCTTTAAGGCATATAGAATTTTAGATACGTCCGGTATACTGTCTAACGTTTAAGTGTTATGTAAGTGGCTATATATAATATAAATACAGGAGTGGATTAACAACAAATTTGCCACTAAAAACTTTTTTTTAACTATAATTATTAATATTATTTTGTTGAATCGCTATTTACATCATGACAGCATGAGCCAAATCGATGTAAAGGGTATTATAGCTATCATAGTGATTCTCGTGACATGTGATAGGTGATAGGTAGCTAATCTATCGCCATTTTATTGTCACGTAAATTCTTCACCAGACCAAAGACAGTGTGACAATCACACTGCCCTCGCCGGGAATCGAACCCGGAACCTTCGGGGTGGCAATCAATGTACTTAACACTCGGCCACGAAGGTCGTCAATCGTCGTCAGTCATCGTGCAAATAACATGGCAGTCGTATATCGTGACAGAGTGGTAAGAGCTCTGACTTCTATACCGAAGGTCACAGGTTCGATTCTCAGCGATGGCAGTATAATTGTCACAATGACTTTGGTCGTGAAGTACTCGTATTCACGTGACAATAAAATGGCCATAGATTGGCTACTTATCACATGTCATAAGATTCCATTTCACAAAAAAAAAAGTCAATGAAAAGAACACACATAACACAAAACCATCACACCACTCAATGGGTAGGCAGAGAGAACAGACCGCCATATTGCTTCTTCCTGGCACACCGCTGTAGATCCTCCACATTCATACAGCGAGTCGTATACGCACATCTATGTTTCCGACTTCTATCAATATTTGAGGCCGATCTTTAATATTTGAAAATGAGAAAATAAGAAATATAACAATCTTTTTTTTTATAAAGTATGTTTTTGTATTTTAAATTGCTTGATTTATGAAGCCTATATTTAAATTCAGTACATTTTACATAAATATTTGAAGATTATTTTTGTATAGAATCATGTTTACCATCCCTGATCTCGTATATAAAGAACTCAGTTTGCAAAAGTGTCACCAGTCTGTTGATGCCAGACTGCAGGCTCTGGCAAAATCAATCGTTGTCGAAATAAAGACAAAAGTGGAAGTAGTTTAAAAACATCGTTTTATTTAATTATTATTTAATATTTTAATGATTCATGTATAATAATATCATAGGAAAATGTATCGTATAAACCAAACAAATTAACAGCTGAAATGGTTAAAAAAAAACGAAGTTCTTCAGTAGTTTTTGTATGGATATATTATTTATTATGCATATCCTTAACGCAACGTCAAGATAAAAGGTATGCGCCTTTTGGTTGCAGTAAAGCCTTAATTGTGAAAATGCGGGTAATATATAGCAATTAGTCTTCAGGGTTGTTGGAAAATTCTATGTCAGATATTCAATAGAAAAAGTATGAAAACGACTATTGACAGAACATATCGTGGGTAAACAAGTAAAAGTCTGCAAAGTACTATCTGCAAAAATGACGAAATTGAGATTATTGACTTTTTAACATCGTATCAGCATAATGCTTGACTGGTAAAAATTTCCCGTTGATTTGACACTCCAAAAAGAAATAAGGTTTTAAAAAATGTGACCATTTGATAGAAGCTCACAGATTCTTGACAAGTAAAATTGACCAAGTGACAGTTGGTCAATTTAACTTGTCGGTAGAATCTACCTACATCTGATGTCACCAGTAAAGAGTTATTTAGAGTTGGTAGTTAGTATTCGTTTTTTTTTTTTCTATAATCCGATAGTTGCATTAGTCATGGCCCAATTGATAGTGCACCTAATACTGCATTATGCTTTACATGGAGTAAGGTAAATGGGCAACGTGGATGTTCAGAAATAGATACTGCATTACAGATGTGGATAAACGGTCTTGATGAAAACATTTATGAGCTTTCATTATTTTCTGATACATGTTTAGGCCAAAATCGTATCCCAATGTATTGCATCATTATTCCTGCATTTGACTCAAACTACCTGGTGTAAAACGATTCAACATAATTTCTTAGAATCGGGACATTTATACATGGAGGTAAACCCTATGCATAGTGACAAAGAGTCTGTCATAAAACTTGTTAACGTTTACTGCTTGAATGACTATCAATAATTTTAAGGTTGAAATAATCTAAAAGAAACAAAAATAAAAAAAGCAACCCATACATAGTGAAAGATCCATAATTAATTCAGCATTTATACTCCAAGCAAATACCAGTACCTATCTAAACAAAAAAGGACTCTGGAGCGATTCCTCCAGAATATCATACTTGTTATAGATCGCTACCAGAAATAAATCATCCAGATAGAGCACCTGATCCAAATAAGGATTCAGAATCTGAAGACGATGAATAAATACTAGAAATATTTTTTTTTATAAAAAGTGAAATCATCATCATCATCCTAAGCTCGACAGCCCTGGGTGGGCCTTGGCTGAATCCAGGAGCTTCCTCCATTATTGTCTGTTTGATGCCCTTATTCTCCAATTTCTCACTTGCAACACCGATGCATCCGTGTTGACACTGTCCATCCATCGCATTTTGGGCCTTCCTGGTCTTCTACGTCCCTGTGGTACTGAGAGCGTGAGGCGTTTTGTAGGGTTGTCGTCGTCCATTCTGATTATGTGACCAGCCCATCTCAAGCGCCCTACTTTGATGGATCTGATCACATCGGGCTCTTTATAGATATCATATAGCTCTCGGTTATATCGACGACGCCAACCATTGTGGTCTCTCACTGGGCCATATATTGTCCTAAGAACCCTTCTTTCAAATGCTGCGATGGACCTTTCAGTGTGTTTTGTCATCACCCAGGTTTCAGAGGCATATGTGAGGACTGGTTTGATCAGGGTCTTGTACAATAGTAAAAAGTAAAATAATAAACAAAATTCTTTAGATTATTACGTAAAACTTCTTAATTATTTAATCTTTTTCATTTATTTTGTATTTTTGTGTTTATTTAACCTCTATAAATATATAAAAATAGATTATGAAATAAAAAATCCCAAAAACATGAATTATATTTCATTCCATTCCCAATGTACGAAATAAAAATGACTAATCTGCAAAATATCATGAAAAATTTGACAGGTAAAATTGACTAAGTTTTTCAATTTTTTTTATATAAAAATGATACTCTTTTTTCAATATTTTTTTACTCAACCTTAAAGTTAAAAGCACTGTTCATATAATGTAAAATTACCAACCACCTACTTGAAAAATCTAATCTTTGAGAAGCAATTGAACTTCAGAAAAACACTAAAATGGCTCCCCTGAACATTATTGATTTTGTCACTTGGTCACTTTCTCTTGTATGCCCACGATATGTATGATACACAAGGCGTTAATGTGATATAGTATATGTGGATCTAATTTTTTTTAAGAATTAATTGTATCTCAATAGAAACAAAGATGTAAATTATTTGGAAATAGAATATGGTGATCGAGGCGTTTTCAGAACTTATGACCTGTCATTGGGTTAAGCGATCGCTATATGTAATACAACATTCCCCATTTCGTCCTTTTACGAACCCCACGTCTGACAATTATTCGAAAGTTGTATATATTGAGAAACATTTCACATATTTTAGTTCAATCTACACTAGCGCCATCTACACAAGAGGTAAGCATTAAGCAAAAAATCTTTATTAATGTAATGTGAAAGGCTATCAACCCAATTATCACATATTACTAGATAACGCCTGGAGAAAACTCTCCAATTTTAATATGCTTTTTAATTTTGACCAGTGTTTATACAACATTTTGTTTCAACGTGTTTTGTTTGGTTTAGTTAATCAAAATGTAGTATATTTTTTTTCTCCGACGCTACAACCCTTGGTGCTAATACAGAAACAGCTGTCACAATATAAAAATACGAAAATCTATAACAGTGTTTTAATTGAACAGTTAATAATGTTGAAATATCAAAGTGTTTCCGCCAAAACAACGGATTATCTAGATGACTCTTTTTAAGGGCAAAATGGGTAATAATTCAGTCCTGCTAAATCTAGTTAGAGTGCTCGCAGGATCAGGAGATTTCTGGAAGCGGACTCTATAATCGGGTCCGTCTCCTTCCCGGGATCAACTCTGCCGTAATGGGAATTATCGGGAATTATAATATGCCCGGAATTCTGGAGAATATTGCGAAATAAGCGGGGAATTTTAATTAATTTAAGGATTAGGCAAATTTTTACGCAGATTTTGGGGGTATTTTAAATCAATTTGAATTTATTGCCGGACCGAGAAAGTTTAACAAAAAAATTTAATATATTCCTTAAGCGTTTTAAAGTTTCACCCTCACCTCCCTTTGCCTTAAGTAATTTTTTAAATTATTTATTACTTTTATATTGCCTTTTATAAAGTCATTAAACGCCATTTTACAGTTTGAAAATTCATTATAGATACATTTAAAGAGATTTACTTTAAAAAAATCATGTTAGAAGTCGGAGGAATCGACGTGCGTGTATGACTCGTTATATGAATGTGGAGGAAGCTAGAGAGGTTAGCCAGCATAGAGTAGTGTGGCGGTCCATTCTCTCGCCTACCCCTGCGGGGAAACGACGTGATGGTTTGTTTGTTTGTTTTGTTTACTTCGTTTTTTATTGTTTCTTGAACAATGGTATAAAATTTCTTCTATATTCGTATTCACTTTGTGTTGTGGATTCATATTTGAATAAATATAATTACACTTTGTATTACAACACTTTTTTTATTTTTACTGAACTCCGACATGTTTCGGTTACAAGTAACCGATGTATATAATTTTAACAATAAATAAAACAGAGCAGTCGCTTATATACTAAATGGAGAACGAGTTATGTATAATATAAAAGGGGAAGGGGTATAATTAGGCTTAAAGAGAGGGGAGATGTAACGGTAACATATCGAGTGGAAGGGACATAATTAGGATTGAGGAGAAGGGAGGTGTAACGGGAACATATCGAGCATGAGAATTGAATTTTAATTTAATTTGTAATTTATTATATTTTCATTATTTTTATGGCTTTTTAATTTCTAAAATTTCTAAATTGCTCTGTTTTATTTGACTGCTAAAATTGTACACATTGATAAAGGTCACTTGTAACCGAAACATGTCTGAGTTCAGTGAAAATAAAAAGTGTTGTAATACAAAGTGTAACTATATTTATTCATTGTTTCTTGAACAATGATGTAAAACTCGATGAAATACGAATGAAAGCGTCTATCCAAATGTTACCCCTCACGTATTCGTTCGTTACGTGGTCCAACCTTGTGACGCCTCTGACCCACCTCAGCATTTTCATCTCGGCAGCGTGGACTCGACGTTTGTGGATTTTTTTGTTGCGGCATGCATGACGGGCCTCACTGCAGTCTTGTAGACTCTGCCCTCAATCACAAAAGACACCAGATAGAGACCTTCACTTGAGCCAGGCGGTGTTTGTCCTGTGTTTGACATCAGTGTCTACGTTGGCGTCCGCAGTAAGGACTGACCCGAGATACTTAAATTGGGACACCTTGTTAACTGGAGTATTGTCAATGTGAATTGTACAAGTATTTTCATGAGCCAAATCTGTAGCGATGCCCTCATATTCACCACAAAATTTATGTATATCAAGAAATTTCAATTAAAAATATTAATTAGATAATATGGAGTTTTACACCACTGTTTAACCGTCGCGTTGCCATGTGGTCAATTGAGTTTCCACTGCCAATTTAAAGTTGATTTTCTTAAAACTATGGACCCTAATATTATAAAAAAAATTGTAATCCTCCATTGAAGTGTTCTCAATATTTCGTAAAAAAAAAAGCAAAAAATTACTTCCTTCATCCCAAAAAAAAATATTTTCTAAGACTGCCCTCACCTTCATTCGTGTTAAGGTAGAATTTGTTTTGCTAATATTTACAACTTTATCAAAAGTGACAAATACTTACTCGCTGTTTTGAACGTATTGTAAATTATATCTTTGGCCTTTTCAATACGTACGTAATAATATCGACTGTAGATGGAAACGCAGCACGCAATTTAATAATATCAGAACTGTGAAAATATTAACACTTTACCAAAAGGCACAAATATTAATACGTACTCGTTGTCTTGAACGTACTATACATTTTGCCTAGGTGCCTTTATCATACGTAAAATCTCGTAAGTCTCGCCCCGCCGGCCGCGGCGCGTAGACAAGTTTATACTTGGGTGTCCAGTTGCTCGTATGCTGTGACGCATTCCATATCGGAAATCGCATGGTTCCAGAAAAAAATTAATAATGATAAGTTTTTCAAATAATCCATGTACGAGTATGTTATAGATATCGATCCATTCCTAATGAAATTCCCTACAAGATGACATAAATTAAATTTTGATTCATCGAGTCATATGCTTGATATTTAGATAAAGTTAGCGGTAAACTGAATTTACCACATGGGAGCGAGCGTTTTGTTTTGAACACGGTACGTTAAGGGTTAAGAAATAATAAATTAAGAGTGTTGTAGTTTATCATCTTTCACTTTCCTCTCCATCGTAACGGCGTAATGTTAATTATTTATTAATAAATTAAGAACATAGAGAAAGACTCGTATTCCGCAAAAGATACAAGCCAGAACACTACGTGAACGGAATAAGAACACAAATTACACAAAGAAACACTTTATCCTTAGTGCTTTCGCTAAAACAAAAGTTTGAAAAACCTTTTTTTTGGAGAATCAAAATGAATTAATTACTACTATGGTACCTCGCTACGAGTCGGCCACTAACCAAAGTTTAATCCTGCGAATTTCAATGGCATTATCCGAAGTTAAAGTTTATCCGGCGCTTAACGTATGGGGTCGTCTTTGCTCAAAATCAAAATTCAGGACAAAGAGGGTAACTTTAATCCGGTCAAAGTTAATTGAAAGTTATGTTACATTCGTGGAGTTCCAAAGTAACCCCCGCTGAAGCCGCGAAGTGTGAGGGTAACGCCATTTTACATTACTTCTCCGACCTCATATACGCATTGTTACCCGGCATTATATCAAGGGCTTATCTCTAAACTAACTACGAGGACCTAGCAGTTCAACTTCTAAACTTAGAGCACGATATAATACGTTTCTCAAGAAATAAGTAATTACTTAATTTGTACAAATCTCTTTCCTACTTCTCACGTTCATTACAATGTTCCCTGCGAAACCTGCAAGGTGGGAGATATTGTCAGATCAAACCAGATCAAATATTCTTCTTCTTTCTGTGTCTTGTCAGTTCTCTTTAATGTTGACTATCACCCTTGAGTAGGCCTCATGGTGACGACCTGGGGAAAAATATCCAGAGTGGTATCCCCTTGCCTTCTCTGGAGGATTTTCTGTCGGGGCTACCTTCCCTTAGCTGGGTGTATCCAATTTTATGGCGCTGGAAGCTCGCCATTCGTCCTCTCTCTATCTGCTATGGCACAAAGTAATGTATGCCACATTGCCCGGGGTTCGCGGGGTCTTTAAAAAGACCTATCGTGGACGCTAGAGAGTTGGACTTGATAGTAGTGTTGCTGTTGTAAATGCAATATGGCGCCTTACGACATTTTGTAGAGCCCATCGCAGCCCTACTACCCTTTTGAACCCCAAACTGTTGAATTGAATAACTTTGTTTTATTTATTGTTTCTTGAACAATGATATAAAACTCTATATTAAATTATTAATATATATGAAAAAACTATAGTTTTTAAATAGTTTTATTACAATATTTATGTATGACATGTTTCGCCCTTCTAAGGCATTATCAAATGTGATTTTAACATTTGATAATGCCTTAGAAGGGCGAAACATGTAATAAATATTATAATAAAACTCCTTAATAACTTTGTTTTATGTATCACAATTGTATTTTATTTTACGCGACAGCTGTTTCGTCAACCTATGTTGACATCAGGTGTTACAATTGTACAATCATTAAAAATAAAATAATATCTTCGTCTCTATTGAGATAAAATTAATTCTTAAATAATAATTAAATAAAACGATGTTTTTTAACTACTTCCACTTTTTTTTTTTTTTTTTTTACTCCAGGCGACTTCTAACAGAGCGATAGGAGGCGGTAGCCTCTTCGCATTGTGTTAATAAAGTAGTTTGCTAAATGCTAAACAATCATTCTTCATAGATGGCGTTAGTGGATGGATTGTATAGATTAATCTTAAAAAATTAATTAGTACAATCAAATCTACATAGATGGCTAACTGGAACTGCCACGTGAAGATAAGTATGAATTTGGAGTATATATACAACTTCCAAAAATGTATCATACATGATCATAATAACAATGGTGGAATGGGGAATGTTGTAATTACATAAAGCGTGCGCTTAACCCAACCAATGACAGGTCATAAGTCCTGTAAACACCTTGATCATCCATATTCAGTTTCCAGTTTGTTTCTTCGTCTCTATTGAGATACAATTAAAAATTTACTTCCACTTTTGTCTTTATTTCGATAGCGACCGGTTTCGCCAAAAACAGGTCGCTGTCGAAATAAAAACAGAAGTGGAAGTAGTTAAAAAACATATTTATATTTAATTATTATTAAAAATGAACTTTCATCAAGAGATTTCAGTAAAATCATTTAATTCTTGAAATGATAACCCGCAATGGTTAAAATCCAGTATTTGTCTACAAGTATTTTTATACATTCAAAACAAAATGTTCTATGTCTTATTTAACTGTAAGTTTGTTCATTTGCATGTGTATTAACAATCACTGCATGTTACCCTACAACAAATATATAAAAACACCCTTAAATGTTTTTTCCTTGTGTTTTGCGTACAGGTGGAAGGCGGGAAAAGCGGCAGGCGCCTATGCTTGTGGAGCGGTTTCGCGCGGCGGCCGTGGCGCCGGGAGCGGCCCTCCAACTGTGGTGCGGGGCCCGCGGCGCCGCTCGCCTCCTGTGGGCCAGGGACGGCCAACCGTTGGCCACCGCAGCGGGCCACCGTGCTTCTTATAATCTGTCACGCGCGCTGCCTGAAGACGCGGGCACCTACTCCTGCACGGCCGTGGGACCCAATAACGAGTCTGTCTCGCACGAGGCCCGCATAGACGTTTATGGTAAGTTTACAATTGGTTTTTATTTTTTTTTAATTCTAACACCCAAGATTTAAATCAACCATTTAAGAATTTATTTTACAATCTTCAATATGAGCAGAAAATAGCTCATTATTATGAAGAAGGAATCTGGTCGTATCCAGTCTCGAACCCAAGTCCCTTGGATCAGGAGCCAAGCGCTCTATCCCCTGGACCACCACCCGATTTTCTCTATTATATTCATCCATTAACCCCTATGCAAATTCATGTTGAGTTGTAAACTCAAATTTAAATTAAATTGCTAAAAGGGTTGGTTGTAGGTGCCAAAATAAGCTGTCTCTGCCAAAATGAGTGTCAATAAGCTGTATCTTGTATGCGAATGACGCTGTCCTACTTGCAGACAACGAGTATGAACAAGTCCTGGTGAATAGTATGTATGAAGTATGCATGCGCAATGATATGATGATCTGATGAAAAAGAAGAAACATGACAGTCTGCAACATTAACGTGAATGGTGAATATTTGGACCAAGAAGATGGGTTCGTGTATTTAGGTAGTATGTTTCCAAAAGATGGGTGAGTGGAAAGGGATATTGAAAGAAGGGTTGGGGCAGGCAACAAAGTGAATGGTGCAAATAAAGTTGTCACCGCAAACAAAAACATATTTAAAAAGGGTAAAATGGCAGTGCACAATGGTGTTCTTATACCGACCCTCTTGTATGAAAGCTAAGCATGGAACTGGCAAAAGAAGGATGAAATTAGAATAAATGCTGTAGAAATGAGATATATTAGACGAATGTGCGGATACTCTGTATATGATAGAGTGTCGAATGAAAATATAAGAATTGAATGCGGTGCCAATGATGGTGTTATGAACAAAATAATGAAAGGATCATTAAGATGGTTTGGACACATGGAAAGAATTAATGAAGAAAGAATGGTAAAACAATTATATTTTAAATGGGACTAGAAATAGAGGAAGACCGAAGAAAACGTGGCACGATCAAATAAATCAAATATTGAAGGTCGGCCATGTGAGGAGTCAGAGAAATCGACGCGCGTGCATAGCACGATGTAGGTATAAAAGGTTGAGAAAGCGAGAGAAATATGTCAGGAAAGAAAAGTGTGGCAGTCTATTCTTTCTGCCTACCCCTTCGGGGGGACGGCGTGATGGTGATGGCGCCCTATAATAGCCTCGCTCATGCACTCCCTAGACCCCGTCCATCCGGGACTTACATTTAATATTATATATCAATCGCAGAGGGGAGCCAGGCCTCATTTAATACTGCTTCTGCCACGCATTACCAAAAATAATAATTTCATCAATTTCAGGTCCGCCGTACATTCGCAGTCTTGGCCCCATCAAAATTCTTTCAGGAACAACCGCAACCATTTACTGTCCATACTACGGGTATCCAATCAGGTATAATTAACATTTTGTTTTCCTATGACGTAAACTTTGGTGTGGATTCACATTTGAATAACTTTAAAAAAAATTGCACTTTAAAAACACTTTATTACACTCTTCAGAGACATTTTTCAGATGATTCCAATTTTGATAATTATCTGAAACAAGTATGTGAAAACTCTTTTTTTATTGAAATAATTAATAAATTTTCAATTGCCTTAAGAATGCTGGATTGCGAGCAAACCTGTTGGCATAATGACGTAGTTTTATAGAAATTGATAATATTTTTTACTGTTCAATACATTTATTGACTACTATTGTAAAATACATTTATTTTGTCCATAGCAAAATCAAATGGGAAAGATCAGATGTTCAACCAATTCACTACGAAAGATACAAGAGGAAATCCATAGATGATTCGAAAACAATTAAAAGTAAAACAAATTCAATACGTATCGAGGATGTCATTCGAAAAATTCGAATAGTAGAAACAGATGATGAAAATTCCAATCAAATAAACATAAGGCATAAAAGAAGCTTTTCCGCAGACGAAGATGGAAAATTGGTAATCGAGAAAATCGACAATTCAGAGAACGGAGCAATGTATACGTGTACCGTTACGAGTCCAACTGGGGAAATGGCAAGAAGATCCTTTGAAATCCAGGTCCTGGAGCCGCCTCTTCTGGACGAGTTGACCTTCGGATCTAACATACAAGAAGGCCAGATAGCAAAAGTCATATGTAGTCTCAAAAGCGGTGATACACCAGTTTTCTTCACTTGGTTGAAGGATGGACTACCGATATCAGCAAGCTTAAAGGTAGAAATCACTTTAATAAATCATTACTCCAACCATAGGTTTAAAATAACTGCTAATGATTTAAATATTTAAACTATAGGTTCATAATTATTATTTTAATTTATTATTTAAATCTTATTTTTCTTCGTCAGCCTATTCCCGTCCACTCCTGGACAAAGGCCTCCTCCATTTGCTTCCATGTCACTCTGTCTTGTGCAGGCTGCATTCAGGTTATTTCGACGTGTCTGTTCTGATCATCCTTTCACCGTAGTTGCGGTCGCCCTGCACTTCTCTTTGCCGTCCAAGGTCTCCAAGTCAGCAGTCTTCTTGTCCACTTTTCGTCTGAGTTTCTGGCTACGTGACCTGCCCATTGCCATTTTAGAGTCGCCACCCGGTGGATGATGTCAGTGACCTTTGTTTTTTCTCTCACACTATCGTTTCTGACACTGTCTCTCTGGCTTATGCCTAACATGGCTCTTTCCATGGCTCATTGGGTCACTCGTAGTTTCTCGGCACTTTGTTTGGACAGTGCAACAGTTTCAAGACCATAAGTACCAACGGGCAGAACGCAGGTTTCATAGACTTTTCGTTTCAGGTTGATCGATATTTTCCGGTTTTTAAGGATACTCATTAACTTTAAGTAATATAACATCTATTTAAATAATTATTATAAATTCTACTTTATGTTTAAGCACTTGCCCCGATATTGGAACATCGCGGATTAACACTAGCTTAATGGTGCTGAGTTCATCGATACTGGACTCTATAATTGGTCTCTTGTCATATTAAAAGTCATTAATTTTAAATTGCTTTTATCATGTATTAATAGTTTTATTACGGTACTAAATTCATAATATATCTACTGTAGTGAACTCCATACGTGACATCTTGTCATTTTGAAATTAATTATTTTATTGTATTAATAGCGGATTAACACTAGATTTATGGTGTTAAATACATCCTTTACCCACAGTACTGAACTCCATACTTGACATCTTGTCATTTTGAAACGAATTATCTTACTGTATTAATAGCGGATTAACACTAGATTTATTGTGCTAAATTCATCATTTACCTTCGGTACTGAACTCCATTCTTGACATCCTTTTATTTTAAACGAATTATCTTATTGTATTAATAGCGGATTAACACTAGATTTATGTTTCTAAATTCATCCTTTACCCACGGTACTGGACTCTATACTTGACATCATATCATTTTTAAATTAAATTACCTTATTGTATTAATAGTGTATTGGACGTATGCGAGTAGTTTTTAATTTTATTAATTTTTTATTATATTATTAATTTTTTTTTATTTTTAACTATGCTTATTTTATTATTTAATTCATGTTTGTTATTTTGTATTAATTTAAGTTTAATTTGTTTATGTTTTCTTAAAATAAATAAGGCAGTCGGTAGTCTACAGATTCAAGGTTGCCCAGCGCGCCATGGAAAGAGCCATGCTTGGAATAACCTTGAGGGATAGATTTAGAAACGAATTTATTCGACAACAAACCAAGGTGACTGAGGTGGCTCTACGTCATATCTGTCGGAGAACCGACAGCCGATGGGGAAGACGGGTTCTGGAGTGGAGACCGCGTACAGGATTCCGTAGAGTTGGACGTCCCCCTGCCCGCTGGACCGACGATCTGAAGACGATTGCTGGACATGGATGGATGGGAGCGGCAATGGATAGGGGGCGGTGGAGGGCTTTGGGAGAGGCCTACATTCAGCAGTGGATGACAGACGGCTGATGATGATGAGTCGGTAGTCGCGTGAAAGCGCATAGCAACGAGATTATGCAGTAGCTCAATCGAGATTATTCTTGGAATGATTTTGCGGTTGCTCGCGCGTTGTTAACAGCCAATCACATAGGCCGTAGCAACACAGCAGCTGCGACTGAAATTCTCCGAAACTAAAAAACGTTAAATAACCGTTATCGCTAGTTTGCGGAGGCTATATAAGCGGGTCTTGTAAGGACTCGGCCCCTCACTCTTCCTTCAAATTCACATACGCGTAGACACGCTGCGCGTTAAGAGGCTTGGCGCTCTTAATTACGTGGAAACCAGTATTTGAGCTACTGTAAATTTCTCTTCGCTTCTACCCTGCACTGATTGCCGCATATAATAAAACTTTGTTTTATTACACAATCATCATCACGCCGTATTCTCCGTTTTACCATCCACACCACATCGGAGACGAGCAGCAGTCAGCGGCCAAAATAAATATTAATAGTACGGGGGGAGCAATCTGTCCCGTACAAATAGCGTACTAGATTTACGGTTCTAAATTCATGCTTTACCCACGGAACTGGACTCTATACTTGACATCTTGTCATTTTAATAGTAGTTAACTTCTGGTAATAATGGCATATTAATACTAGATTTATGGTGTTAAATTCATTATTTACCCATGGTTCTGGAATTCATACTTACCTTACATCTTGACATTTGACATTTTAAAAGTATTTAACTTCGTGTATTAATTATGAAAAAATATTAAAGTCGTGTTTTTTTAACAATACTTGACCCTTTGGAGTCATTATTAACTCCGGTATTCGATTGCCTGTCATTATAAACGAACCGTACTCCTCTGCTTGTTATGTAAATCAGCACATGGTTATTTTACCAATGTGTTACGAAATGTATGGAAGCGAAGGATGATAGAAAAATAAATGCAGTAAAGATGTAGTATGTGTGGTAGAACGATGTATGACAAAATCTCAAATGCTGATATAAGAAAGGAATTTAGAGCGGAAGAAGGTATTATGAACAAAATTATGAAAGGATCGCTGCGTTGGTTCGGATATATGGAACATATGGATGGTGAAAGAATGGTTAAGAAAGTATACATTAATCATGTGAATGGAGTGGGGAGTCGAGGCAGACCAAGGAAAACATGTCAGAAGTCGAAAAAATCGACGTGCGTGTACGACTCGTTGTATGAATATGGAGGAAGCTAGAGAGGTGTGTCAGGATTGAGTAGTGTGGCGGTGCATTCTCTCTGCCTACCTCTACGGGAAGACGGCGTGATGGCTTGTTGTTGTTGTTATGTTACGAAATATAACTGTTTATATTTTTAAGATTGAAGAAAGGAACCAAGACCTCTTCAGCGTACTCGTCATCAAAAAGGTTGGGTTGCAGCATTGCGGGACATACACTTGTATCTCTTCGAACCACGCAGCCAGAGTGAATGCAACGGCAGAACTATTTATTAAAGGTTAGATTAAAAATAATTAAAAATAGAACTTTTTATATTGTTAATTTCTCGTATTTTCTTATTTACTTTTTTGTAGTTTTAGAAAGTATACATGTCATTTATTCTTGTTTAATAAAAAACTCTGATTTTCAGTCGCTCCGAAATGGGTGGACGAACCTCAAAACTCTTCAATGGTGATCGGAAGACCAGGTAATGTAGGTTGCAGTGCTAGTGGATACCCTCAACCACAAATTCACTGGATGAAAAAAGATGGTGAGAAAATATGTCACTTACATACAATACTTACTACTTACTTCCTACGGTCATACAACTCTTGAAGAGTTTAAGCCTCCTTGATGATTTTTTGCCAGGCTCCACGATCCTACACATTTTGCTCCCGGCAGTCCGATTCGCCCGACCTAGCCAGGTCAGCCAGAACATTGTCCATTTGGCGCTGTCTAGGCTTTTCTAGAGTTCTTACTCCAGTGTCTAGACGCGTACAGGGTCTTGATTGCTCTGGTCTCTTTGGCTCGGCATACGTGCCCAATCCATTCTCTTGGTTGGTCCTATGCCTCCAAGTTCCCGCTGCAACACCGGGTCTGGGTCCCAGGATAATTCTAAGTATTCTATTCTTAAACCAGTAGATTCTTTGTTGTTCTTTTAGAGTCATTGTCCATGACTCAGAACCATATGTCACCACTGGCTTGATTTAAATTATATTAAAATTAATTAAAATTGCAATATTCTTATTAAATAAATAAAAATCCGTATCATCATTATTAGCCATTGGTCGTCCAGTGTTTGACCTATTCCTTCCATTCCGACTTCCACAACTCTATATCCCTCGCCACTCTTTGCCATTGAACTCTTCCACTAATACCAAATAATCCATTTAAGGCCTCATTTCTGTATGATGTTTTTAGAGACCAGCGGGACGTGGAGATCTGTCTTGGAGCATAGAGGAAGCGGTCTACAAAGCCTTCCAAATGGAAGTCTAATACTGGACCTTGTAACAGCTGGAGACGAAGGCACTTACTCCTGCAGGGTAGAAAATGGAGTAGGACAAGCCCTTCAGAAAGAGATAAAAATCGTTGTTAACAGTAAGTATTCTTCGTATTATTGTTTTTAGTGTAAGCCTAGTGGCCTGTTTCTTAAGAAGAATTTGTCTCCTGCGAAGTCGACTCCCAGCTGTCGATCTATTTCTTTAGTGGTCTGCCCGGGGGTCGTCTACCATGGGGTTGGCCGTGCAACACAATGAATCGGAGTCTCGATGGATCCATTCTCCTCACATGTGTACACCAGTATCTTTTCCTTTGCCTTCCCCACTTAACGACAACCTCGACCTCGCATATCTCCTTTATCCGTGTATTTCTTATCCTCTCGTGTAGTGTCTTGCCAGATATATTTCTGAGCGTCTTCTCTGAAACTTTGAGCGCGATTTTTGTGATTGTGGTGTCCGCCCTGCACTCGATCCCATATGTCATGATAGGTCGCACACAAGTCTTATAAATTCTCACTTTGCTGCTGATCTTCATGTCAGGATTTTACCAAATTTAATTTTTCAAGCATCCTGAAATGACCGCAGCCTTGTTTCCTTCCCCATCACACAGTAGATCCGTTTCCCCACATAAGTACACCTCCAGATATTTAAATTTTTCAACCTGTTCCACTGAAACACCCCCCACAGATACGCTACATCCTACCTGAGCTCGAGAGAATACCATACTCTACTGATATGATCATATTGTATTTTTGACTAGCAAGATGGAATACGTTTAAAAGTATTTGCAGGTTTTCCTCGCTCTCGGTTAACAGTAAGTATTTTTAATAAGTACATATTTACATGAAAAATTATGATCTTCTTTGTACACTGGTCGAAGGCTGCTAGGACCTGCTTGTGCAGAGATTATCGCCTTCTTGCGATGTGGGTTCCCAGATGTCTTTTGATCTTTTTGGGGTTCTTCCAAGCATCCTTCTTCCCTCTGGTTTCCCATATAAGGCAAGGTGTGGGAGTCTTTAGGAGTCCATTCTTCCAACATAGTCTCTCCAATACCTTCTTGTTTGTTTCATCACATCCTAAATATCCCACATTTTTCTGATCGTGGTGTTGTATATTATAGTAGAAAAGATAGCATGCAGACGGTCAACAGATACTTGTACGCTATAACTTTTTATCTCTTCCTTTTTTAAACGAATATGCAATGGATATGCACTATTTATGGCACAGAAAGTATTTGAATTCGAGTATTAATGAAACAACGACCGTTATAAGCGACGGTGGTTTTTCAAACAATGATTTTAATATCGCTACTTAGCATGACATGTTTCGCCTAGATACATTTAGTAAATTCAAAACAAGGCGAAACATATCACTTCAATTGTCACCACCATCAAACATTAACGAAAATTTCCTTTTTTTACTGGTATTATTATATTTTATGGGTGTGATATGTTTCGCCTTACTAGGACGTAACTAAATGTATCAAGGCGAAACATGTCACTCACGCTGTCACTGTCAAAAAATATTGATGAAAACACCAATTTTCTAATGGTATTATTATAATTTATGGGAGTGACATGTTTTGCCTTGGTACTTAATGTATCAAGGGGAAATACGGCACTCCCATAAATATAACAAATCCACTAGAAAACAATGTTTTCAACATTTACACAGAGTATAAAATAAAGCTCAAAATATTAATGCTGTTTTATTTCAGGACCTGTGTCATTTGACTCCCCCACTTCCAATGTGACAACCAAGGTTGGACATCCGGCCACCATCATGTGCGAAGTCTTCGGCGATCATCCAATTCGGATATTCTGGACCCACAACGGAAGATCTCTGGAATTCGTAACAGACAGGTAAGAAAACCTTATCAATATGAACATATACCGCGCCACATTGTTTTTTACAAATAATAAACCAAATGATTTTACTGAAATCTCTTGATGGAAGTTCATTTTAAATAATAATTAAATAAAACTATGTTTTTATTACGCTTTATGGGAATTATATGTTTCAACTCGTCAAGGCATTCTTGATTGTCTAGCAAAGCAAGGCGAAACATATCATTCCGATAAAATATAATTACATTTCTAGAAAACGGACGTTTTTTTAATAAAATACTTCCACGTTTTTAACTACTTCCACTTTTGTCTTTATTTCGAAAGAGACCGATTTCGCCAGACTCGCTGGCATCGACAGACTGCCCAGTCTGATAAATAAACAGTCGTAATAAATAGATATTAAATAGAAGAGATGGTAATAATAGACAATATTTATATCCCAATCACATAACAGTAGTTCTACAAGTAAGACTACTCCCCTAAAAATTATATGTTTGTCAGCTTCCCAAAAAGTACATTTTAACTTTTGGATTCCAGGATGAAAATAACAAGTCACCAGACGCAGAGGGGAGCCACGAGCGAGATCATGGTCAGCAGCACGGATCCAAATGATTCAGGAGTTTGGATGTGCAAGGCGTCCAACACATTTGGAACAGCTCATCATTCTACATATCTAACAATCCAAGGTGAAACTGTTATGTTGGCGACACGGTAAAGCCCGGACAACAGACATGAATTTATTTAAAGATTTATAAGTATTCAAGTAATAACGACCTTTGTGACAGATGGATAGAGTTCTGACTGCGATTCCGAAGGTCTGGGATTTGATTCCCGACGATGGCAGTGTGATCGTCACTTTGTCTTTGGTCTGGTGTAGAATTCACGTGACAATAAAATAGGGAAAGATTAGCTACTTATCACGTGTCTCGAGAATCAATATAATAGCTAAAAAAAATAAAAAATAAAATAAAATATATATATATATATATATATATATATATATATATATATATATATATATATATATATATATATATATATATATATATATATATATATATATATATGCTAACTATATATATATATATATATCAGGATTCACACGTCCGCCATTAATCACGTTAGTGTCACTGCGTTTCGCTCCACGTTTTCTCAGATATAACTGAGCTTCCAGTATTCAGTTACGTTTATTCTGTTCCTAAGTTTTTCTAATATGTATTGTTAGTGTTAAATTGTGTTTTAATAATCGTTCCATGCCTAAAATTCGTACAAAAATGTGTTCTCAAACTGTTGTGCAATAGTTTTTAAGTCACCGCCATCTTGTTTCACAACTTCGTTCCTGTGCTGGCACTTGCTTGACCGACCGCTCGGTCGCCATCTTGCCCGCCATCTTGAAACATACATCGCGAGTGAAGTGACAATCAGTGAAATAACAGTCTACTCTGTGCCTGATCCATTCCACCATCCAAACACTCGCATTACCTCATCACATACGCTATCACTCACATTCAATCTCCATAACAGTATACCAGTGTCTCAAAATGCATAAAAAAATTAGCGCAACTGACATGGACGAACTGAACAAATTTATAAAACTAATAACAGAGAAACGCAAAATGAAAAATACCGATGTTCAGGTCCTCGGCGAGATTCTCCTTCGCTCTCTCGAGAGGGAGGATGTTATCGAGGAGGGACATTCGGTGTCGTACAATCACCCTATCTACCGAGAAATGTTGGCATCCTTGCCTGACATAAGACCCCCTTTATCCCACTCTTCAGTTAATGAGAAATCTCAAGTCTCCATCAATGGCCCCTCCATTAACAACCATTCAGTTATTACGCCTTCTACTACTACCGCGCCCTCCGCCTCCTTCTCCGCAAACGATACGGCCAAAAAAATTGTGACCAACTCATTATCTACCACAATTACCAGCACCATCTCCACTCCCACCAAACACCTTGTCCAATCAAGATCGTGCTCACCCCCACCAACCTCTGATCATTCTATGGAATGGGAAACAGCAACAAACAATCGGAAACGAAAAACATCTGCCCTCCATGACCAAAATTCTTCACCTGAAAGCCCCTTCCACACTTCGCCAAACAAAATTTCTTCTCACACGATTATATCTCCCACTCCCTCTCCTCTTCCTTCCACTTCCCCTTCCACTTCCTCTTCTCTCCCTTCCACTTCATCTTCTCTCCCCTCCACTTCCTCTCCTTCCCCTTCCTCTTCCTCTTCTCTTCCATCAGACTTTCTCTCGAAAATAACGAGAGTGCCTCCAATCATAATTTACAAGGCCAACATCAACTGGCCTTCCATCAACGCAGCCCTGATCGAAAATGGTGTTGACTTCGTCGCCAAAAACACAAAGGACTGTATCAATATAACTCCCAAATCCGCCCTCGCCCACACAATGGCCACCAAACTCCTGATTGAGCGAGGTGAAAAATTCCATTCCTTTAGATTGAATGGCGATAAGCCACTAAAAGCTGTCATTCGAGATGTTCCCGAATGGGTCTCCACGACCCAATTCCACAACCAGCTTAAGGAACTAGGGTTTCCCATTCTTAAAGTCCAGAGAATGAAAGCCGGTCCCGAAAGGCGACCCATCGCCATGATGATGGTCGACCTGGAGCGATCGGATCAAGGCAAAAAAATATTTTCCGACCTCCAAGAGGTCGACAAATTTAGGGTGCGGGTGGAGTCACCCCACTCTAAAACAAAATCCAGCCAGTGCTTCAACTGTCAACAGTTCGGTCACGCAACTTCGGGCTGCCATGCTGATCCGAGGTGCGTGAAGTGCGGACAGAAGCACCACACCTCCACCTGCACAAAATCTCGCAATACTCCGGCCAAATGCGCCCTATGCGCAGGGTCACACCCAGCCAACTTCAGTGGGTGTCCAAAGCACCCGAAAAGAACCCAGCCTTGCGGACAAACAAACCCTCAGCCATCACCACCTAAAATAATAAGTACCCCTGCCTTCGTGAACACACAATGGCCAGCGCCTTCATATGCCAAGATGGCCGCATCAACTAGCCCCCCCACACAAACATCGATTCCACAAATTTTCCCTCCACAAATTGATCCTTTCCATGCACTAATCCAAGGTTTTTCAAGCTTGGTTAATGAGCTAAGAAAGACTGTCACCTTCAACGCCATCAACCCATCTAATGTCTAACCCTACACCTACCCTACCAACCAACCTCCAAGTGGCATTTTGGAACGCGGGTGGTACCCTGCGATCACACCGCCTGGAGGTAGAACACTTCCTCTCGACCTACAACCTTGACATTCTTCTTGTCACAGAAACGTGGCTTAAACCTAGCCTTCGCTACTCTATCCCTAATTACCTCACCTACCGAACCGACCGCCTTGATAACAAAGGAGGTGGTACAGCAATCTTAATAAAAAAATCCCTCCAGCATTGCTCCTCAACAACACCTTCTAACATAAATATTGAAACCACTGCTATAGTGATACAAACAAAAAATTCTGGTCCCCTTAAATTCATTTCCGCCTACTCTCCACCTCGTAGACGATTCACTCCAATAGAACTGGACGATATTTTCTTCGAAAACATTCCCACAGTCCTAGCTGGAGACCTAAATTCCAAACATGGCGCCTGGCACAGTTTCAAAGATAATAAGAAAGGCAAAGATCTTTTCGACTATTTCCAAAATCGACCAGACATATTCATCACAGCTCCCGATACTCCGACAATTTTCAATAAAAATCCAAAACATTCCCCGGACGTCATCGATATTGTCATGACTAAAAACTTTACCCTCCCTCTCACCCTACAGGTAGTAGACGAACTATCCTCTGATCATATCCCTATACTTATCTACATCTCTGATGAACCATTCCACCGTGACCCCCATTTCCCCACCAGAAATAAAATTAATTGGTATTCTCTTCCCGAAATCATCCACGAAATGATCAAAATCCCAACAAAATTCCAGACCCAGAATCTCTCGATCAGGTCACGAATGAAATGACATTTATCCTACAGACTGCTCTAAAAAATGCAACCACAGTTGTAGACAACGACATATACAGACCAAATCTACCTGCCGATATCCAACAGATAATACGCCACAAAAATACCATTAGAAAAAGATGGCAAAAATATCGACAACCTCAGGATAAAACACTTCTCAACAAACTAAACATTGACGTCAAAAAAGCCATCACCGACTTACGCAATGACCGCTGGATGGATTATCTAGAGTCATTAAACGATGACGACAAGACAGCCTTCTGGAAATTATCCAAAAATCTTCGCAAACCCCACTCAAGAATCACACCGTTACAAGGTCCAAATGGATTAGTGTACTCCGACGCCGACAGGGCAGAAACATTTGCATCGAGCCTAGAAGATCAATTCACGACAAATAACGAACATGACAATCCATTATTCGTGGCCTCGATCGAATCTCACGTTTCACAACTCTTAGCCAAAACTCCTTCATCCCCACCGATCCCATTCACCTCACCTAGAGAGGTGAAACAACAAATAAAATATCTTAATACCCGCAAATCACCAGGTCCTGACTCAATATCTAACAAAATTCTCAAATCTCTCCCTCTCAAAGGCATCTGTGCCCTGACAGCGATCTTCAACGCATCCCTTAGACTCCGATACTTCCCGAAACCCTACAAAATCGCAGACGTTATCCTTCTTCCCAAGCCAGGCAAGGATCCAACAGCTCCTTCAAATCATAGACCAATTAGTCTTCTTCCTTGCACTGGTAAATTGTTGGAAAAACTCATACAATCAAGACTCAAAACAACACTTCACGAACAGAGTACCATTCCAGATTTTCAACACGGTTTCCGTGCCCAACACTCCACACAACATCAGCTACTTCGTGTAGTTGAACTTATTGCCACAAACTTTAACACGCGCAAATTCACCACTTTCTTTTCCCTAGATGTCAGTAAAGCATTCGACCGCGTCTGGCACACCGGCCTGTTATACAAAATGGGAAAAGCAAACATCCCACTGCCTATGATTCAACTCATAGCCAGCTTTCTGTCCGATCGCCTTTTCAGCGTCAAAATCAACAAGGCCAAATCCCTTGTACGCCCTATCAGAGCAGGAGTTCCCCAAGGTTCAGTAATGGCTCCTACTCTGTTCAACATCTACTGCAGTGATATCCCTCTTCCCCGAGATCAGAACACCCACATTGCCCAATTCGCTGACGATACGGGCATCATCTCCAGTGCTAAAAGGCCGCTTCTCGCGACCCGCAGGGTGCAAAAACAGGCCGATGTGCTAGAGGTGTGGTGCAGAAACTGGCGCATTACCATCAATCCGAGTAAAAGCGCAGCGACCCTTTTCAGTAAAAGACACATTCCTCCAAACATTCCCAACATAAAAATGTTCGGCCAAGACGTTCCTTGGACCAAAACAATCAAATACCTTGGGGTTACCTTGGATTCTAAGCTGACATGGAGGCCACACATTACAAATAAAGTCAAAGCCGCGTCAAAAGCAATCTCAGCCCTCTACCCAATGTTAGCTAGAAACAGTAAACTAAGCATCGACAATAAACTCCTGATATACAAAACGGTTATAAGGCCGATCTTCACTTATGCAGCCCCAATCTGGGGCTATGCAGCTTCGAGTCACATACAAAAACTCCAAATCCTGCAAAATAAGGCTATCCGTTTATCGCTTGGTGCGCCTTCATGGACCAGGATTACACAACTGCACCTAGAATCGGGAATCCCGATGATAGATGAATTCATTCTGAAACTTGCCGAACGTTTTTACAAAGGACTCCCTTCACATCCCAACCCCACAATAAAAGACCTCTCTAATTACGACCCAAACACTTCCAGCCGCCACAAGCGCCCAAAATCGATTCTCCTTCAGAGGAACACTCCGGGCCACACAAATCATGCCCCCGAATAAACTAACAACCCACCAAATCACCTTCCAACAATGTTCCCATCAGACGTAAGAGGAATAGCCACATGAGCTGAACCTCTGTAAGCCAGAAGATCCAAGTCCAAGTCCAAATATATATATATATATATATATATATATATATATATATATATATATATATATATATATATATATATATATATATATATATATATATATATATATATATATATATATATATGTATATATATATATAACTAACTAACCATAACTAACTAACTAACCATCACGCCGTCTCCCCGAAGGGGTAGGCAGAAAGAATGGACTGCCACACCTTTCTTTCCTGACATATTTCTCTCGCTTCCTCAACATTCATACATCGTGTCATGCACGCGCGTCGATTTCTCTGACTCCTCACATGGCCGACATTCAATATTTGATTTATTTGATCGTGCCACGTTTTCCTCGGTCTTCCTCTATTTCTGGTTCCATTTACATCATTAACATATAATTTTTTTACCATTCTTTCTTCATTCATTCTTTCCATATGTCCAAACCATCTTAATGATCCTTTCATTATTTTGTTCATGACACCATCATTCGCACCGCATTCACTTCTTATATTTTCATTCGACACTCTATCATACACAGAATATCCACACATTCGTCTAAGAGATCTCATTTCTACTGCATTTATTCTACTTTCATCCTTCCTTTGCCAGTTCCATGCTTCGCTTCCATACATGAGGGTCGGTAGAAGAACACCATTGTGCACTGCCATTCTAGCTTTTTTGGATAGGTTTTTGTTTGCGATGACAACTTTAAGTGCACCATTCACTTTGTTGCCTGCCCCAACCCTTCTTTCAATATCCCTCTCCACTCTCCCATCTCTTGTAAACATACTACCTAAATACACAAACTCAACTACTTGCTCCAAGTTTTCACCATTCACGCTAATGTTGCAGACTGTCGTGGTTTCTTCCTTTTCAAAAATCATTACCTTGGACTTATTAACATTCATCATCAGATCATTTCGCATGCATACCTCATACATACAATTCACCAGGACTTGTAGTTCATGCTCGTTGTCAGCAAGTAGGACAGCGTCATCCGCATACAAGAGACAGCTTACTGACACTCCGCTCATTTTGGCACCTACATCCAACCCTTTCAGCTCTCTCATACAATTGTCCATATACAGATTAAATAACCACGGGGACATTACGCAACCTTGTTTGACACCTTTATTGATATCAAACCAGGCTGTAAGATCTCCATTTACTCTGACACTAGCAGTGCTTTCCGTGTATAGCGACTTAATGGCCGTGATCAGTTTTGTACTTATTCCATATTCAGACAATATTTTCCACAACTTTTCTCTATTAACGTAATCATATGCTTTTTGTAAGTCGACAAATGCACAGAAAAGTTTGCGATTTTTGGCCAGAAACTTCTCTGTCAATGTACGAAGTCCAAAAATTTGATCCATACATCCTCTGCCATTCATAAAGGCACCTTGCACATCCCAAACTTTGTCACTCGTCAATTTTCTTACTCTTTCTATTAAAATTCTGCCATAGACTTTACCAACGACACTCAAAAGACTAATAGCTCTGTGGTTTCCACATTCCATACGCGATCCTTTTCCTTTGTACAGGGGCATAATTACTGCTCTCCTCCAGTCTAGCGGCGTATATCCCTCCTCCAAGCACTGGTTAAATAACTTACATAACCATGTAGAAACCACTTCGCCACCGCTTTTAATAAAGTCTATGGCAATACAATCAAACCCAACAGCTTTTCCACTTTTCATTGCACTCACGGATCTTTTCATCTCATTCGTACTTATTTTTTCAATATTATCATTCATAGGTCCCGCACTCGCACTAGCTGTCATATTTTCGATCACGCTTGTATCACCACCATACATCTCCTTAAAATATTCCATCCATCTTTCTTGTATGATCTTACTCTCCGTTAACATTCTTCCCTCGTTGTCTAAAATTGCTTTCACACATCCACTATCAGGAGGATTTCGGGCTTTTTTAACTTCTTTCCAAAACATTTTTAAATTTGCTTGGAAGTTGTTTGTCATTTTGAGCCCTTCTTCCTCCTTCAGCTTTTCTTTCCGCGCTTTCACTACCGACTTCACTCTCTTCTTGCATACCTTATACAAATCTTTTGCTCTTTCATACTTAACTCTGTCATTCTTATTTATCGACAACATATTCAACCAAGCATCTTTCTTCTCTTTAACAGCAATCTTTACGTCATCATTCCACCATGCATCCCCTTTCTTTCTTCCTTGTACACACACACCACACGATTCTTTCGCTGATTCACACAAACTCTCCTTCAAGTATTTCCAGGTCTCGTCAATACTCAACTCACTTACATCCCGCTCACTCAATCTATCTTTCACTTTTCTTACGAAATTATTTCTTACGTCATTGTTTTGCAGTTTTTCAACTTTGACTCTAGTCGGTGCGGCTACTGTTTTGCTTCTTCTGGTTCGCCATCCCCGGAATAAGATCACTTTTGCCACTACTAAAAAATGATCCGTTTCCAGTTCGGCTCCCCTGAAGACCCTTGAATCAACAGTATCCGCCCGTAATCTAGAGTCTACAATGACGTAATCTATAATGGACCTTTCAAATCCTCTTTCCCAAGTATAGAGATGGATTCTCTTATGATCGAAGATGGTATTTGATACAAAGAGACCCCATTCTATACACAACTCAAGCAGTCTCCTTCCATTATCATTTATTCGTCTATCACCAAACGTACCCAGACATTCCTCGTACCCACTCCTACGGATTCCCACCCAACCGTTCATATCACCTGCTATTATCAATCTTTCGTTTTCACTCTTACACACCAATGTCTCTCTCACTTTGTCCCAAAACTCATCTTTACTCGCCTCATTTTCGTTGTTACCAGGGGCGTATCCAATTAAAAGGAAAACTCTTGTTAACCCGATCTTGAAGCGAATCCACATGAGTCTTGGGCTAACACATTTATAACCTTTCATACATTCTACCATCCTTGGAGCTAGCACTGCCGCCACGCCTTGGCATGCTCTGTGGTCATTCGGCACACCCGACCACAGAACAAGCTTATCCGCATGCTCCAAGGAACCACACTCTTTCATCATACATTCAGTCACACATAAAACATCTAAACACTTTTTATCCATTTCTGCACACATCTCATTCAACTTTCCTTCCATACCTCCCCTTATATTCCATGTACCGATGCGTACATATATATATATATACGAGTATACACGGTAATTGGGTTCAAACGACCTGTTGTATGGTATACAATAAAAAAAATGTATAATAATAATAATCATCATCATCGTCATCATCGGCTGTCCCTCGTGTTCGAGGAAAACTGTCCTCCACAGTTGTAAGAGAAGGCGTTTGTAATGGAGCCGTCACCGTCTCCCAGTGGTCTCTCCTTTCTCCTCCTCCTCTCTGCGACGTCGTCTCTGCGCTGTGCTTCAAAGTCTTGCGTGGCTTTATGTACTCGTACTATTGTTCTCCACCTAGGTCTGTCTTCTGCAGTCTTTTTCCAGCAATCACACTCGATGTTAGTGTTTTGTAGGTTTCCTTTAAGGGACTCCTTAAAGCGTTTCCTCTGACCACCGAGTGACGGTTCCCCATGGGTAAGCTGAGAGAACAAAATCTTCCCTGAGAGTCTTGTCTCAGGCATTCTGACGACGTGACCAGCCCAGCGCAGTTGTCTCTGAATAATGGCAGCCTCAGTACTTGTCATATTGACCTCAGCAAGTATGCTGTCATTTGTCCGTGTGTCCTACCATTCCACGTTTAGGATCCTACGTAGACAAAAAATGTCAAATTTTCGAGATTTTTCGAACCTTTATGTGTGTTTGTTCCTATGTTAATTTGAATAATTTATTTGGTATTATTTTGATGTTTGAAGTATTATTATTATTATTATTATATTTTCCACCTTTAATATTATCTCCTATAAATAAATACTAATCATTATTTTAATTAAAATAATTAGGTACTAACTCAACTCCAGCAAGAAAAATCGAAATCGAAATATCACGAAAATTAGAAATTTGATATATTATTGTAACACCTGATGATGTCAACATAGGTTGACGAAACAGCTGTCGCGTAAAATAAAAATACAATTGTATACATAAAACAAAGTTTTATAATTTAACAGTTTATTATTGTTTGTTTTCAGAACCGCCTGGACCTCCAACAGAAGTGTCTGTTGAAGCTGTTAGGGGTCGCACCGCCCGTATTGGTTGGCGAGCACCTCTTGTGGCACCCACCCTCTACATGTTGCAATACGCACCCCATCATCATTTGCACTGGGACACTGCTACCACTATAAACATAACAAGGTATTCAATACAAACATTATTTCAATATTTTTCAGGAAACTATGATCTTTTACAACTTAGAAAATTTACAGACTTTTAAAATTCGTTAATTTCACATTCGTACATCGTGTCACGTCGATTTCTCCGACTCCTCGCGTGACCCGCATTTAATATTTGATTGATTTGATCATGCCCCGTTTTCTTCAGTCTTCCTCTATTTTATGTTCCGTTTACATCGTTAACATATTCATTGTTATCGTTCATTATTTCCATGTGTCCAAAGCAGTTTATTGACCCTCTCGTTTTTTTTTAATTCTAATAAATTAAATCAAATCTAATCAAACAAATCAAACCAGTTTATTTCATCAACAGACATTACAAACTTAATTTTTAAGGCATCTATTGAGAACAGGTAAAATAATCTATTGTGTATAGTATACTACCAGAAACGCATGAGAAATGGTTCAACATTAGTAAGACAGGATACTCTCCAGAATTAAGAGTATTTATCTTCTGAACGTACTTTCACTAATATGAAAGACGCCGATCTCCGAGGAGACCGCGTTCAGCAGATTAATTACTCTTCCCACCGGTGTCACCAGATGCAGGTTGGCTCTGGCGGCCGGTAGGTAAAACAATCTATGCTGTCGCTGTCAGATACATCTATCTGGGGACAAAAAGACCGACACCCTCCAGTACGGCCGTGTTCTCGAAGTATCCCCTGATTAATCTAAAGAAATGGGTTATTAGACGTCCATCTCTTCGAAGCTGCAGAGAATCGGTTCCGAGCATTCCTAAAAGAAATGCTGTGGGATAGAGCCACGGATAACTACCATACTCCCTGATGTAGAGATACCTCAGATATTTTTTCTGAACCCTCTCCAGCATAACGTAATCATTTCGCAATAGTAGTAAGTTTCGGCGACCTTCGTGGCAGAGTGGTTAGAGCTCTGACTACCATACCGAAGGTTCCGGGTTCGATTCCCGACGCTGGCAATGTGATTGTCACACTGTGTCTATGGTCTGGTGTAGAATTCTCGTGACAATAAAATGGCGATAGATTAGCTACCTAGCTAATCTATCGCTAGAATCAATATATCAGCTAAAAATATATTGTATACGTGTAACATATATTAAATGAACACAAAAGTCCGGATCGTCCATGTCAACATGTACAACATCGAAAAAAACATTATGTGCTAAATTAAAAAACCGGTGGATTCGTGGAACATAAATTAAATAGTCAATATGTGCACCATCTAAAAAGAACATTTTGTGTTAAATTATTTTTATTTTGTTATTTTATTTTACATCATTGTATTTAATATTATTTGTTTTAGATTTATTTTATGGGTGTTGGACAATCGAAGTGTGCGCGGGAGATGCCTATTGGTGGCGATGAGGTTCGCAACCCATCACACCGCGTCTCCCGCGGGGCGAAAAGAGAAGGATGGAGTGCCGCATCAGTAAAAGTGTGACAGTCCATTCTTTCTGCCTACCCTTTCGGGGAGACGGCGTGATGGTTAGTTAGTTAGTTAGTTATATATTGTATACAGTAATTGGGTTCAAGCGACCTGTTGCGTACAAAAAAAAATAGTAGTTTGAATGTATTTTAAAGACTGCATTTGGCTCGCGAGCCGCAGTTTAGCGACCACTGGATTAAGCGATACTGACTGTAAAAAAGTGTGTTTCTTCTTGGTTGATAAATGTTATACTGTTTACAGTATTTTGAGCCAGCCCCGTCAGTACACAGAAATAGCCAATTTGAAACCTGCTACACCTTACGCTGCCAGGGTATGTTCTGCAGGAGTGGCTGGTTTGAGCCCCTACACAAGACCTCTACTCTTCACGACTATTGAAGAAGGTAAAAAATCTCTTCTATATTCACCATAACTTTGTGTTTGAGGATTCATTGAACAATGTTTTTTTAAACTTTGTACACAACATTATCTTTATTAAAAAAATTACATTTAAAAACAAACATAAAATTTAAACCCAATCTTAATAGATGACGCTAGTGTAGAGTGAACTAAAAAATGTGAAGATAGACGTGGGATTCTAGCATACAAACAAGTTCCAAAAAATTGTCAGATGTGGTGGTCATTAGAAGGGCGGAATGGGGAATGTTGTAAAATATAAAGCGGTCGCTCAACACAACCAATGACAGGTCATAAGTCCTGTAAGCGCCTCGGCCACCATATTCTGTTCCAAGAAAAACAATTTACATCTTCGTCTCTATTGAGATACAATTAATCATTATAAAAACAAACATGTTTCAGACACAGAAGTAGTGGTGCAACAGACCTCTGCTTCTGCTTCCGCAACTGCGGAAGTTCTGCGCGTTTTTTGACATCCGTTTCTGTTTCTGTTTCCGCAACTTTTACAACGGAAGTTTTGAACGGAACGAGAGTGACAATCAAATTTGGAGACACAGGAGACACAACTTCAGGAGTATAAATAAGAAAAACGATTGCCTCTACACGAGGATCCCCTTATGTGGAGGAAATTAAATTCATACAAGTATACGAATCTTTTGCCATTAGTGCACCAATATTCAGTTCAGTTTCAGTTGAATATTAGTTTTGACAGATCACATTTGTAAACAATTTTATAATATTTTAAATATGTATCTGTATAATATCACTGAAGAAGGACCGGTTGTCCGAAATATGTCGGATATTAAAAAAAAAATTAAAGTTAGTGTTGTATATCCAAAGTATATAAAAAAGAAAAAGACAAATAAAACATCTGCAACACAAAGCATGGCAAACATAGAACATAGATTTAAATATGTTTTAATTTAACAGTTTTTTCAACATTCTCGTATTATATTTTTAGCTCCATCATCAGCCCCACTCAGTGTCCAGGTGGAGTCGGGACCTGCTGCTGGCGAACTGACGGTCTCCTGGCTTCCACCACCTCCTCACACTCTGAACGGTCTTCTTCTTGGGTACATCATCAGGGCTGTTCCACAGATTGCTATCCATAACGGTAAAAAAAATTGTTACATGGAGTAAAAAACAATCTATATAAATAAAAGTCAACATTCGTGGCTCGAGGACAAATAAAATAAAGCTATAGGATATAAAGAGAATGAAACGCTAGTGATGTAGAACTGGTGCAAACTAATTTTGTTTGATGTGAGTATTTTCTTGTGAGTAATGTAAGTCACCAAGAGATGGCGCTTGAATCGGTTTAAATCACAGCAGTCAGACTTTGCTACAAACCAATCCCTAGGATTGAATCTTATCATAAAACAGGATAGTATTATAGTGCTTCCATGCAGCAATTTGGAGTAGGTATACAAATGTCCGACACTCCTGTTCTGGCTCTAATAGAAGTGTTTCTCCCCTTGTCATCCTGTATTTTTATGTGTTCATAATATTACCGTTATATATTATATTTCAGACGAGAAGGCGAAGGTGCTTAAAGTTGAGCCACTTAGTAAGCAGGCCACTTTATCCGGCCTGGCTAAGGGTGGGAGATACTCCGTCACGGTCAGTTGCTACAACAGCGCTGGCACCGGGCCTTCTTCATCGGCCCAGTACAGAGACACTCCAGAAGGAGGTAAAATATAAACCAGGTTTCTCTAAGCCGTGTTACAGATGCATGTTTTCGAAAAGTTTTATTATAATTTATGGGAATGACATGTTTCACCTAATTACCAAATGTAGACATTTGATAATCGAAACACGTTATTCCCATAAATTATATTAAAAATTCTAGAAGCAAACGTTTCCATTTGTATTAATTATTTAATATATTTACTTACTTCCTATGGCCATACAACTCTTGAAGAGTTTTAGCTTCCTTGATGATTTTTCGCCAAGCTCCTCGATCCTGCGCTTTTTGCTCCCTGTAGTCCGATTCGCCCAACCTAGCCAGGTCAGCCAGAACATTGTCCATTAGACGCTGTCTAGGCCTTCCTAGAGGTCCTACTCCAGTCGGTCTAGACGCGTACAGGGTCTTGATTGCTCTGGTCTCTTCGGCTCGGCATACGTGCCCAATCCATGCTAGGCGACCGGCTTTCACGGTGCTCGATATAAGGGGCTGCTGGGTCATCGTACGGATCTCTTGGTTGGTCCTATGCATCCAAATTCCCGCTGCAACACCGGGCCTGGGTCCCGGGATCATTCTAAGTATCCTATTCTCAAACCAGTAGATTATTTGTTGTTCTTTTAGAGTCGTTGTCCACGGCTCAGAACCATATGTCACCACTGGCTTGATAATGGTGTTATAAATACGCAGCTTGGTGTTTCTGGATAGAAGCTTGGACTTTAGAAACGTTCGCAAGGAGGCTGCAGCTCGTAGGCCTTTTGAACTCTGTGTTCCAACTCCGCGTGCATATCGTTGGCTTCCGTCATGACCGTACCGAGATAAGTGAACTCTCTGACTTGCTCAATTTTATCTTATTTATTAATTTTATCTTGCTCAAATTATTTAATATGGAGTTTTATATTGTTGTTCAAGAAATAATATTTTTTTTAGTACCCGAAATAGCTCCAGAAGACTTGCAATGTTCTACAGTCAGTAGCAGCAGCATGAGAGTTAGTTGGACGCCTCTTCCCTTGCACCTGCAGGGCGGGGGGATGATTGGATATACCCTTTTCTACTCAACCATGGGTAAGTAACGCCTTAAAGTAACTTCTAATTCAGTAAATTCACCATTAACAGAGTGCACAGACCTGATAAAGAGTAATGTGATAGTCTTTTGGCTTTTTCATTCCTCGCTTTGGACATTGCTCCTACATTTATATTACAATATACAATATTAGAGAGGCCCTTAAAAAAATTTATATATTTTTACAAGTCTTACACACTACTTCTTTTTCTTTAGGGGTAGTTAGTAATTGGTAATTTTTTTGTAATAACACGTGCCCCAAAAGGGGTGAAAATTTAACAAAATTTGTTAAATTCTTAAATTTCCGCAATAACTATTTTATTAATTTTGGTTCAAATTTAAAACGTCCTACCACCCAATTCTTTTTCTTTGGGGCAAGTAAATAACTGGTATTTTTTATTTTATAATAACACGTGCCCCAAAGGGAGTGAAAATTGAACAAAATTTGTTAAATTCTTAAATTTTCGCAAAAAATATTTTATTAAATTTGTTTCAAATTTAAAACAAATATTTAGAAGTCAAATTACTAAAACAATGCCTAGAACTCCTCAACAATAAAAATAAAATTATTTTTCACGATAGTGAGGCTACCCTCAGAAAGCATCTATCTCTTATGTTTTAAATTGCTATTTGCTTCTCTACTTATTGTTCTCGAATATATATGTTTTTAATTGTCTTCTGTTTTTCTTTTTTTCTGACTTGCTCTCATTTGTTTTCTTTTTATATTATTTGTAAATATATATTTTTTTAATTGTTAATTTTATTTTTGTATATTGTGATTATAAACAATTTGGATTTGTTATTCTGTAATGTTTATAATTTTTTTAATAAATTGAATTGAAATCTTGTTCCGCTGGTAGACCTTCCCATTGGTTATTCCGTCTGTTACAGTTGTGTGTTTGTTTTTCAGATGGCAAACAGTACAACGTAACCTCCGTTCATGGATCAGTACAGCTGGACGGTCTCCTGAAGTTCAGCAACTATAGTATTTGGGTGGCAGGACATTGCCGTCTTGGGATGGGACCGTCATCGCGACCCATCCTTTGCACGACGATGGAAGACAGTAAGTTTTGTTTTACTCTTTTTGTGATTAATTCACATTTTCTTCTTCTTCTTCTTTGTAAGCCTTCTTCCTTCCATTGCTGCATCTGCCTCTTCCAATTTCTTCCACTAGTCTCTATCCTGCCCCCTTTGTATCCAAGATTTTCCAACCCTTTTGACAATATTATCGGTCCATCTCATCGGTGGCCTTCCGACACTTCGCCTATTTTCCCATGGTCTCCAACCGAGTATCCTGGGTGCCCATCTGTTGCCACCCTGTCTAGCCAAGTGTCCAGCCCATTGCCATTTCAATTTTGCCACTCGGTCCATGACGTCAGCAACCCTGGTGCGGCGTCTGATTTCTTCATTCCTTATGCGGTCACGCAAGCTCACACCAAGTATCTGTCTTTCCATGGACCTCTGTGTACACTTGAGCCTGTGAACACTTTTTGCTGTAAGAGTTGTCTTCTCTAGTCCGTATGTCATCATGGGTAGTATACACATGTCGTAGACCTTTCTTTCTTCACATAGTTAACATATAATTTATAGTATAAACATTGGTGTTTTTAAACCGTATTGTAAGAATCGTTCCTTTTACCACAGTAAAATTAACCAATCGTCCTTGCAGTCATCACGGCCCTCACTAAAACTCTTGGTCCACCTAAAAAGGGCAGTTTTTTTCAATGTCCTAACTCCATAAACAGCCTTTAACATTTCATGAATTTCCCGATAATTTTTCCCAAGTTTCACCAGAAATTTGATGTTAACTTGTTGTTTCATATCTGTTTGTCAATTTCCATTGTAGACAAGAGCATAAAATACACGCCACAAAAAAATTCCCCGTTCAAGCGGTACGTTTACCTCGACGGTTTGGTGATTACGGATTCACTTAGTGGCTCACCTGGCAACAAAGTAACAAGTGCTCTTACGCGAATTTCATCTGAAGACCACTTGAGCAACGCAGTACACGTCTTTAATGGACAGACCTCGCATGTTAACTGTGTAAACGGAACTAGAAATAGAGAAAGACCGAGAAAAACGTGGCAAGATCAAATAAATCAAATATTGAATGTCGGCCACGTGAGGAGTCGGAGAAATCGACGTGCATGAATGACACATACGAATTTTGAGGAAGCAAGAGAAGTATGTCCGGAAACGAACAGTTTGGCAGTCCATTCTCTCTGCCTACCCCTCCAAGGAGTCAGCGTGATGGTTAGTTTGCTAGTCATTTATAATATTGTTTTTTTTTTCAGTTCCAACTGCACCCTCTGATGTAAAAGCTCTGGTGCTAACATCGAGTTCTATTGTAGTAAGCTGGCTTCCGCCACTATACCCAAACGGACGCATCATTCACTACACCGTGTATTTGAGGCTGGCTTATGGGTAAGACCTTTTTTTACTTAAACCAAAAAAATAATACACCCATTATGTCTCACATATGTTTGTCAAACTTATTAAAACAATAATTAAAAAATGTTTCTTCAAGATGGCATATGAATCCAAAATTATACAAAGCATCAGAACGTTTTTTTAATGATTATAATAATTTTAGGGGAGGTACAATGCAAAGCTACAGAGTACCTGATGTGGTTTTGAACGGAGCGGAGAGACAACAGGACTCCCTGTCCCACGCTGTGAGGGGGCTAGAGCAAGGGAAGCGTTACGAAGCCTGGGTTACAGCAGCCACCCTTGTTGGAGAAGGTGAAGCATCCCGCACCGTCAATGCTGAACCAAGTGATAGGGGTAAGGAAATAACAGCTTTATTGCAGAGAACATGGTAGGCCTAGAAGATGTAGTAGGACCAAAAGACGTAGTAGCTCCAGAGGACGTGGTAGAAACAGAAGACTTATTAGGCCCAGAGTATGCGGTAAGCCTTATGAACAGGAGTCTCAAAAGAGACCGGGTCTTACCAGATACCACCCAGAAAAACAATTCTGGATATGTCATACAAAAAGAGCTGACTCCCAAGTAAATGGGAGGCTAAGAAAAATAAGAAGATTTTCTAGTTGGCCTACCTTCAGCTACATTCTTATTCCATTATCTGGAGTCGGAACCCTTTATATACAGCTTTCACTTTGGGCAAATTATACTTTGAGCAAACAACTCTTGAAAAGTTTAACCTTCTTATGATGATTTTATTTCAAGCTCCTCGATCCTTCGCATTTTGCATCCAACAGTCCGTTTCGCCCGACCTTGCCAGATGAGCTAGAACATTATCCATTGGACGCTGACTAGGTCTTCCTAGAGGTCTTACTCTGGCCAATATTGAATCTCGATTGCTCTGGTCTCTCCGGCCCGGCATACATGCCCAATCCATGATAGGCGATCGACTCTGGTGGTCATTATTAGGGGCTTTTGTGTCATCGTACAGATCTCTTGGTTGCTCTTATCTTCAAGATCCTGCTGCAACACCACGTCTGGGTCTCGGGATTCTGTTCACCAACCAGTTATAAAAAATATTAATTTTATTTAATTTGTTAAAAATAATATGTCCACAGTTGTAGCCGGAATATCCTCACTCGGAGTCAAGCTGGTGGTGACTGCAAGCAGCGCCTTGAGGCTCGCCTGCCGCGCCATCGGCAGCCCCCAGCCTCGCACAGTCTGGTACCACAACACCAGGGTCATCACACACCACCCAAGCTTCGTCCTCAACACTGACGATAGTCTTCAAATCATCAGTTAGTATTATTCAAAGTCGGAACACTCTACTTCTATTATTTTTACGTGTTAGAAGAAAGGTTTTATATCCTCTATTATACAAAATAATTTTCTGCATTGTTTGGACATCAGTGGCTTATTTTATTTATCTTGAACTATGGTGTCAAACCCCATTAAAATATTAGGTCCTTACATATGAAATTGGCGTTTTGTATGGGAGGAAAATAAAGTTGATTATTTTTAAATATAATATATTTATTTAATCAAAGTATGTACCATTGCTATCTATGCACTTTTGCCATCTCATAGGTAGTTCATCGATCCCTTTACTAAAAAAAACATTCGGACGGGAATTAATAAAATCTTTGAAGTCGGTTTAGACTGCCCCATCGGAGTTGAATTTTTTCCCTTGCAAGAAGTTATCCAAATTTCGAAAAAAATAGTAATCTGTTGGGACAAGGTCCGGAGAGTACGGTGGATGTCTTAGACATTCCAATTGAAGCTCTTCTAATTTGGTAGACGTCTGTTGTGCAGTGTGTGGTCTAGCGTTATCATGAAGCAGCAGTGGCCTAGAGCGATTAACCAGCCTCGGTTGTTTAGCAGCTAGCTTTTCCATCATGGTTTGCAGTTGCTGACAATAGAGATCTGCCGTAATCGTCTGGCCAGATTTAAGAAAGCTGTAGTGAACGACACCAGCACTAGTCCATCAAACGCTCACAAGTAACTTTTTTGGAGTCAATTTTCGCTTGGGGCATGGTTTGGCTGGTTCGGCAGGGTTCAGCCATTGCGATGAGCGCTTCCGATTATCATACAGGATCCAATTTTCATCACATGTAATGATTCGATTCAAAATCCCTTCATTATTGTGCCGGTTGAGTAATGCAACGCAGCAGTCAACGCGCGTTTGTTGATTTGCTTCACTCAATTCGTGAGGTCCCACCTTTCAAGCTTTTTCACCTTCCCGATTTGCTTCAAGTGGATTAAAACAGTTTTATCACAAGCACCGCAGCCTGCAGCTAACTCGGACGTGGTTTGCGATGGATCCGCTTACACAATAGCCTTTAATTCTTCATTATCAACTTTGGTCTCCGGCCGTTCACGGGGCTTGTTCTGCAGGTCGAAATTTCCAGAACGAAAACGTTGGAACCAAAAACGCACTGTGTTTTCTTTTGCGGCACCGTCACCATACACATCATTAATCCTCCGAGCCGTTTCTGCAGCACTGGTGCCACGGTGGAACTCGTACTCGTAAATAACGCGATATTTCAAGTTTTCCATTTTGTAAACTGAGTGACGCAAAGAAAAAAACAATCGAGGAAAAAACAAATGAATTATAATTTTCGAAACACATATACTTGAGTAAATAGCTGTATAAATTTGAATTTGGAATTCCTAACCAAAGAGAAGATATTTGAGATCAAAGTTGCCAGTACGGCAAAACGCCAATTTCATATGTAAGGACCTAATATAAGAATTGCGTTTATTATTAAATTTGTTAATTGAAATATATTGGTAGAAGTATTATCTTTATAATGCGTAACGGGTAAGAAGACTGAAATTTCTCAATCTATTATACATATATAATATAACTAAAAGCCAAAGTGTGTTATTGTGAAGAACATTTACTCGGTTAATCCTGAACAGATCCTCGGGAAACTTTCAAAATTGATTAAATGGAATCCGGCAGTGGTTATAAGTATTTTTTTGGGTGTATTCATATACATACTCGAATATAGCAATAGCGAAGCGTTGCCGGGTCAGCTAGTAATACATAACGACTGTGACGCCTCTACCATTCATCATTATCTGGGTGATGGTCTAGAGGGCAGAACGCTTGGCTCCTGATCCAGGGGACTTGGATTTAAGCCTGGACGACACCCGATCCATTCATTAAAAATTGATTGACTTTAGAGATTGGATAATAATGTTTAATACCGTTGGTTTAAATCCTTGGTATTAGACTTAAAAATAATATGCTGAACCAGACCTGGTGAAATATACTATTATAGAAGATGGCAGCGAGCTTTTGAAACCGATCAAAACTGGCTACTCAATGTATACAATTTTAACAGTCATTTATATACTAAATGGAGATCGAGTTATGTATAAAAGTGGAAGGAGTTTAATTAGGATTGAAGAGAGGGGAGGTGTAGCGGGAACATACCGAGTGAAAGGGATATAATTAGGATTGAGGGGAGGGGAGGTGTAACGGGAACATATCGAGCATGGGAATTGAATTTAAATTTGATTTGTATCTTTTGTGTTTATTATTATGTGGAATAGTTATCAAAATACCAAACAGTACTGTCTTGACGTTAGGTGACAACAGGACACTAAAGCAACCAGGAAAAATAATAATAATAAAAATCCTTATACGAACAGTTAAAATTCAGAGGGATGGCCTAAGACTGAAGAGCCTGGAACTGTTCAATTAAAAGAGCAGACCCTAAATAAATGGGAAATAGCTAGTAGAGAAAAATAAGTTATCAAATACCCTGAACTGTTGTCATTTTTAAGGAGCTGAGATACAAAATTACAACTGTGATAAAAATATGCTAATTTTTATAATGCAAGTCCAACAATCGATTGTTGCTTTCTTTGCAGGTATGAATCCATCATTGGAGGGCAACTACACGTGTGTAGCGAAGAACTTGTTTGGCTGGGACAGCGTTTCTTATCTGGTGGGGGTTGTGGCCCCCCCTGCACCCCCGAGACTGAGGGCCCTACCTGAGAGGCAAGCCCTCTTGCTGGAGTGGGCCCCTCCCAACCACACGTCACCCATCTTAGGCAGGTATCTTTAACAACACGGGGATGGAATCTAGCATCTGTATTTTTTTAAGTTTCAATCCAATAGATTGGTTTTTCATGCAAATCACTTACCCAGGTGTAGAGATCTGTAACCCCTATATGGTGAAGTGCGAGCACAAACCAACAAAGCAACATCCGTGGCTTGTTGCTTGTGCGAGACCATATGGAGGAACAAATACATGCTAACTGAAAGCAAAGTCAGGATATACAAGGCATACGTCCGCCCCATCATGACATATGGTATAGAAGTCAGAACCGATACCAATAGGACTAAAAACTTTCTCATAGTAGCAGAAATGCAAACCCTGCGCTCCATCGCAGGCAGAACCCTCAGAGATCGGATCAGAAATGTAACGATAAGGTCTGTCTGAGGTGTTGAGGACATATTAAAATGGGGAAGAAGTAAAAGGTGATTTTGAAGAGATCATGTGGACCGCATGGAGAATACACGAATTGCAACAATTGTGCAAGAAGAAAACACTATATTAGCAAGAGATCATTAGGAGGCCGCCGAAGAGATGGAGAAAAAGCTGGACATCATCATCCCAGGACAGCTCTCCGTCATAAACAAGTCATAAGGTCTAAACTAAGAAGAAGAACGTTCTTGGGATGCCAATCGGACCTTTAATTCTTGTATTCAACAAAATTTTTAATCCAATTACTGTACCTATACAATGCTTTAGCTATTGATTCTCATGCCCTGTGATTGGTAGCTAGTCTACCGCCATTTGTTTAAGTTTTAATTCTAGGCATTGGTTTATATAAGATCCAACATCTTTGCTAGTTCTTAAAATGTCAAGTGAGCCTTTATTGCGGTAGTTTCCTGATGTTTTACGCAATTTTGTACGCAACAGGTTATTTGAACCCAATAACTGCATACATTTTTTTAGCTATTGACTATCATGACATGTGATAGGTCTTTATAGCAAGTCTATCGCCATTTACTTTTGTTTCAGTCCTAAGCATTGGTTTGTAGCAAGTCTTCTGTAGCAAGGCATCTTTGCTAGTTCTTGGGAATCAATCGGGAAACCAATTGGGCCTTTGATATGGTAGTTTCCTGTTCCTTTCGACATTTTTGTAAACATACAAGTCTATAGGCCGTTTATCCTTAGAATGCCCTGTGACGACCTATGACGCGCATAATCCCCCTCTACTAGCTCTCAACACTTTCAATCCAGGATACTAATAAAATTTAAATATTTTAAATTATTCAACAATCGATGTATTTGATAATGGTTTCCTCCTATAGTTAGATAAACTCCTAACGGGCGGCTTACATAAAAGACCGTCACCGCTGGCTCAGGGGTCGGATTAATTTGATGACCCTAAGTACCTAATTGGTATGGCTGCGAGGGGATGAGGGATCATAGCGGGAGGCGGGGAATGCGCAGTAGGAACCAAATTTCGTCTTCTCACAGGGTAATCTTATGATGGATATGATGGTATTAACAATAGATAGAGGACAGAACACTTGTTTACTGATCCAGGGGACATGAGTTCTAGTCTTAATACGACCCGATTCCATTTTTCATAATAAGGAACAATTTTTACATTTTACAAAAACTGGTCAAAATTATGGCATATAGATTGGAGTGACATCTCCAGGCGGTTTCTAGCAATGCGCTATGCTTTCACATTGCGTTAAAAAGATCTTCTGCTTAATGCTTAAAATACAATCTTCATAGATGGCGTTAGTGTGTAGATTGAATATACTACCATGTAAAGGGTGATGTTGGAGATTAACATATATACAACTTCCAAAAAAAAAATTGTCAGACATGGTGGTCATAAGAAAAAATAAGGTGGAATGGGGAATGTTGTATTACATAAAGCGTGCGCTTAACCCAACCAATGCCAGGTCATAAGTCCTGTAAACACCTTGATCAACCATATTCTGTTTCCAATTTGCATCTTCGTCTCTATTGAGATACATTTGATTCTTGAATTTTTACATTATTGACAATGGAGATTGTCTAAGAATAATTTATTCTACAGGTTACAGTCTTAGCTGGCGTCCCGAGTTTGACGTCTGGCAGACGGAGGAAATAGCTGGGGGTCTTGCTGGCTCTAAGAGGATCAGTTCCTTGGGATGCGGAAAGTTATACGAGGTGAAACTTGTGGCTCAAGGGACTGTTGGCCCTTCGAGTCCCGCCGTGGCAATCGCTACTACTTTAGGAACTGGTAGGTTTGCAAAATTTTCACTGAGCATTTTGCCCATTTTAGATTAGATAATCCATTGTTTTGGCAGAGACACTTTGATATTTCAACATTATAAAATGTTTAATTGAAACACTGCTATAATATCACAATTAAACTGATTTATATGCAATTGCGCAACAACTGTTTCGCTAACCAATGTTAGCGTCATCAGCTGTTACAATCAAACTTTATTGATTGTAACACCTGATGATGCTAACGTTGGTTAGCTTAAGACCTGTAGCGACGATTTCATAGAAATTAAAGAAATTAAATCAAACGGTGTTTCACTAACTACACAAACAACTAATTAACTAAACTCAGTAAGAATGGAGTAGAGGCAGACCGAGGAAAACATGGCATGACCAATATAATCAAATTTTAATGGTTGGTCATGATAGAAGTCAGTATGACTCGTTGTATGAATGTGGAGGAATCTGGAGAGGTGTGCCAGGATAGAGTAGTGTGTCGGTCCATTCTCTCTGCCTACGTGGTTTGTTTGTGTTTGTTTGATTTGGAGAACCCAAGAGTATCTACCCAGAATAATCATTTAAAATTTGTTTTTAGTAATGACAGCACCAACTGGTACTGACTGGATCTGGGCTAACTCCAGCCACCTCTCCCTGGAGCTAGATAGCTGGAGAGATGGAGAATGCGGTTTACCGAGATGGAGCGTGGACTATAGACCACTCTCTACCAGGGTTTGGCTCCAACCGGATCCCCTACCGGTAACATCACAGTCTATTTTGCTATAAAATGATTATGTAATTTGGAACACATGTGTTGGAACAGGCAGGTTATAGCGGTAAGAGTGAGAAACACCAATATTAGTGATAGAACAAGAGTGTCGGAAATCATAGGAAGAGTAACAGTGCTAAAATGGCGGTGGGGAGGCCATGTGGTTCGCATGATTATAGAGGGTTCTGAAATGATTTCTGAGATATCTCTACATGAGGGAATTTGGTAGCTATCCGTGGCTTTATCCCACTGCATTCCTCTTGGGCATGCTGGGGACCAATAGTTTACAGATAAATCAAATCAAATTAGTTTATTAACTCAAAAGACATTACAAACAGGAAAATGTTTAAGGCATCTATTGAGTACAGATAAAATATTATAAAAATACAACATATTACCAGAAACTCATAATAGATGGTTTGACATTAGGAAGATAAGATACTTTCTAAAGTCAAGAGTATTTGTCTCCTAAACGTACCTTCACTAATATGAAAGACGTCGATCTCCGAGGAGACCTCCGAAGAGATGGGTACACACTTACCCATTTCTTCAGACTTATCAGGGGATTCTTTGAGAATTTCGTTATCTCGCAGGCTATTCATCTTTATGTTCCGGATGGTTATCTTCGACAGCGTCAGCACAGACTGTTTTATATCCCAGCAACCAATCTGCCTCTATTGATGCCGGTGGGGAGAGAAATCAAACTGCTGTACATGATCGCTTCGGAGATCGACGTCTTTCATATTCGTGAAAGTACGTTCAGAAGACAAACACTCTTGACCTAATGTCGAACCATCTCTTATGCGTTCCTGGTATTATACGAGTGTATTCATTATATTTTACCTGTTCTAAATAGATGTCTTTAACTATAATTATTGTTTGATTTGATTTGATGATTGACAAAACTCGCTACTTTGCTGGTGTACTAGAACAGCAACCCAAAACCCAGTACGTTCCCAACTTCGATGGATGGACGACATCAAAGAGACCGTTGGTATGACATGGATGCGTGTTACCCAGGATCGATAGAAACGAAAGCAGATGGAGGCGGCCTACGTCCAGCAGGGGTTGGATATAGGCTGATAATGATGATATGACTATTAACCACATGGCACTTAAATTCAATGGTTACTTTTTGCACACGACTGAGGGTAAAGTGTGATTGTTAAACTTATGTTTATTAAATGTTGTTTTTAGGTGGAGTCAGGACACTTTCTTTTGATGGGCGGACTGAAGCCAGGCCGCTGGTACCAGATCAGAGTGACTGCTACTAACCTCGCTGGTCCCATTGCTGCCATCTACACTGTAGCGACAAAAACAGAACTTGGAGGTATTCAAAATATAACTAATTAATAAACTAACTATTTGATATTCATAAAAACGTCTGTTTTGTACAATTTTTATTGTTTTATACAAGTCAGAAGACCCCCAAAAGGTGGTTCGATGACATAAAAGAAGCAGTGGGTATGGAGTGGCCACAATGAAGTCAGGATCAAGACACGTGGGAAGTCTTGAAGGAGGCCTATGTCCAACAGTGGATCAACCGTATCTGACGAAGAATAAAGACATGTTTTTCCTTGTTAAGACATCATCAAATGTGGCGAAAATCAAATGCATAACTGTTTATACGAGTATGTTGTAGGGCATTGCTCTTTCTTTAGAAATCCATGATTTCGTCTTTTAACCAGATCCTCTGTATCAGTGGTTCCCAGAGTAGTCCCTACGGACCCCCAGGGGTCCCTGGGATCTTTCAGGGGGTCCGCGGAAAATTAAAAATTGATCTGGGGGTCCCTGAACAAGGATATATATTTTTAAACAACCTTTTTTTTTAGCTCAACAGTGACTTCCGGTCAGTAGAATTCGGCGGCGACCATATTTTTTAGTCCGATTGTCCGATTGTTCGAACCTACTAACCAGAAGTCGCTGATGAGCTAAAAATAAAAGGTCGCCAACGAAAAATATCCACAATGTTTTATTACGTAACTTCCATAATAATAAAAATATATCCCAATTTTTTTAGGTAAATTTGTAAAAAAAAAATCAGTAAGGGGTTCACGGGACAAAAAAAGTTTGGGAACCACTACTTTGTATCATCCTGATAGTCTGAGAAGGATGCTTTTAAATTTATATATAAAGATTACACAACGATTATCTTTTTAATCAAAGGCAAACTGTTAAATAAAAAAAATTGCCGAATTTTGGAAATACGAGTACATACTCGTGTAATCAAAAGTGTATTCTATGTTCGCCAAACTTTGTGTTGTAGATGTTTCATATGTTTTTTCTTTTTTATATACTTTGTATACACAACACTAACTTTAAAAAAAAAATTAAAAGTTTTGATTAAAATTAAAAATTAAACTTACATATCAGACATATTTTGGACAACCGGTCCTCCTTCAATGATAAATAAATATTATAAAGATATATATTTTAAATTTTAAATATGTATCTTTATAATATGTATGACTGAAGAAGGACCGGTTGTCCGAAACATGTCTGATATGTAATTTTATTTTTTTTATAGTTAGTGTTTAACAAAGTATATAAAAAGAAAAAGACAAATAAAAGTGTTATTATTTAACATTTATTTTTAATTCTGATTTTTTCTTTTCAACAGTTTGAAGGCATCAAGTTATATTTTGCAATGACAGGTGGCTCTTATACTTATTCAACTAACTAACTAACTAACTTACCATCACGCCGTCTCCCCGGAGGGGTAGGCAGAAAGAATGGAACGCCACACTGTTCTGTCCTGACATACGTCTCTCGCTCCTCTACATTCATACATCTTGTCATGCACGCACGTCGATTTTTCCGACTCCTCACGTGACCGACATTCAATATTTGATTGATTTGATCGTGCCACGTTTTCCTCGGCCTTCCTCTATTTCTAGCTCCGTTCACGCAGTTTACATATACCTTCTTTACCATTCTAATGCATCATAAAAATAAAAATAAATTTTGATTATGACAAAATTTTGTTATGATTAAGATGTACCTACATTTTATGTCGATAGATGGCACTTGTCAAAGCAATTGGTGACCAGATTTATAAGTGACTTTACATTTTCCAACGATAGATGGCACTAAACAATTATAATTGTTTAAATACTTACAATAATAAATTCTCGTCTAGACATTTAAGTCTAAGTACTTCCATTTTGCAACAATAGATGGAATTTTATAATTAAATGTGTATTTAATCACTTACCTATTGCGTATTAAGTCAATTATATACGTTATTTAGAAAATTATTTTAGTAAAATAATAATTAAGAATGTTTTTTTTTCTGAAGAAATAATTGGACCACCGAGTGACCCAATGGACACGAGCATTCTAGTGATGGTCTGCAGCTGTATTCTGCTGCTCCTCTGCATGATGGTGTGCGTATTTGTTGCAATACAAAAACACAGGTAATTTTTTTTCAAGATTTAAATTAAAGACACAAGTTTTTTTTTATATTCTCTAATATAAGCAGAAAAAAGTACTGAGTCTCCCAGGATTAAACATTCAAAAAATCATATAAGAAAAAACATAATATTCACATTAAATTATTTAACTAACCACGCTATTTCCCCTGACTCATAACGTTGTCTTAATCTACTTAGGGTCTTAAAGCCGTGCCACACTGTTTTAAACAAGCCCTCCACATCGGTCTCCACCGGCGGTTTAAAACTGTGTAGACACTTGTTTGAAACCAAAATTCGTTTGGCCTTCAACAAACTTTGTGGACGGACGCGCATAGTATGCGTGTGGATCCACCGTTTAAACACGCATTCCACATGTGGAGAGCTTGTTTACAACAGTATGTGGACGCTACACCAACCGTGGGCTCCACAGCTCTCCACCAAGGTCACCCCTGTGGAGAGCTTGTTTCAAACAGTGTGGAACGGCCTTTAAGATGTGACCTATCAAATTTAAAATTAATGCTTGTACTGCTATTACAGACACCGCGTTATGTGCGGTTCCTCGGCCGAGAGCGTGTACAAAGAAAGGAGTTGCGCACCTCTGCCTACCCCTGACTGCCCTCCGCTTCCGGCACGTTTGTACTCTTCACCGACGGCCAATAGGAAAGTCAGCGGATCCAATTCAGGTGACATGCAACTTCTTACATATTACCACTACACCCTTCCGCTTAGTCAATTTGTGACTATTGAGATGTTCCAATAACTGATTGGTTCTGATTTTGAAATTTTGGTTTGGTTCATGTGGTTCTCCCGTAAATTTGGAGATATTTCGTGTATAAGTGAATTGTTTTGGCCAATTTGATTGTTGCCGCACTTTATAATAGTTAATTGTGACACGTAATACGTTTGACTGAACTAACTAACTAACTAACCATCACGCCATTTCCCCGGAGGGGTAGACAGTGAGGATGGATCACCACAATGCTCTGCCCTGGCATACCTCTCGGGCTTCCTTTACATTCATACATCGTACCATGCACGCACGTCCATTATTCCGACTTCGAATGTGGTCGCCTTTTAGTAATTGATTAATTTCGTCATGCCATGTTTTCCTCGGTCGACCTCGGCTTCTTTTTCCACTCACGCTGCTTGTGAACAACTTTTTAACCATTCTTCTCTCATCCATTCGTTCCATATGTCCAAACCATCTCTAGGCTCCTTTTTTTAATTTTATCAATGATGCAGTCATCTGCCTTACATTTCTCTCTTATTTCATCGTTCGGTATTCTATCATTTCTCGGATTTCTCCTCTATTTCTCGGAGCTTGTTCCTGGGAAGCAGAGGTCCAACTGTCTCGCCATCTTTTGGGTGGTCTTCCTGGAGGTTGTTTTCCTATTAACTTTATTTGCGGCTATATTTACCACTCTTTCAGAACATGCTCTTTCCACATAATCTCTACAGTAGCGTCTTCTCAGGCTTGCTCATTGCACGACATCTTCCACATTGCAGATCTTTATTATTTCAGAATTTCTTATTCTGTCTCGGAGTATCGTTCCCGCAACGGATCGGAGGGTCTTCATTTTTGTGGTTCTTAGGAGACTTTTTGTTCTGATGGTGTCAGCTCTCGTTTCTATTCCATATGTCATTATAGGGCGTACGCATGTCTTGTTTATTCGTATTTTGCTCTGTTCTTTAAATGTAATAAGATTATTTTGTATTTCAGAAATGTTTGAGATCAGTCCTTACGCACAATTCAGCATGGGTTTCCAAACATTTGGCCACGTAGAAAACCAGGATAGACCGGCATATGTGAAAGCCAAACATGGGATTTTCAGCACTGGTAAAATAATTTTATATTTTATAATAATTAGTAGAGTTCCTTATAGTTTCCAAAATTATCTCTGCATGAGATGGATCGCATTCCATACCGGTTTCATCAACGGAAAGTTCGATTTGAATACCTGGAGTATGGTTATAGATATTTTGAAAGAAAAATTATGACGACCTTCGTGGCCGAGTGGTAAGTGCATTGACTGCCACCCCGAGGGTTCCGGGTTCGATTCCCGGCAAGGACAGTGTGATTGTCACAACATAAATTTGAAACTCCCCCACATTCATTCTTCACTTCCATACACATGGGCCGGGTACACACATTTCATATCAAAAAATAAAAGTCTCTTGACTTCAGAACATTAAATCAAATCGGTTTATTACTCAAAAGACATTAAGAACAGCAAAATGTTTAAGGCATCTATTGAGTACAGGTAAAATATTATACACATACAACATAATAACAGGATGGTTCGACATAAGGAATACAAGATAGTTCTAAAGTCGAGAGTATTTGTCCCCTAAACGTACCTTCACTAATATGAAAGACGTCAATCTCCGAGGAGACCGCGTTCAGCAGACTAATTGCTCATTAGAGGCAGATTGGTTCTGGTGGTCGGTGGGTAAAACAATCTGTGCTGTCGCTGTCATAGAAGTCTATCAGGGACAAAAAGACCAACACCCTCTAGCACGGCCGAGTTCTCGAAATATCCCCCTGATTAATTTAAAGAAATGGGTAATGAGATTATTATTTTATTATTATTATTATTATTTTGTTGAATCGCTCTTTACATCATGACAGCATGAGCCAAATCGATGTAAAGAGTATTATAGATATCATAGTGATTCTCATGACATGTGATAGGTAGCTTATCTATCGCCATTTTATTGTCACGTGAATTCTACACCAGACCAAAGACAGTGTGACAATTACACTGCCCTCGCCGGGAATCGAACCCGGAACCTTCGGGGTGGTAGTCAAGGCACTTACCACTCGGCCACGAAGGTCCCATCTCTTCGAAGGCCCATCTCTTCGAAGCTGTAAAGAATTGGTTCCGAGCATTCCTAAAAGAAATGCCGTAGGATAGAGCCACTGATAACTACCATACTTCTTTATGTAGAGATACCTCAAAAAATTTTCTGAACCCTCTGCAGCATAAAGGAATATCTCGCCTCGTGAGGACTCCATATCACAGAATCACTTTCGAGTCTGCTCCGAACCAACGCATTGTATAGGACTCTGAGCACATTATTGGGATCTCTGAAAACTCTTCCTTGTACATAGCATCCCAAATTAACTTTGTGTTTGTTTTCTTTTCAGAAACAAGATTTCAGGTGAATTCAGATTCAGAAGACAGCGACAGTATGTCAAAACCGTCTCCTCTCCCTAACGTGCAAAATAGTAAGTACTTAAAACACTCTAAATGGGCATGCCAAATGTACAAATCAATTTCATTTCATTTCATGTATTTCATTTATTTTGATAAAAATCACAAACATGATAGACATATAATTCCAAATCGTTTGCAATTATATTATAACAGTTTATAAGAGAAGCGTTAAAAAAATTAAGCTTAAGAATTAGAAAGAATCATAACATTGATATTGCATCCCTGAGGCAACTCACACTATCACGAAATATGTCGACCTCCGAGGCGACCCGATTAAGCAATAAAAGATTGCCCTACCCACAGGCATAACCATTGGCAGGTTGGTTCTGCATCGTGGCAAATAAAACAATCTGTGCTGTCTTTGACGAAGGTAATTATCACGGACCAATAGACCTACATCACTCAGGACATCCGAGTTTTGTATACGGCCGCCAATCAGCTGAAAGAAGTGAACTCCCAAGTGGATAATCTTCCTTCTCTCCAATGATTGGTAATTCAGTCGAAAAGAGCCACGGGTAATAACCGCACTCCCTGAGGTAAAGAAAGCGCAGATTTTTTTTCTGCACTCGCTCCACCGTCAGAGAATATCGGATCCCAGGCGGTGACCAAATAAAGGAACTATATTCCAGCCGACTTCTTACCAGGGAATTATACAACACCCGAAGTACATGAGTGTTCGAAAATATCTTGGCATTCCTAAAAACAATTATAATATGTATTAAACTGACATGTGCAATATTTTTTTTATAATTATATTCTTCTTCTTCTTCTTTACAGAAACCTGTCGAGTCCAGTACCACAGATAGCATGAAAGCAACGATCAAAAGATCAAACATTACTCTAAGAAGTCTTCTAAAGAAAAACCAAATTAAAGTTACATAGTATTATCAAATTGTAGATTCCGTTTCATATGTGTAGATAGGAACTGAATGTCAAGTTAAAAATAATATTAGAAAACATTTCTACAGATTTTAGTTAGGGTTAAAAAAAACTTATTCAATAATTCATTTGTTTAAGCAATAGACTTGTAATTCAAATATTTACGTCACTCCAGAATACCATTTTTACCCAATCAATAGGTCATAAATCCTGTAAACGCCTCGACCACCATCTTCTGTTTCCAAATAATTTACATCTTCGTCTCTATTGAGATACCATTAATTTATATATTATTTAAAAATTAATTAATATTGATTTTTAAACTATTAACCGGTTTCACTCCTACAAAAGCTTCATTGGGATACCAAAATAAGTTTATACGAATGAAAATATCTGTTTTCTAGGAATTTTATTTTAACTAACTAACTAACTAACCATCACGCCGTCTCCCCGGAGGGGTAGGCAGGGTAGACTCCACGACTCCTCACGTGACCGACATTTAATATTTGATTGATTCGATCGCGCCACGTTTTCCTCGGCCTTCCTCTATTACTAGCTCCGTTCCGTTTACATATATACGAGTATACCTTCTTCAACATTCTATCTTCACTCATTCTTTCCATGTGTCCAAACCATCTTAATGACGCTTTCATTATTTTGTTCATAACACTTTCATTCGCACCGCATTCACTTCTTATACTTGCATTTGACACTCTATAATACACAGATCATTACCACACATTTTTCTTAGAGATCTCATTTCTAACTAATTAACTAACCATCACGCCGTCTCCCCGAAGGGTTAGGCAGAATGAATGGACCGCCACACTGTTCTGTTCTGTCCTGACATACTTTTCTCGATTCCTCTACATTCATACATCTTGTCATGCACACACGTCGATGTCGCCGACACCTCACGTGACCGACATTTAATATTTGATTGATTCGATCGTGCCAGGTTTTCCTCGGCCTTTCTCTATTTCTAATTCCGTTCACGTCGCTTACAAGTACCCTCTTCACCATTCTGTCTTCACTCATTCTTTCCATATGTCCAAACCATCTTAATGACCCATTATTTTCTTCATGACACCATCATTCGCACCGCACTCACTTCTTATACTTTCATTTGACACACGGCCTCTGGCATGTAGTCTCTTCTTCTCTTCTTCTCTCCGCCTTTGCTTATCTAAGGCATTATCAAACATTTGATAATGTCTTAGATAGAAGAAACATTTCATTCACATAAAATATAACAAAACTTCTAGAAAGCTGACGTTTTCATTTGTATTAATTCTCAACTTACAATATTTTATTTTATATAAACTAAAGGTATTGTGTAGAATTCAATATTGATCGTTTTATGAATTATAACACTGTTTTTCCTGTCTTGAGAAAATGAGGGAAAGCAGTGTTATTGTTAATTAACAATATTTTTTTCCTAAAATATTTGGAATTCAAACTAAAAAAGTGTGTGTGAATTTTTTTGAAATCATAGATTACATTATTTTTCTTTCTATTATTATAAATAATATTAAATAGATATTTATATTTGTTTATATTATATAAAATGCATAAAAATAAATGATGTTATGGCGCCTTACAAAATGAAAAAAAAAATCCAACGACAGCTTAAGAGTTGGATATCTTTCGTTAAATCGGATTATTTAATTATTTTCTCTGAGGGTCACGGGTTCGACCCCCGTCACTGAGATATTTATATTTATGTTAAATTCTAAATACAGTTTTAAAATGTATTTTTTAATATATAATGAGTGTATTTATTTAATTAATTTTAATATTGAATTAGGAATAATTAAAATCAATATTTCGTTGTTGGACAACCTGTATTGGGAGCATTGGTATTAAATGGTGCTATTTTATAAAGAGAATGTGAAAATATTGTTGAAAAAAAATGTAAGATAAAATATAATCAACTGGTTTATTATATAATTTTAAAAACATTTATTTTCATTTCAAATGCGTGTTAAAAAATTAAATTAATTAATTTAATTTTAAAATAGATGAACCTCGTAAAATTTACTTGTGATGGCATTTGAAATACTCGTATACAAAAAAATCAAACGAAACTTAATGCAAATATTTATAACATGTATCTATAGTATTTTTTGTTTCATTTTTATAATGTTGTGTTAATAAATAATTTATGTATAAATAAAAATACAATTCACTTAATTCGCTGTTTCTTTTACCTATATCCTAAAAAGATAGGTATCTATAAGATGGTTTCTACATATGGAAGGAATGGATGAGGAAAGAATGGTTAAAAATATATATTCAATTAGTTGGAAGTATGTAGAAGTGGAGTGGAAGGGGGGAGATATTTTTTTTGCTTATTTTATATGTTCTGCATTTACAGATATAAACACAATTTTACGTACATAAATATGTTTATTCTGAACCAAAATGTTCATTTGAACTAAAATTTTCATAGAATTTGTTTTTTTGTATACAAATACTGAATTTTTACCCATTACGGGTTAATAATTTTGGATTAATTGTATCTCAATAGAGACGAAGATGTTAATTATTTGGAAACAGAATATGGTAATCGAGGAGTTTACAGGACTTATGACCTGTCATTGGTTGAGTTAAGCGATCACTTTATGTTTAACAACATTCAGCATTCCGCCCTTCTTACGACACCACGTAAATATATGGAAGGAATGGATAAGGAAAGAATGGTTAAAAATATATATTCAATTAGTTGGAAGTAGGTAGAAGTGTAGTAGAAGGAAATCTTAATAGATGGCGCTAATGTAGATGTCCCTTCCAAAATTGATGTTATTAAAAAATAATCACATATATACAAGTTCAAAATGTTGTCAGACGTGGTGTCGTAAGAAGGGCGGAATGGTGAATGTTGTTAAACATAAAGTGATCGCTTAACCCAATCAATGACAGGTCATAAGTCCTGTGAACGCCTCGACTACCATATTCTGTTTCCAAATAATCCACATCTTCGTCTCTATTGAGATACAATTAATCCTTAAAATTGTCATCTTCAACTAGTTCATAAAATGGAGCTACAGCGCCCTTGAGATGATTAATTCATTAAAATGGCGCTCTATAAATCATACAATTTATTATTATTATTATTATTATTATTATTACATACATCATATTTTCTTCTATGTTCGCCGTACTTTGTGTTGTAGATGTTTTATTTGTCTATTTATTTTTTTATATACTCGTAGTACTTTGTGTATACAACACTTACGTCAAAAAAATGAAGACTGAGGAGGACCGGGTTGTCCGAAACATGTCTGATATTTAATTTTTTTTTAAAGTTAGTGTTGTATATACAAAGTATACAAAAAAAAGAAGAAAAAAAAGACAAATAATACATAAATCATATATTAAATTATCTGTACATATGACCAGACAGGTCAGCACCAGATGGACATCCAGAATGCTACAATACGAGTTGATTTGGTCACATGGAACGCATGAATGAATAAAGCATAGACAAAGCCATAGACATAGAGGATTCCCACCGTTTTCCCGAAGCTGTTATAGGTGAACTGCGCCTTTCGTCAGCTTCGCTTGTTCAATCCCTAGGCCCGTCCCTCAGGGTCATACTGATTACTCCAGATAGTTCAAAGGGCCAAACCGTTTTTATTTTCCTGCAATTATCTACAATTTCTAAACTAGTCGCCAAGTGTCGCGGGCCGGATTGATGACGCTAGCGGTCCGGATTGATGACACTGGTGGGTCGGATTGATGACACTGGCGGGCCGGATTGATGACACTGGCTGGAAGAATTGTGAACACTGGCGGGCCGGATTTGGCCCGCGGACCGTAGTTTAGAGACCCTTGAGATAGAGTAGTGTAGCGGTCCATTCTCTCTGCCTACCCATCAGGAGAAACAGCGTGATGATTTGTTGTTGTTGTTGTTATTGAAAATACAAAAGGACTTAAAGTTTCAATTTACAGATAAAATTAATATAAAAGGTTACCCACCGCTTATCCGAGGCAGTTTCGGATTAAATTCCAATAAAAAAAAATGTATTATTTTGTACAATCTTATATTTATAACTTTACATATAACACAGTCTTAAGATAAATGCGTATCTATGATAAATAATATAATATTATACATATAACCATTAATAAATAACTTAAAGTGTTATCAACTTAGGAAATTGAAAATAACTTTGTTTAATCCACTTCTTATTAAAAAAAATATATTTATAAAAACACGACATGTTTCGGAGGATAGCTCCATCTTCAGGTGTAAAAAAATAATAAAAACTAACTGCATTTTTATATGAGTCTTTCTTTGTTTAGTTTTTATTATATTTTTACACCTGAAGATGGAGGTATCCTCCGAAACATGTCGTTTTTTTTTTAAATATAATTAGTAGATTAAACAAAGTTATTTTCAATTTCCTAAGTATAAAGTGTTATCATTTTTCCTTGAACATTGATCTAAAACTCCGTATTAAATATGTGTGAAAACGTTTGATTTCTAGAAGTTTTATTATATTTAATGGGAATGACATGATTCGCCTTGCTAAGGCATTATAAAATGCACATTTCATAATGTCTTAGTAAGGTGAAACATGTGATTTCCATAAATTTTAATAAAACTTTTTTAAAAAGGCGACTAGTATCTTGACATGAGACCACTCAGATTGAGATGGGCTGCGCAAATAACAACACACCAAATGGACACCCTTGTGGAAGGAAACGAATTGGAAAACCCAGGCTGAGCTGGAATGGTGAGGTCAGAAGGGTACTTTCAATTGGAAGGTGGCGAAGGCCATCAGAGAGAGAAAGAGAGAATTCGAATAATTCGAAGAGCGCTCGTCGACACAACAGACAGATGAACACGCTTGAGATTAAAGGCAGAAACATACTATTAACACGCGACGCGACGCAACGTGTCGACACCCGATGTACACCGTGCACATTACCAACACGCGACGCCACGGCGTATTAGCAATTTCTGAGTACTTAGCTGACAGCAGTGAAAGTGTATGGTTGTGTGCTATAGATTTAATAAATAACGATTCAGATGAAGACTTTGAAGAAAGATTTGATACAAATTTTGGGTACATACATGATACTTAAATGACTCAAGAAAAAGATAATAATTAGGCGTTACTGGATACATGAAATAAATCAAAAGAGAAATACGTATGGTGAATATCATACTCTGTATTCAGACTTACTTCAAGATAATGAAAGATTTCACACGTATTTTCGGGTTACTAAAACACAATTTGAAGAAATACACGAATTTTATCAAAGAAATCATTTGTGTGTATTCATTTGTTCGGCAATTTCTTCCCATGCATTATTTCTCACAGTATGATCCCTGTACGAGTATATAGCTAAACTCGTGTTATATAAAACAGGATATCGTTTGACCAACTCAATCAATTGTTCGTCGGTCATTTTGCTAAATAAATGCAAAAATATGTATATATTAAATTTGTATGCGTGTACGCTTTGAGAAAGTAGTCGAACGACTGACGCGTGGGATCAGGTGTTGTCTAAAAACAAATTGCGTGCATCGCGTCGGGTGGCGTGTTTACTCCCACCATCGGCAACACGTCGATCTAGCTCGTTTGGATCGGGTGGCGTGTGCGCGCATGGCGTCGCGTCGGGTGTTCGTAGTGTGATTATGTCCATAGAAAACAATACAATTTGATTCGACTCAACACGCATCACGTTTCATCGGGTGGTGTCGCGTGTTAATAGTATGTTTCTGCCTTTAGTCAGTATGCTCTAAGACACGACACAACGGTATTTTACTGCCTTTAAGCTTTATCAAACGCTACATTATTGTGTCATAAATTATTACACATCGATTCATCATCAAACACACGTTTCAAATTATAGTAATCTTCCACGCTGCTCATTTCGTGCACACTGATATATTCTCTTGCTTCACATGGATGCTTCAAAGGATTCGCGTTGCTAAACTCCGGGTAATTTCTCCTGTTGATATTCAAAGATTCCGCAACTATTCCTGTCATGAAGACATCTTCGAGCTTCAAGAAATTCTGATGCAGCGAGGCGTTCAACAATGAAGGTATCAAAGGCGTCGGTATCAGATATCCAGCCCCAGGAGTGAAGTCTGGAAACACGTTAGCTCTGTATTCATTTCTTGAGAGATGGTATTTGGACCAGGGATATCTTATCGGGGGTTCACGGTGTTTAACCCTTCCGAAAATATAGTCTTCATTAATATGATCATCCGTAAACTTTAACAATCTAGGAATGTTTACGTACATATCATCATCAGTTTTAAAAACGAACATTGCTGTTTTGCAATACCCGTTTACCCACTGCAGCATAGACATTGTTTTTAAAGTCAAATTGTAATAGCTCTCGTAAAAACGTGATTGAATTATATCATTGTAAAATATTCTTTCTTTCCGTATGAAATCTTGAATTTCTCTCTTTTCCGATTTCCCCATCACAAATGCCACAACAACGTCGCGTTTTCTTTTATCTAACTTTCCCCACGTAGATCTGATAGCTTTTCTTTTAAGGAAGTTTGAAGGATGAGTGTTCACAAGAACGACTACGTTTATATTTCTATAATTTGGACAGATGTCGTTCCCGGATACAACGAAACCAGCTTCATAATACAATCCTGCGACTCCAATACGCGTTTCTAAATTCTGATAATATAATAATCTTAAAACAATATATACAATTACACTCATTGATATCAAGCATAGAGCCAAATTCATTGGAGTTAAACGCATCGAATTGTTTCTGTATTTCATTTTATAAAATAAGTTTAAATATTTGAATAAATATCAAAGGTTCACGTGAAATTAAGTGTAAAATTCTAATGCCTTAAAGATCAATACAAGCTCATACAATCAACTAAATACAATTGGTTTGTACATGCAGGAATTCCCTATATTGTCGCTTACAATATACCCTAGGGACATCGCCTGCCAGGAAGACCGCCAAAAAGATGGAAAGAAAGCTGGTGCTCTACTTCCCGAGATGATCCAAGTTCAAGAACAGATCAATAATCTAGAAAAAGAAAAAAAAAATGTTTTATTCATATCTTACATTGTATCCTTAGTTACATCACGCCGTGGTTTGATGTCACAAAGGTCTGCGTGATGTCTCCATGGTTGTTCGATCTGTATATGGACAAGAAAGAACTGAAAGGAATAAATGCTGGTGCTAAAATGAGTGATTTGTCTGTAAATTGTCTGCTTTACGCGAACGATGCCGTTCTCGTCGCGGATAGTTCGGACGAATTACAAGTCTTGGTGTCGAGAATGTATGAGGTATGCAAGTCAAATGATTTAATGATGAATGTCGGAAAGTCAAAGGTGATGGTTTTTGAAAGGGAAGAGCAAATGATAGTTTTTAATATAAGTGTGAACGAAGAGAACTTGAAACAGGTGGGAAAATTGTGTATTTAGGTAGCATGTTCACAGCGGATGGCCGAACGGATAGTGACGTCGAAAGAAGGGTTAGTGCAGGTAACAAAGTGAATGGAGCTTTAAAAATAGTTATTGGAAATAAGAATTTATCAATGAAAGCGATAACGGCCGTTCACAACTGGAGTTCTGGTCCCAACCCTAATGTATTGAACTGGCAGAAAAAGGATGAGAGCAGAATAAATGCGGTAGAGATGAGGTCCCTAAGACGTATGTGTAGTAGAACGATGTACGACAGAATCTCAAATGCTGATATAAGAAATGAATGTAGAGAGCGGAAGAAGATATTATGAACAAAATTATGAAAGGATCGCTGCGTTGGTTCGGACATATGGAGCGCATGAATGGAGAAAGAATGGTTAAGAAAGTATACGTTAATGATGTTAATAGAGAAATGAGTCGAGGCAGACCGAAGAAAACAAGGCATGACTAATCAAATTTTAAAGGTTGGTCATGTTAGAAGTCGGAAGAATCGACGTGCGTGTATGACTCGCTGTATGAATGTGGAGGAATCTAGAGAGGTGAGCCAGGATAGAGTTGTGTGCATTTTTTTTTATTTTTTCTCACGTGGAAGCGGATCTTTTTAAATGCAGCTGTAGCGAATTTACAAAAATTTAAATATGGAATGGATCGAAAAATCCGTATCATATTTACATATTTAATATTAGGTGCTTACATATGAAATTGGCGTTTTGCCGTACTGGCAACTTTGATCTCAAATATCTTCTCTTTGGTTAGGAATTCCAAATTCAAATTTATACAGCTATTTACTCAAGTATTTGTGTTTCGAAAATTATAATTCATTTGTTTTTTCCTCAATTGTTTTTTTCTTTGCGTCACTCAGTTTACAAAATGGAAAATTTGAAATATCGCGTTATTTACGAGTACGAGTTCCACCGTGGCACCAGTGCTGCAGAAACGGCTCGAAGGATTAATGATGTGTATGGCGACGGTGCTGCAAAAGAAAACACAGCGCGTTTTTGGTTCCAACGTTTTCGTTCTGGAAATTTTGACCTGTAGAACAAGCCCCGTGGACGGCCGGAGACCAAAGTTGATAATGAAGAATTGCAGGCTATTGTGGAAGCGGATCCATCGCAAACCACGTCCGAGTTAGCTGCAGGCTGCGGTGTTTGTGATAAAACTGTTTTAATCCACTTGAAGCAAATTGGGAAGGTGAAAAAGCTTGAAAGGTGGGTACCTCACGAATTGAGTGAAGCAAATCAACAAACGCGCGTTGACTGCTGCGTTGCATTACTCAACCGGCACAATAATGAAGGGATTTTGAATCGAATCATTACCTGTGATGAAAAATGGATCCTGTATGATAATCGGAAGCGCTCATCGCAATGGCTGAACCCTGCCGAACCAGCCAAACCATGCCCCAAGCGAAAATTGACTCCAAAAAAGTTACTTGTGAGCGTTTGGTGGACTAGTGCTGGTGTCGTTCACTACAGCTTTCTTAAATCTGGCCAGACGATTACGGCAGATGTCTTTTGTCAGCAACTGCAAACCATGATGGAAAAGCTAGCTGCTAAACAACCGAGGCTGGTTAATCGCTCTAGGCCACTGCTGCTTCATGATAACGCTAGACCACACACTGCACAATAGACGGCTACCAAATTAGAAGAGCTTCAATTGGAATGTCTAAGACATCCACCGTACTCTCCGGACCTTGCCCCAACAGATTACTATTTTTTTCGAAATTTGGATAACTTCTTGCAAGGGAAAAAAATCAACTCCGATGGGGCAGTCCAAACCGACTTCAAAGATTTTATTGATTCCCGTCCGAATGGTTTTTTTAGTAAAGGGATCGATGAACTACCTATGAGATGGCAAAAGTGCTTAGATACCAATGGTACATACATTGATTAAATAAATATATTATATTTAAAAAAAATCAACTTTATGTTTCTCCCATACAAAACGCCAATTTCATATGTAAGGACCTAATATATGATTGCATAAGGACAAAACAAAGCTGCTGACTGTAGGCCGAACGCAACATCAGATGAGAGTAGTGATGTCAGGAGTTCCACTAAAGAACACCAAGGAGTTTGTCTACCTCGGGAGCAAAATAACATGGGACGGTCGGTCTAAGAGCGAGGTCGACAGCCGTATACATCAGGCTAGGCTTGCATTTAATAAAAGGTCGAAAATAATAGAATCAAATAATATAGACCTAAAACTGAGAATACTCCTGATCAAGACCTATGTATGGAGTATCTTGATGTACGGTTGCGAGACATGGTGCCTATCCGAAAGAGATAAGCGGAGACTAGAGGCTTTTGAGATGTGGTCCCATAGAAGACTATTAGGAATTTCCTGGAGAGACCACATCACGAATGAGGAAGTTCTTCAAGGAATCGAAGAAGGAAGGCACCTGCTCAGGACCTTGTCCGAAAGGCGTGCAAGATGGATCGGCCATGTCATACGTCAAGAAGGTCTCGTGCATGCCATAATGGAGGGTATGATCGAGGGGACAAACTCTAGGGGACGCCCACGCCGAGAGTACCTGGAGGACCTGTTGGTGGACGTACGCTGCTCATCATATGCAGATCTCAAAAGAGCCGCACAAGACAGGGAAAAGTGGAAGAGAATAATGGAGGAAATTGCTGCAAACCAATCCCAGGATTGAAACCAGAGAAGAAGAGAGAGATATGATTGCAGACATTTTATAACGAATATCAAAGTGACGAGAATAATATATTTTAATTATAAAATATATTTTATAATATAATGACATTTTGTGTTCTTCTACCGACCCTTATGTATGGAAGCGAAGCATGGAACTGGCAAAAGAAGGATGAAAGTAGAATAAATGCAGTAGAAATGAGATCTCTTAGACGAATGTGTAGATACTCTGTGTATGATAGAGTGTCGAATGAAAATATAAGAAGTGAATGCGGTGCGAATGATGGTGTCTGAACAAAATAATGAAAGGATCATTATGATGGTTTGGAATTAATAAAGAATGAATGAATGGTAAAAAAATTATATGTTAATGATGTAAATGGAACCAGAAATAGAGGAAGACCGAGGAAAACGTGGCACGATCAAATAAATCAAATATTGAATGTCGGCCATGTGAGGAGTCAGAGAAATCAACGCGCGTGCATGACAATATTTATGAATGTTGAGGAATCGAGAGAAATGTGTCAGAAAATAAAAGTGTGGCAGTCCATTTTTTCTGCCTACCCCTTCGGGGAGACGGCGTGATGGTTAGTTAGTTAGTTAGTTTTTTATTATAAAACTTACCATAGTTATTGTACATTTTCAAACACATTTTTGTATCAACAAATTATAACAAAAATGAATAAATTTTACACGTTTTTCTTCTCAGCATTTTCTCACTGCTTAAACCAGAAATGTGATTTGATAACTGACCAATATCTACATACGAGTACCAAAATATACCAATTCTGTTCGTTTGATGTGATAAGAGCACTCCCCATAGGGTGACACACATATTGGAATCAGTAATACACGGTGTTTAAAAAATAGTGACATATTTTTAATTAAAAAAAAACTGAACTAACAAACTAACCATCACGCCGTCTCTCCGAAGGGGTAGGCAGTAAGAAAGGACTGCCACACTTTTCTTTCCCGGCATACTTCTTTTGGTTCCTTAACATTCATATATCGTGTCATGTCTTACCGGTCTGCTACGAAGGTTATTGTTTTCAAAACTAACCATCACCCCGTTTCCCGCAGGGGTAGGCAGAGAGAATGGACCGCCACACTACTCTATCCTGGCAAAGCTCTCTAGCTTCCTCCACATTCATATAATGAGTCATATACGGACGTCGATTCCTCCGACTTCTAACATGACCAACCTTTAAAATTTGATTAATTTGGTCATGCCATGTTTTCGATGCTCGACTCCGTAACCCATTTACATCATTAACGTATACTTTCTTAACCATTCTTTCTCCATCCATGCGTTCCATATGTCCGAAACAACGCAGTGATCCTTTCATAATTTTGTTCATAATACCTTCTTCCGCTCTACATTCCTTTCTTATATCAGCATTTGAGATTCTGTCGTATATCGTTCTACCACACATACGTCTTAGGGACCTCATCTCTACCGCATTTATTCTGCTCTCATCCTTCTTTTGCCAGTTCCATGCTTCGCTTCCATACATTAGGGTTGGGACCAGAACTCCATTGTGAACGGCCGTTTTCGCTTTCATTAATAAATTCTTGTTTTCAAAAACTATTTTTAAAGCTCCATTCACTTTGTTACCCGCACCAACCCTTCTTTCGACGTCACTATCCGTTCGGCCATCTGCTGTGAACATGCTACCTATATACACATTCCCTCACCTGTTCCAAGTTCGCTTCGTTCACACTTATATTACAAACTGTCATTTGCTCTTTCCTTACAAAAACCATCACCTTTGACTTTCCGACATTCATCATTAAATCATTTGACTCGCATACCTCATACATTCTCGACACCAAGACTTGTAATTCCTCCGCGCTATCCGCAACGAGAACGGCATCGTCCGCGTAAAGCAGACAATTTACAGACAGATCACTCATCTTAGCACCAGCATTTATACCTTTAAGTTCTGTTGTTTTCAATAAGTGATACAAAATATATCCTTCTTCTTCGACGTCACAACCCTTGGTAAAATTTTAACTTCGAAAAGTTCAACTTTACTTCATCGCGTTTAATGAGTGTTCAAGTTTTCGAGACATATGTTAGAACCGGTCTAATCAGCGTTTTGTATATATACAATAAAGGTAAAAATAAACGTTTTTTTATACATTTTCATGTGTGATTTGTGAACTAACTGTAGTTTTCATCTCAAAAATTCCTGACGTCTAAATCAATTTGGCGGGTCAACGGAATTAACCTGAATTTATGTTTTCAATAAACAATGACCAGAGACAAAAAGTTCACAAGATTGTCTTTTTCTATGGATTGTGGTGCAATAGAAGGCTTACATTATTTTGGTAGAAGTTTACTTGAATGGTAAAAAAATTATATGTTGATGATGTAAATGGAACCAGAAATAGAGGAAGACCGAGGAAAACGTGGCACGATCAAATAAATCAAATATTGAATGTCGGCCATGTGAGGAGTCAGAGATATCGACGCGCGTGCATGACACGATGTATGAATGTTGAGGAAGTGAGAGAAATATGTCAGGAAAGAAAATTGTGACAGTCCATTATTTCTGCCTACCCCTTCGGGGAGACGGCGTGATGGTTAGTTAGTTACTTAGTTAGTTAGAAATTTTTTGTTTTTGTTTATTTGTTTATTTATTTATTTTTTTTTAAAACCCAATTGGATCTTATGGATACATTTTTAGATTATACTTTTAATTATGTAATGTTTCAGGTACGTTTTAAATTGAGTTGTATTGAGACTCCTTGTGTCTCATGGTAGTTCATTGTAAAGATTCAGTCCATTGTTCAATATTCTTAATTGTCCTGTCTTAGTTCGTCCATTGTTCAAAATCCTTGATTGTCCTGCCTTAGTTCGTGCATTCGGTAAGTTATATCTGTCACAGTTGCTGGTCCAGTGTCTGTGTATGTCTGAATTTTTAGTTAATTTGTAGCTGCTGTCTGTTGTCTCTTCCATGGTCACTCTGTGTACAATTTTCAAGGTCTGAATTTAGTGTGAGTTGCCTCAGGGATGCAATATCAATGTTTTGATAACTATCTCTGATCAGTGGCGTGCCTAGGGTCAACCAGTAAGGCAAGCCAAGGAATTATTAATAAATATTCGTAAAGAAATCAAATAATCTTTCTTTTCATAACATTTCTGTACATAACGTTAATGACAGATAACATTCTGACACTAGAAATGAAGTTCGTTACACATCGAATAGTAACATACTTCAGAATGATAAAGCCCGGCTTCAAATCCATACAAACAATTGTATACATCTTCTGGTATACTCGTATATGCATCTATCTATATGATTACAAGCCAAAAATACATAAGTGCGACAAAGACCTTTTTACATTGTGCAAGCCCAATATGAAGCTCATCGAAAACATGAAACAAAACATATTGACGTAGGCGATTTCGCGGGCGTCTCACCTACGGTACGTATGAGTGAAATAAAATACGGCGCGTATGAGTGAAACAAAACATACACGTAGGTCATTTCTGCCCATTCATTTCTAACTCAACGAATTAAATCGCTTTAATGTCCTCGCGCGAAATTCAAAATCTTATTTTATTCATAGACGGCTCAAATGCGCAAAAACATTGTTTCAATATAGATTTTTTAAGGCAAGCCCGGCTTCTCGGCTTGTATGGAAGTACCGCCACTATCTCTAATGCATAGTATTTATGTATTTTTTAATGTTGTTTTGAAAAAATCATTTTTAATACCATGGTATGTAATTGTGAGGTTGCAGACGTCTTGGATTGAAGCATCTGTACAGTTGTTGATCTTTGTATAAATAAATTAAATTAAATTAAAAAAAGAGTAACACCAGCGATTTTAATACATATTTATTTTAACACATAAAAATAATACTGCAAGACTAACATGCTAACACGAATATAAATTAATATAAAAATTAACAGAAACGAAATTGAAGTTTAAAAAAATATTTAAAGGGTTAAAAAAATAAAACAAAAAAACTAACCAACTAACCATCACGCCGTCTCTCCGAAGGGGTAGGCAGAAAGAATGGACTGCCACAATTTTCTTTCCTGACATATTTCTCTCGATTCCTCAACATTCATACATCGTGTCATGCACGCGCGTCGATTTCTCTGATTCCTCACATGACCGACATTTAATATTTGATTGATTTGATCGTGCCACGTTTTCCTCGGTCTTCCTATATTTCGAGCTCCGTTCACGACGTTTACATATACCTTCTTCACCATTCTGTCTTCACTCATTCTTTCCATATTTGATGACATTCAATATTTTATTTATTTGATCGTGCCACGTTTTCCGCGGTCTTCCTCTATTTCTGGTTACATTTACATCGTTAACATATAATTTTTTTACCATTCTATCTTCAATCATTCTTTCCATATGACCAAACCATCTTAATGATCTTTCCATTATTTCGTTCGTAACACCATCATTCGCACCGCATTCACTTATTATATAGTATTTTCATTCGACACTCTATCATACACAGAGCATCCACAAATTCGTCTAAGAGATCTCATTTCTACGGCATTTATTCTACTTTCATCCTTCTTTTGACGTGAATTTAAAATGAAGTGAATGAACCCGCATGTTAAGTATTCATTTTCACGAGTATATTCGCCTATTTTATATGCGAATATATTCGCCTCTTTAAAAATAATAATCATATTGAAAAAAAAGTAACGTAACACTGTGGTCGCATCCACGTTAAGGGTTGCTCAGATCATTTTTTGATATTTCGCTCGTTCAAGTGGACTCGCTGTACGAATGTGGAGGAATCTAGGAAGAAGTGTCAAGTAAAAGTAGGCAGTCCATTCTCTATGCCTACCCTTCCGAAAAAACGATGTGTTGATTTGTTTATTTGTTTTATTACATTTTATGTAAGTGATGTTATTTTGTTTGCCAAATGATATTTGAGTAGCCCTAGCAAGGTGAACCATGCCAATCCGCTGACATGACCATGAACGGCGGGCCCCAAATAACAAAGAATTGTGTATTTTTGATATATTTAATCTAAAATACAGAGCTTATCTTTAAAAAGATAAGATTAGTTGAGATAAGCACACGTGGATCAACACGGTGTTTCAAAATTCGCATTAGCATTTGGTTTACGGCTGTTCCACCATTGGACTATTAATATTTAATATCATCCAAATACCTTAACATTGGGAATCGAAATGTGTAAAATATAGTATAAGTATTCGCCTCTTATACGTGTAAGTATATATGCCAATTTCAATTGCGAATATATTCGCCTATTCCATATGCGAGTATATTCGCCTATTTCATATGCGAGCATATTCACCAATTTTACATGCAAGTAATTCGCCTATTTTAATTGCGAGAATATTCGCTTGTTTATATATTTGTATTTATTTACTAATTTGATTTGCGAGAATACTCGCTGATTTTATTTGCGAGTATACTCGTTTGTTTTATTTGCGAATATATTCGCTTTATACTCTAAATCTGTGTATATTCGCTTACTTTGGTTGCGAATATAGTCGTTTATATTGTTTACGAGAATATTGCTTAATTTAAACGCGAGTCTATTCGCTTCTTTTAATGCGAGTATATTTTCGTGGCGGCAAATGGTTTAAATGATGTAACGAAATGAAACACAGTTCTGAAGTATTCCTTTTAATGCACAGTTAACAGAAAGTCAATCGATCATAGAATAATCAATGTCTTGGAGATATTTTGATGCATTGTACTTGGGTAGTTGATGCGAGACCAGTCTGTTTTTGAAGCCGTTCTGCGAATTCATAAAATAATATATGACGTACAGTGTAACGCAGAGGGCAGATAGAGACAAAATCCAAAATATTCTCAAATAACAACAAATGTATAATGGGACGGTCCTTTTTCCATTGTATCTAAAAATATATAATAATAAATAATCAAATATATTGTTATTGGTATAAAAAACCAGATTTTATTTGAGTTTCAATGATTGTGTATATGGCCTTACAAGAGAATTTTTTTATAATTTGTTGCAAGGTAATATAAAAATACCCTTATTCCCTTATGTATGGAAGTGAAGCTTGAAGCCGGCAAAGAAGGATGAAAAACTAACTAACTAACTAACCATCACGCCGTCTCCCCGAAGGGGTAGGCAGAAAGAATGGAACGCCACACTGTTCTGTCCTGACATACTTCTCTCGATTCCTCTACATTAATACATATTGTCATGCATGCACGTCGATTTCTCCGACTCCTCACGTGACCGACATTAAATATTTGATTGATTTGATCGTGCCACGTTTTCCTCGGTCTTCCTCTATTTCTAGCTCTGTTCACGTCGTTTACATATACTTTCTTCACCATTCTGCCTTCACTCATTTTTTCCATGTGTCCAAACCATCTTAACGACCCTTTCATTATTTTGTTCATAACACTTCCATTCGCACCGCATTCACTTCTTATACGTACTTGCATTTGACACTCTTTTATATACAGATTTACACACATTCGTCTTAGAGATCTCTTTTCTACTGCATTTATTCTACTTTCATCCTTCTTTTGCCAGTTCCATGCTTCACTTCCATACATAAGGGTCGGCACAAGAACACTATTATGCACTGCCATCAAGAAGGATGAAAGTATGATAAATGCCGTAGAAATGGGATCACTGAGAAGAAATTTGTGCAAAAAACGATAAATGATAGAATACCGAACAACGAAATAAGGAAAAATTAAGGTAGATTATTGCTTCATAAGTAAAATAAAAAAGGATCCCTGAGATTGTTTGGACATATGGAACAAATGGGCAAAGAGAAGAATGGTGAAAATATGACCTGACATGACACTATAAGAAGAAAAACGAAAGAAAACATGGTATAAATTATAGGCTTACTCTATTGTTTCTACAATTGTAGACATTATGTATTATTTTATATTTTAAACTAGTATTTAATATATTTTTCTTTGTGACATTCACTTCATACTAATGAAAAATTCAAAACGTTGCTTCGATTTGAAATGGCATAGACAAAAATGTGTTTATCTTAGCAAATGAACAAATAAACAATCAGCGCCTCTGGTGCCGAAGCATGGAACTAATTATTAAACTCTTACCATAAATATTCGAATTCGATTTTAAAAAATAACCTACAATATTTTTCTTATCACTTTTCTTGTTCAAACAAATAAACAATCGTGAATATTTTTATACGGCATGCAGACGTTTGATTGTTTTGGAAGATGGATACTTTTATACTGCCTCTTCTATTCCCTTCTACGCTTCAAAATGTAATATTTTTACGCACTTTCGTTTACAAATGAAATTTTATTAAATGAATTTTATCCCTAATGCTCAATTCACATTATAAATACATATTTGTATCAGTGTTTTGGAAATGTTAAAATTTTCATTAACTTTTTACTTACTGCAAAAAAATAATTACTTGCATAACTGTGCGTGAAACCGCTACACACTATAAAATGAGAATAAACTAAATAACCATCACGCTGTCTCACCGAATGGGTGGGCAGAAAGAATGGACTGCCACACTTTTCTATCCTGACATATTTCTCTAGCTTCCTACATCGTGTCATGCACGCACGTCGATTTTTCCGACTCCTCCCATGCCCAACGTTCAATATTAGATTTATTTGATCGTGCCACGTTTTCCTCGGTCTTCCTATATTTCTAGTTCCGTTTACATCGTTGACATATACATACTTTCTTTAACATTCATTATTTCCGCGTATCCAAACCATCTAAATGATCCTTTCATTATTTTATTATAAGGGTTTGAAAGTTTTTAATAGCTTGCCGCAAGTCATGAAGGACTCTGAAAATGTTCACAAACTCCGCAACCAAATTATAGTGGAGGTATGTCCAATCACATGTTTAATTTTTATTTCATATTTTGTGAGTTTCAAGTGTGTGTGTGTTTTCTGTCATTTGGTTTTCTATGTCTTTTTGTTTTGTATCACGCCGTCTTCCCGAAAGGGTAGGCAGAAAGAATGGACTGCCACACTTTTCTTTCCTGATATATTTCTCTCGCTTCCTCAACATTCATACATCGTGTCATGCACGCGCGTCGATTTCTATGACTCCCCACATGGCCGACATTAAATATTTGATTTATTTGATCGTGCCACGTTTTCCTCGGTATTTCTCTATTTCTGGTTCCATTTACATCGTTAACATATTTTTTTTACCATTCTTTCTTCATTTATTCTTTCCATATGTCCAAACCATCTTAATGATCCTTTCATATTTTTTTTCATAACACCGTCATTCGCACCGCATTCACTTTTTTATTTTTATTCGACACTCTATCGTACACAGAGTATCCACACATTCGTCTAAGAGATCTCATTTCTACTGCATTTATTCTACTTCCATCCTTCTTGTTTATATACAAGAAGGATGGAAGTTATAACGTATATATCTATACGTTATAACTATTAGGTATATCATATGTGTTGTATTAAATATGTCATATACTAGTGAAATGGAAGCGAAGCATGGAACTGGCAAAAGATGGATGAAATTAGAATAATTGCAGTAGAAATGACGAATCTCTTAGACGAATGTGTGGATACTCTGTGTATGATAGAGTGTCAAATGAAAATATAAGAAGTGAATGCGGTGCGAATGATGGTGTTATGAACAAAATAATGGAAGGATCATTAAGATGGTTTCGACACACGGAAAAATGAAGGAAGAAGGAATGGAAAAAAAAGTATGTTAGAGCTGAACAGTATGGTGGTCCATCGGCGTGATAATTAATTAATTAAACCAGATTCGGCAGCTCGCTACCATTTTCTGGTCAATAGTTTCACCACCAGAATAACATTGGAAGGCAATAGGACAAAATAAAACCACATATCATCCAGGTTTAACATAAATAAATAGATTACTTTATTCATAATCATCACCATAGTATAAAAATGTAAGACAGTCATAATATAAATATGTCAATACAATATTTCGGAAAACATGTACCATAAAGAAAGCTGTCAAAATCACAGATTTCTATCTTATCGACATATTATTATAGCGCCAAAATTTATAAACAGATGGCGTACGCAGTTATAATTAAAAAGGCACCGTACTAAAATCATGAGTATTTGCAAACAATGCAAACGTCAGTTATCAAATACAAAACAGAATACAACCAAAACATTATCTACTTTTAAAGACAGTGGAACCTGGATTCCAAGGGACCAGGCCTATGATGGTCAATTAACCAGGTTTTCCAATTATCCAGGTCTAGATAGTGCTTTGGTTTTTTAATCAGGTTTTGTAACCACATAAACAAAAAAACAATTCATATATTGATGCATAAAACAATCATTAAAAGTTTAATACGTAAATTTTACTTACATGCATACACATACAATAGTTTAATTATTGTGGCTTGAAAAAAATTCTTATATGGGCCTGTTTCAAACACTTAAAATGTTGCACAACTCTTCGTGAGATTTACCGGTGTCAAATTCTTGGATTAGTTTTAGTTACGAGCTCGAATCAAGGCCGTTATACATATTTACGTTTGTGAAACATTGCGATCTAAAATAGACCACCTTTGATGAGTACAGAACAAATACTGAGGAGTTGTCAGTTTACACATATCGAGAAGGCAGTGCTCTCCGATTGCAGAGGTCGAGAAGGCAGTGCTCTCTTATTAAAGAAGTCTCGAGTTCAATTAAACAGGTTATATTTCAATTAAAGAGATTTTAATGCTCCAATGAGGTGGGACCGGAACTTTTCTGCCAATTATAGAGTTTTGCCAATTAACCAGGTTTCAATTATTATCCAGGTTTTAATACTGTATAAAAAAAATCGAGACACTTAAGTTAATTAATTAAATTTATTTATTTAAGAACTTTAAAATTATATAATCTTTGTATGGTAGTGATATTTATTCTGTGCCCAATAAGAATTTTTTTTAAATCTAAACGCAATATTTCTTATATTTATAGAGTATCAGTAGAATGGATGAGAACATCCAAGATGAAGACACTGAGGACGATAGAAGGCAGGAGACTAAGATATCGCACGAGGAACACCAGAATGAGAGAGATATGTGAGGCTGAGGAATTATAAGATGGAGTAGACAGAGAAGAGATTATTGTACGGTCATGTCCAAAGAATGGACACCACCAGAGTCTCTTTTATTGCAATACAGCTTCACGGGATTCAACCTCGTAGAGGACCTCCTAAAAGATGAAAGGACAGCTGGGAATCAATTTCACAAGAGGAGCAACTCTCTGGAAAACAGATCACATAGGTATAAGCAAGGAAGAAGAAGTAGCAAGGGTGACCAATAATGAGACTCTGAAGCAAAAAAAACAATGCTGTGATATCAGGGTGCCTCAGAAATATCATATGGAGGAACAAACACATGAGAACCAACCAGTGGCGGTACTCCCATAGAAGCCCAGAAGCCCGACTTGCGTAAGAAAATTGTAATCAAAACCCCCAAATCTAAGTAATCGTGCCCTCCCGTAATCCAACAACCCACCAAATCACCTTCCAACAATGTTCCCATCAGACGTAAAAGGAATAGAGCTGAACCTCTGTAAGCCAGAAGAGGTTTTGATTCAAAATTTCTTACGCAAGCCGAGCTTCTGGGCTTCTATGGAATCAACACTAAAGTTAGAATATATTGGACGTGTGTAAGAACAATAGCTACGGAACTGGGACAAGAGCAAATACTTGTAGAACAAAATCTCGGATGAGAAGTTTCTTGGCGAACTCTCCGATGCATAACCACGCTCCACACTCCACGCTGCAAGACCGAGAGATGAATATTAATATCCAAAGCACGTGCTGAACGGAAGACATTGTAAGATGGGAGATGAAGGTGATATTAGAATGAGTACTTCAATAGAATGACACGACAGGCTTCCACGTACTATTCTTCCAAGGAACCTGGAAGAGAGAAGCCTCCCAGGCAGATCCCCGAAGAGATGGTGGAATAGCTGGCCGTCAACATTCTAGAAGGATGAAATGGGGCACACACAAATCGACAGAATCTATAGAAAGGAATAGAAGAAAAATAAATTTAAGAAAATCACTTTTACTGAATATTCATGTTTGAAGCCCACCTAGAATTGTAAAATAGGTATCAATAATACTTGATTTTAGATAATCTTAAGGCGTTAACACTGTGGAATTCCATAATAACGAATTTTTATGAATTAAAACAATGTTCAATTTGCTTCAGACGTGGTGGTCGTAAGAGGGGCGGATTGGGGAATGTTGTTAACATAAAGCGATCGCTTAACCCAACCAATGACAGGTCATAAGTCCTGTAAGCGCTTCGACCACCAAATTCTGTTCCCAGAAAACAATTTACATCTTCGTCTCTATTGAGATACAACCTTACACCTTCATCATCGGGAGAACAATATATGGGTATTGTTCTCCCGATGATGAAGGTGTAAGCCTTCGAAACATGTCAAGAAAAATAAACTCAAAAGTGAAAAAAACAGTGTTTTAATTCATAAAAATTCGTATAATATTTGAATGTACTCTTATTTTTCTTGCAAGTTTATTAATATTGTGACCGGTTTCATCGGCGCCTAAACGCTTAAACTATTATATATGTACATTTATTTATTGTTTCTTTAACAATGGTGTAAAACTCCATATTAAATCATTAATACGAAAGAAAATGTCTCTTTTGTAAATGTTTTATTATATTTTATGGAAATGAATTTCAGTTATTGAACAAATTTGATAATTCCTTAGCAATAAACAGACATCTAGAAAACAGACGTTTTCATTCGTAATGTTAACACTTTTAGATCTAAGATATTGCTTATTTTTACATTTTAAGCGTGTGACAAACAATGACAAATTAAATTAGTTTTTTATCTGATACTTAAAATTTTATCTATCTCATTACACGACTGTCCAAATATCGACAAATTATAAAAACTCATTATGTTTTAACTCGCCTATTAAGATTAAAGCATCGTTAATATTTTAAATCCTGTCTACTTTTCAAATCACAATATTTACACGTTTTTACCGATATCATACCCTTCGGGGAGACGGCGTGATGGTTAGTTAGTTAGTTAGTTAGTTCATTCCTATTGAATACAATATAACTTTTTGAAAACAGACTTTTGCATTCATATTCATTATACGAGTATTGTACATTACATAATAGTGTAAAACTCCAAGCGAAAATGGCCGTTCACAATGGAGTTCTGGTTCCAACCCTTATGTATGGAAGCGAAGCATGGAACTGGCAGAAGAAAGATGAGAGCAGAATAAATGCGGTAGAGATGAGGTCCCTAAGACGTATGTGTGGTAGAACGATGTACGACAGAATCTCAAATGCTGATATTAGGAAGGAGTGTAGAGCGAAAGAAGGTATTATGAACAAAATTATGAAAGGTTCGCTTCGTTGGTTCGGACATATGGAGCGCATGGGTGAAGAAAGAATGGGTAAAAAAGTATACGTTAACAATGTAAATGGAGTAAGGAGTCGAGGTAGACCGAGGAAAACATGGCATGACCAAATTAATCAAATATTAAAAGTTGGTTATGTCAGAAGCCGGAAGAATCGACGTGCGTGTATGACTCGATGTATGAATGTGAAGGAAGCTAGAGAGGTGTGCCAGGATAGAGTAGTGTGGCGGTCCATTCTCTCTGCCTACCCCTGCGGGGAAACGGCGTGATGGTTTTGTTTGTTTGTTGTTTACATAATAGTAAATAATTTTTACATTATTCTTCTTCGTATCAATGGCAAAATATTATTTTACAAGTGTTATGACTTCGAATGTGACCGCCTTTTAGTAATTGATTCATTTGGTCATGCCATGTTTTCCTCGGTCGTCCTCGGCTTCTTTTTCCACTCACGCTGCTTGTGTACAACTTTTTAACCATTCTACTCTCATCCATTCGTTCCATATGTCCAAACCATGTCAGGGATCCTTTTGTAATTTTATCCATGATGCAGTCATCTGCTTACATTTCTTTCTTATTTCATCGTTCGGTATTCTATCATACAACGTTTTCCCGCACATTCTTCTTAGTGATCTCATTTCTACGGCGTTTATCCTGCTTTCATCCTTCTTTTGCCAGCTCCAAGCTTCACTTCCATACATGAGGGTTGGCACTAGAACTCCATTTTGTACTGCCATCTTTGCTTCTGTGAATATGTATTTGCCATGGGCACAAGCTTTTAAATTTAATGTATATTAGGTTTTATAACAGTTAAAGGAACTTTACTGGAAATTTTAACTACATGCTACGCAGGGAAAATATCTGATAAAATAACAAATATAGTTAATACTGGACTCTTTCGTGTCCTCACGGCCGTTTTAGAACACTCGATATCTCTTTCCGATCTCGCTTCAACAATGAAGTCCGTTCGACAAAGGGTAAGACAGCAACACAATTGTATCAAACACAGGTTAGGCCATACAGTACAAATGTACTCAGGGTAAAAAAAGTTTTAATTGTCTTGAACCAATTCCATTAACAATGCATCGTCCCATCCATGATTTTCTTCCAGTTATCGTATTGCTGTCCGTAATGCTTCACATGGATACTAATAGAATTGAATGCCAAACAAGGCCTTAACACCAGATTCCAGTGCTCATTGTGGAAGCTGTCCACGTGCAAACGCTTCAATCCGAGAGATTCAGCTACAATCCCAGTTATAAAAACATCTTCCAGCTTCACGTACTTGTGAAGAAACGATTCTTCGTATATTACCGGAGCCAGAGGAGCGGGAAACAGGTAGCTCGGTCCAGATAGAAAATCAGGAAACACTGTATTCTCAAACTGCTCCATGGGTACATAATACTGATTATTTTTATCTCTGATCGGCGTCCAGCCCTTCGCCAACCTTCCAAAAAAGGATCCTTTCTCTTCAGCTTTGCCATCAATGAAGGTCAACAGCTTTGGCATGTTGATGTACATATCGTCATCTACCTTCAGCACGAACTTAGCTTCTAAACAATACTCAGAAACCCATTCCATCATGGCTATTGATTTAAGAGTCAAATTGTTATAGTGGTCGTGAAACCGGGCAAGTATGATATCGGAATACAGTTCAATCTCATCGGCTATTCCTTTTTCAACGTCGATATTAGTTGTCTCACCAATGAGGAAAGCTATTGACACGTCCCTTCTGCTTGAAAAATGTCCCCATGTTTCTCTGATCGCCATCCTAGGCTTGAAGTTGTCAGGAGCGGATATGACGAAAGCGAGCAATCTGATATCTTTTCCTTGTTCCGGACATAGTTCAGGATTCGACAGGTTGAATCCTTGGACGTAATATTTGCCGATATCATAACTTACAGGTATTGTACTAACATGCGTTGAATTTGAAATCTCTTCGGCAGTTGATGTATTTTTATTTGTGAGTATTTCATTTATGTTTACCGAGCTCACGTAGTTAAGCATCGGAGTTAATGCATCGCTGAACGAACGATATGACACGAAAATGAGTAGAAGAAGGACGCAAAACATCAAAATATGGATTGCTCTTGGTGTCATGTTAAGCGCGTCAATTTGATCAATGCATTTATACAATTATAAACGTTTTCCTTGGTAGTATCCTATCGGTCACCCATATTGCACCTAGAAAGAAAAATAACCCAATTATTAAACAGTACAAGAAATCTGGAGCAAGTAGATGAGTTTGTATATTTGGGTAGTATACGAGTATTTACAAAAGACGAGTGGGGAGAGATATTGAAAGAAGGGTTGGGGCAGGCAACAAAGTGAAAGTTGGCATCGCAAACAAAAGCCTATCCAAAAAAACTAAATCAAATTAAATCAGTTTATTAACATAAAAGACACTACAAACAGCAAAATTCTTAAGGCATCTATTGGGTACAGGTAAAATATTATAAAAATACAACATAGTACCAGGAAAGCATTAGATATGGTTCGACATTAGAAAGACAAGATACTTTCTAAAGTCAAGAGTATTAGTCTCCTGAACGTACCTTCACTAATATGAAAGACGTCGATCTCCGAGGAGACCGCGTTCAGCAGACTAATTGCTCTTCCCACCGGTGTCACCAGGCATATTGATTCTGGTGGCCGGTAGGTAAAGCAATCTGTGCTGTCGCTGTCGGAGAAATCTATCATGGACAAAAAGAAAAACACCCTCTAGCACGGCCGAGTTCTCGAAATATCCCCTGATTAATTTAAAGAAATGGGTAATGACATGCCCATCTCTTCGAAGCTGTAAGGAATTGGTTCCAAGCATTCCTAAAAGAAATGCCGTGGGATATAGCCACGGCTAAAATGGTAGTGCACAATGGTGTTCTTGTAACGACCATTATGTATGGAAGCGAAGCATGGAACTTGCAAAAGAAGGATGAAAGAAGAATGAATGCAGTGGGAATGAGATCTCTTAGACGAATGTGTGGATACTATGTGTATGATAGAGTGTCGAATGAAAATATAAGAAGTAAATGCGACATTAGTGTTCCTTGATGATGCAGAATTCCAATCTTATCAATTATCATTTCTTAGTTAGACGGAAATATCTAATCAAAACTAATCAATTCAATCTGGCACTATATGTCAAAATTACTTTATCTTCATCATCTAATCAGAATATTTATTACACAAACAAGTAATAAATATAACACATACAAATTTTCGTCTAGCTGACATTAAGTGCACCATCTAAAAGAACATTATGAGTTCATCATCAGCCGCCTGTCATCCACTGCTGAATGTAGGCCTCTCCCAAAGCACGCCACCGCCCCCTATCCATTGCCGCTCCCATCCATCTATGTCCAGCAATCCTCTTCAGATCGTCGGTCCAGCGGGCAGGGGGACGTCTAACTCTACGAAATCCTGTATGTGGTCTCCACTCCAGAACCCATTTTCCCCATCGGCTGTCGGTTCTCCGACAGATATGACCAGCCCACCGCCACTTCAGCCCGCCTATCCGTAGAGCCACCTCACTCACCTTGGTTTGTTGTCGAATAAATTCGATTCTAAATCTGTCCCTCAAGGTTATTCCAAGCATGGATCTTTCCATGGCGCGCTGGGCGACCTTGAATCTGTAGACTAAACCTTTTGTCAGTGTCCACGTCTCGGCTCCGTACGTCATGACTGGCAGGACGCACTAGTTGAAGACTTTAGTCTTGAGGCATTGTGGTATTTTGGAAGTGAGAACATGACGTAATTTCCCAAAGGCCGCCCAAGCCAACTGAATTCTTCGGTCGGCTTCTTTCTCGAAATTGTTTCGTCCTAATTGTATGATTTGGCCAATTATGATATTATGAGGTAAATTATTTTTATATTGCTATTTTATTTTATATCACTGTATTTTATATTACTTGTTTTAGATTTATTTTTTGGACGATTGAAGTGTGCGCGGGAGATGCCTATTGGTGGCGATGAGGTTCGCAACCCATCACACCGCGTCTCTCGCGGGGGGCGAAAAGAAAACGATGGAGTGCCGCATCGGTTAAAGTGTGACAGTCCATTATTTCTGCCTATCCTTTAGGAGAGACGGTGGATGGTTAGTTAGTTAATTAGTTAGTTAGTAATAAATATTATGATTTAAGTGCCAACCCTGACGTAAGGAAGTGTAACATGGAATTGGCAGAAGAAGAATGAGAACAGAATAAATGCGGTAGAGATGAGATCCCTAAGACGTACTTAGTGGTAAAACGATGTACTCGTACAACAGTATTTCAAATGAATATTGAATAGAATGGGGGCTCAAAGTTTGGTAGGGTCACGGTGGTGCATATTCCGCTGGAAAATATGTGCCTATAAAATGCCGTGTAACGCCACAGTTGCATTCCATCAGCAACACTACCAATAGTCCTACTCCCTTGCGTCCACGAGTGGTCTCTAAGGCCCCGCGAGCCCCGGGCAATGTGGCCACTGGCATTAACAACAGCCATAGCAGATAGGGAGAGGATGAATGGCGAGTGTCCGGCGCCACAAAACCGGACCCCCCCCCCCCCAGCTAAGGGAAGGTGACCCCTACAGAAAAACCCATCAGAGAAGGCAACGGGAAACCACTCTGATTATCATTCCCAGGAAATCACTATGGCGAGAAACAGATGTCCTGGCTGCGCAACATTAGAGAGTGGACCGGAATGAGGACGGTGGATGACCTGTTTCGGGCGGCGCAGGACAGGGAGGTTTTCGACGGAGTGATCGCCAACGTCGGGGGGACCTGACACGGCACAAGAAGAAGAAGAAGATTGAATAGATGAATATTGGCAGAACGGGGTTTCAACTTAGAACGTCTTAAATATACTGTGGTGCGGAAGGCAAGGGGAAACTATTGCACTAAGCTAACTAACTCACTGACCATCACGCCGTCTCTTTGAAGTGGTAGGCAGTAACAATGGACTGCGACACTTTAACCGTTGCGGCACTTCATACTTGACTTTTCGCCACCGCGGGAGACGTCATGTGATGGGTTGCGAACCTCATCGAACCTCATCTCCCGCGCACACTTAGTAACTAAAACGTCAACAAAATAAATATAAAAATAATATATGTTAATGATATAAAAATTAAATAACAAAATAATAAAAACATAACACTTAATATAGTTTTTTTCGATGGTGCACATTTTGTTAGCTGGACGATCCGGACTTTAGTGTTTAATTTAAATGATTTTAATATATCACGTATCTGTCGCCGCCACCTAGTTAAATACGCCGCTCAATTGAACGGCTAGGCTGATAATGAAATGGCGGCATTCAATGAACTGACTAGGTCGGTAGTTGAATAAATTAAGATAGCTTCATGTTTTAGTTCTAATTTTTACCACTGCAACGCTAGCAGTCATCTAACAATGTTCAACTGTCAGTCGGCATTCGATAACATTTGTTTTTGTAAAAATTAACACGATTTTCAAACAAAAAGAGAGAGAGAGCTTGCGTATAGGGGATGTGGGATGTATTATTTAAAAAAACTAACTCTAACCTAAACGTACTGTTCTTCTTTACTACCGTACGAGTTTTGACATTGGTTTAGCGCTTGTACGGTTATAATGTTCATTAATTCACGATAATATAAAGTCACAATAACGTTGCTTTCAACATGTCGGCTAAGCGTCCGTTAGCCATGTCATTGAATTCCGGCATTTTATTATCGGCCTGGCGACGTTTAGCCTTTTGGTTGAACGTTGCGTTCAGCAAGTTGGCTAAGCCATGTCATTGAATGCCGCCATTTCATTATCAGCCTAGCCGTTCAATTGAGCGGCGTATTTAACTAGATGGCGGCGACATATCCACCGTTCTTTTAACTGTAATAAGGCACTTAAAACAAGCCAACTCCAGCAAGAACTTCAAAATGTTATCAAAGAAATTATTCAAATTGACATTGGAAAGGCAAGACGCTGTGAGATCGCGTGAGGAACACGAGAATGAGAGAGATATGTGAGGCTTAGGATGTTATAAGATGGAGCAGACATCGAAAAATGTACTGGTACGGTCATGTTCAAAGAGGCATTATCAAATGTGATTATGCCTTGTAAGAAAGATACTAATAGAAAACAGACGTTTTCATTCAAATTAATTACACATTACCATGTTACATATGGTAGTACTTATTTTTACGTTTTATGTATGTAATGAACAGTCATTTCAAATTAACTTAGTATTTTTTTTAATCTAAATACTTAAATTTTTATTATTTTACTATACAACTGTCCAAATTTCGATAAACAATAAAAATACTTCAAGAACAGGGATATTGAAAGAAAGGTTGGGGCAGGCAACAAAGTGAATGGTGCATTTAAAGTTGTTATCGCAAACGAAATCTATCCAAAAAAGCTAGAATGGCAGTGCACAATGGTGTTTTTCTACCGACCCTTATGTATGGAAGCGAAGCATGGAACTGGCAAAAGAAGGATGAAAGTAGAATTAATGTAGTATAAATGCGATCTCTAAAAGGAATATGTGGATAATCTGTGTATGATAGAGTGTCGAATAAAAATATAAGAAGTGAATGCAGTGCGAATGATGGTGTTATGAACAAAATAATGAAAGGATCATTAAGATGGTTTGTACTTATGGAAAGAATGAATGATGAAAGAATGGTAAAAAATATACATGTTAACGATGTTAATGAAACCAGAAATAGAGGAAGACCGAGGAAAACGTGGCACGATCAAATAAATCAAATATTGAATGTCGGCCATGTGAGCAGTCAGAGAAATCGACGCGCGTGCATGACACGATGTATGAATATGTTGAGGAAGCGAGAGAAATATGTTAGGAAGGAAAAGTGTGGCAGTCCATTATTTCTGCCTACCCCTTTGGGGAGACGGCGTGATGGTTAGTTACGAGTAGTTAGTAAGTTTTATAAATACAATACAAAACGTATTTTTCTAGAAGTTTTATTATATTTTTTGGGAATGACATACTTGCCTTGCCTTGCTAAGGTATTATCAAATGTGATTATGCCTTAGCAAAAAAGATACTAATAGAAAACAGATGTTTTCATCGCATAAACAACCCACCAAATCACCTTCCAACAATGTTCCCATCAGACGTAAGAGGAATAGCCACATGAGCTGAACCTCTGTTAGCCAGAAGATCCAAGTCCAAGTCCAAGTCAATTCGTAAATTACACTTTACCATGCTACATAGTGCTTATTTTTACGTTTTATGCATGTGACGAACAGTCATTTCAAATTAACGTAGTATTTTTTATCTAAATACTTAAACTTTTATTGTTTTACTATACAACTGTCCAAATATCGATAAACAATATAAATACTTCATGTTTTAACTCACCTATTAGGTTCAAAGCATCGAATACAATTTAATTATTCATTTCGGCTTTACAAATCACAATATTTACACGTATTTTTTCACCATTATCCAACGATTTCAATGAAACACATCCGAAATGTGATATCCAGGTGTACCGGGTATGTATACCAATACTGTATTAACACTATCTCTTTCAAATCAGGGATGTCAAAATGCTTTAAAAGTGAGCTTGTAACTTCGCACCTTATTCGCTTTTTAAATCATTGACTAAAGTGGAACATTTTTCTAAACATAAAGTAGGTACCTGCCACATTTAATCAATGTATCATTTAGCAAACATACAGATGAAAAGTGGACAAAAAGACTGCTGACTTGGAGACCGTGGACGGCGAAGAGAAGTGCAGGGCGACCGACACTACAGTGGAAGGATGATCTAAACAGACACATCGGAATAATCTGGATGCAGTCTGCACAGGACAGAATGACATGGAAGCAAATGGAGGAAGCCTTTGTCCAGGAGTGGACGGGAATAGGCTGAGGAAGAAGAAGAAGCAGAAGAAGACTGCTGTTACAAAAAATGACACATAAATTAATTAGTTTACGTCAATAGTTTACACTTCGAAATGAACAGTTAACTCTTCTAACTGAATAGTTAGCACTTCGAAATGAATAGTTTGCTCTACGAAATGAATAGTTGGCACTTTGAAATGAATAGTTTGCACTTCTAATTGAATAGTTAGTACTTCAAAATGAATAGTTTGCTCTGCGAAATGAATAGTTTGCACTTCGAAATGAATAGTTAGTACTTCAAAATGAATAGTTTGCTCTTCGAAATGAATAGTTTGCAATCTCAAAGAATAGTTTACACTTCTTAAAGAATAGCTTGCACTTCGAAATAAATAGTTAACACTTCGAAATGAATAGTTTGCACTTCGAAATAGATTGCAATTTAAAAGTTAAGAAGCAACCCTGATATAATATATAGAAGTGGAGCATGGAATTGCCAGAATAAGGATGAGAGCAGAATAAATGTGGTAAAGAAAAGATCCCTTTCGACAGAATTTCAAATGCTAATATAAGGGCGGAATGTAGAGCGGAAGAAAGTATTATGAACAAAATTATGAAAAGATCACTGCGTTTGAATATGGAACACATTTATGAAGAAACAATGATAAAGAATGTATACGTTAACGAATGGAGTACGAAGTCGTGGGTTTGAATGTACTCGTATACAAATACTTGTAGACAAATACTGGATTTAACTCACTGCAAATTAATTTTATCTCAATAGATACGTAGATGTAAATTGTTTTTTTTTTGGAAACAGAATATGGTGGTCGAGGCGTTTACAGGACTTATGACCTGTCATTGGTTGGGTTAAGCGATCGCTTTATGTAATACAACATTTCCCATTCCGACCTTCTCACGATCACCACGTCTGACAATTTTTTGAAAGACGTATATATTGTAATAATTCTGTAATTAAATAATTCTGATTTTGAAAATTTGGTTTGGTTCATGTGGTGCTCCTGTATAATTGGAGATATTTCGTGCAAAAGTGAATTGTTTTGGTCAATTTAATTGTTGCCGCACTTTATAATAGTTAATTGTGACACGTGATACGTTTGTACTGTTTTGCTGTTAAAATTATATTATATTTTTCGTTTTTATAAAGAATTTTGACAGGTGTAAAAATAAATTTTTCGTTTGTTCCAATGACAATTTGAATAATTTCTTCAATATTATTTTTAAGTTTTTGCTGGTTAAGTGCCTAATTACAGCCAATTTAAAAAACGGTGGATACGTGTAACATAAATTAAATATACACAAAAGTCCGGATCGTCCATGTCAACATGTGCAACATCGAAAAAAACATTATGTGTTATTACTTTATGTGCTTAATTTAAAAAAACGGTGGATACGTGGAACATAAATTAAATAGACAATATGTGCACCATCTAAAAAGAACATTTTGTGTTAAATTATTTTTATTTTATATCATTGTATTTTATATTATTTGTTTTAGATTTATTTTGTGGGTGTTGGACGATCGAAGTGTGCGCGGGAGATGCCTATTGGTGGCGATGAGGTTCGCGACCCATCACACCGCGTCTCCCGCGGGGCGAAAAGAGAAGGATGGAGTGCCGCCTCAGTAAAAGTGTGACAGTCCATTCTTTCTGCCTACCCTTTCGGGGAAACGGCGTGATGGTTAGTTAATTTAATTAGTGTATATATTGTAATATGTTGAGGAACACTTCACATATTTATGTTAAATCTACACTAGCGCCATCTATTAAGATTGTGTATTTTTTTTTGTTGTTGTTAAATTAATATTAAAGATACAACCCTGCATTCGGTTTGATGATACATCCGCACTATCTATCGTCGCTGATAGATAAGTTAAAGATACAGCTAATCCAGTGATCGCAAAATGTTGCCGTTACCATAAAGAATAATTTAAATTCTTTATTTTTTGTGAATGTATACTTATACTTGTATACGAATACTGGATTTCACCCACCGTGGGTTATTACCGTGGGTTAATTCTTTGGCATATAGATAGGAGTGACATCTCCAGGCGGCTTCTAACAATGCGCTAATGGCGATAGCCTTTCACATTGTGTTAATAAAGTAGTTCTGCTAAATGCTAAAATTAATCTCCATAGATGGTGTTAGTATGTGGATTATATAGAGTAATCTTAAAAAGATTAACAAATGTAATCAAAAATCTCATAGATGGCATGTTGAAACTGACATGTGAAATTAGGCATAGATTTGTAACATATATACAACTTTTAAAAATTTGTCTTACATGGTCATAAAGAAAAATGTGGAATGGGGAATGTTGTAATTGCATAAAGCGTGCGCTTAACCCAACCAATGACAGGTCATAAGTCCTGTAAACACCTTGATCAACCATATTCAGTTTCCAATTTGCAACTTCGTCTCTATTGAGATAGAATTAAATCTTAAATTCTTTAATTCTAAAATAAATATTATTATTTCTTTGTCTTCTTATTCTTCTTCTTCCTTGTTGTAGACCTATGTGGTTTGTTCTCCAGAGTGTTGCTCTTCCTGTGAGGTAGACTCCCAACTATCCCTCCGTATTTTATTTTATTTATTTATTTTAAATATATCTGGAATGAATGGTAAAAAATTATATGTTAATGATGTAAATGGAACCAGAAATAGAGGAAGACCGAGGAAAACGTGGCACGATCAAATAAATCAAATATTGAATGTCGGCCATGTGAGGAGTCAGAGAAATCGACGCGCGTGCATGATACGATGTATGAATGTTGAGGAAGCGAGAGAAATATGTCAGGAAAGAAAAGTGTGGCAGTCCATTCTTTCTGCCTACCGCTTCGGGGAGACGGCGTGATGGTTAGTTAGTTAGTTAGTTAAATATATCTAAAGCATTACAGATTTTTATTCCCAATACACTAAAGATACAAGTTAGAGATACACAATAATAAGTTATACATAATAAATTAATAAAAAGAGCGAGAAACATAAGATGCATGACAAATTAATAAAATAAATATACCATACAATTATAATAAAGATAGTACTTCCCTCAGTAAATACGTAAAACTCCGAGGTGATACGATTAAGCAAAGATATTGCTCTACCTACCGGCATAACCATTGGCAGGTTGGTTCTGCATCGCGGGAGATAAAATAATCTATGGCCCCTTTGTCGAAGATAATTATCAGGGACGAACAGACCTACATCACTCAGGATTTCTGAGTTGTGTATACAACCGTCTATCAGTCGAAAGAAATGAACACCAAAGTGAATGTCTCGTCTCCTCTCGAGTGACTGGTAGCCTAGAAGGTCTTCCACGAGGACGAGTCCTATGAGGCTGATTATGCAATGCAATATAGGGGAGTCTGATGATGTCAATTATTTGAACATGACCGTACCAGTGCTTTTTTCGCTGTCTGCTCCATCTTATGATATCCTCAGCCTCACATAACTCTCTTATTCTGGTGTTCCTCACGCGATCTCTCAGTGTCTTGCCTGCTATCGTTCTTAGTATCTTCATCTCGGAAGTCTTCAAAACTTGTTTGGTCCTTACTGTGTCTGCCCTTGCTTCGACGCCATATGTTATTATTGGTATACGCATGCTCTATAGATTCTCATTTTACTCTTAGTGGCCATTTAATTTAATTAATTTTTAATTTATTGTGATACATAAAAAAACTAAGTTGTAAAGTATAGGTTACGTTTACAATAGAATAAAAAAAGTTGTTTTTGAAATTTCATGCAGTAGCAATTCATTATAAATAATGAGAGAAAAAAAAAGATTTATTTTTTAATGTAAAGTGAGGATGGATCACCACACTGTTCTATCCTTACATAACTCTTCTATTGCGCTTCTTCTACACTCACACACCGTGACACGCATGCTCGTCGATTGATCCGACTTCGAATACGGCCGCCTTTCAGTAATTGATTGATTTGGTCACGCCATGCCTTCCTTGGCCTTTCTCATTTACTTTTTCCAGACGTTTATTTTCCAGCTTATTTATATATTTTTAACAAATATGTACGAAAGGGAAACATGGAACTGGCAAAAGAAGGATGAAAGTAGAATAAATGTGTGGTTAATCTGTATATAATAGAGTGTCATAAAAAATAAATGCATTGCGAATGAAAGCGTTATGAACAAAATAATGAAAAGGTCATTGGGATGGTGTGGACACATGTAACAATTGAATGAATAACAAATGGTAAAAAAAGTATATGCTATTGATGTAAACGGAAAAATAAATAGAGGAAGACCAAGGATAACGCGGCACAATCAAAAATGTCGGCCACGTTAGGAGTCAGAGTAAAGAAACCATCACGTCATTTCCCGCAGAGATGGACCGCCACACTACTCTATCCTAACACACCTCTCTAGCTTCCTCCACACTCATACAAAGAGTCATACACGCACGTTGATTCTTTCGACTTATAACAGGACCAACCTTTAAAATTTTATTAATTTGGTCATGCCATGTTTTTTTCGGTCTACCCCGACTCCGTTCTCCATTTACATCATTAACGTATACTTTCTTAACCATTTTTTCTCCATCTGTCCGAACAAACGCAGCGATCCTTTCACTATTTTCATTTCAATTTTAATTTATTTAAATATATCCAAAGCATTATGAGTTATTCTTCAATACACTAAAGATACAAGTTATAGATACACAATAATTAGTAATCCCACACCTCGATATGTGCAAGACAGATTGTTATATTTATGAACTAATTTTGAAATGGTATGTACAGGTTGGATTAATTGGTTTAATTCCATTATTAGAGGCAGAACAGGAGTGTCGGACATCATCGGAAGAGTGGCAGCGCTAAAATGGCATGCCGCTCGCAGCCCTGATGATAGATGAACTGTAACCCGAAACCCAGGACGTCCTCAACTTCGATGGAGGGACGACATTGGATGCGTGTTGCCCAGGATCGACAGACATTGAATCAGATGGAGGAGGCCTACGCCCAGGAGTGAACGAATATAGACTCATGATGATGATGATACAAAACATTGAAACACCTACATTCAACATTTTAAATATTTCTGGAATGGGTAAAATTCTGCAACAATGAAAGTTCATTGTATGGAATGAATGCTTTAAATTATCAACTGATTTCTGTAGAATCACACTCCAAAGGAGAATTGATTCAATGTATATTTCCAGACATCACACAAATTTACAAATTTCGTCATTGGTTAAGTGAATGTGCATTATTTGCTTCATCTAATGGACATCAAAATCAAGAGTTTTGTTTCTCTAAACATTGTATTTCTAAGAGCATTATTATAACCTTGAATGGTATATGTATGAATGTTTTATGCAAATGTGATATAGTATATTTATTTGTTTTTTTAATTTCACTTAAAATATTAAGGAAAAAATTAAGACTGGACGTTACAAAAATGGTTTAAAAATAAAGCTGAAAAAGATAAATATTAACTTTTTTTGGGTGGCATCTTTAGGGTAACGTTTTAACTACACTATATTATTAAATCATAACGCGCTTTTGCACAGCTATGTTTAAGACCAATTGGCATCAAAAACTCATTTCAGACTTTTTGTAAACTTGCCACCTTGGTAATGCCCAGCCTTCAATTGTTCAACTCACATTAGTATTATTCAAGTTCACAGCAAGTTTGCTTGGATTAAACAAATGTTTTAAAGATATGAACTGAATTAGGATACACACATTCTTACACCTATACACATGTCATTTTATCCAATAAAATAATTGATATTGAACTTTAATTGTATTTCTTTAATATATATTGGGTGTATTTATATACTCTAATATAGCAATAGCGAAGCGTTGCCGGGTCAGCTAGTACATAATAAAAAGAACGAGAAACAGAAGATGCATGACAAATTAATAAAATGTGTATACAATTATAATAAAGATAGTACTTCCCTCAGGTGAGCCAAACTGTCACAAAATACGTCAAACTCCAAGGTGATACGATTTAGCAAAGATATTGCTCTACCTACCGGCATAACCATCGGCAGGTCGGTTCTGCATCGTGGGAGATAAAACAATCTATGGCCCCTTTGTCGAAGATAATTATTATTAATTTTCTTCATATATATATTTTTTTTAAAAACTAATACCAAGGATTTTAATCAATGATATTAGAGTTTATTTTACAATATTCAATGTGAGCAGAAAATAGCTCATTAATATGAAGAAGGAATCTGGTCGTGTCCAGGCTTGAACCCATGTCCCCTGGATCAAGAACCAAGTGTTCTATCCCCTAGACCAGGTTCATAATACCTTCTTCCGCTTTACATTTCTTTCTTATATCAGCATTTGAAATTCTGACTGCATTATTTCTTAACACCACAAATTAAGTGCTTCATAAGAAAATGGATTTATACATGTATTTCCAATATTATTATTTTCGACAAAGGGTCCATAATGCACAATGGTGTTCTTCTACGGACTCTTATGTATGGAAGCGAAGCATGGAACTGGCATAAGAAGGATCAAAGTAGAATAAATGCAGTAGAAATGAGATCTCTTAGACGAATGTGTGGATACTCTGTGTATGATAGAGTGTCGAAAGAAAATATAAGAAGTGAATGCGGTGCGAATGATGGTGTTATGAACAAAATAATGAAAGGATCATTAAGATGGTTTGGACACATGGAAAGAATGAATGAAGAAAGAATGGTATAAAAAGTATATGTTAACGATGTAAATGGAACCAGATCAAATAAATCAAATATTGAATGTCGGCCATGTGAGGAGTCAGAGAAATCGACGCGCGTGCATGACACGATGTATGAATGTTGAGGAAACAAGAGAAATATGTCAGGAAAGAAAAGTGTGGCAGTCCATTCTTTCTGCTTACGTTGGTTAGTTAGTTAGTTTTTTTTATTTCCTATGTAAAAACTGTTTTAAAATCTTTGTGATTATTGTAAAAAAAACGTGTTTTTACAATAAACACCTTACTTTATAACCCCTTTAAGCACATTTCAATACTCGTAAACATAATACACGCTTATGTAATTAAACGAATGGTAGATATACAATACTATACTATAATGTCAAATAATACTATTGTTTTAACAGTTTATGTCGTTCTCCCGATGATGAAGGTATGAAACCTCGAAACACATCGAGAAAAATAAATCAAAAGTGGAAAAAACAGTGTCTTAATTCAATAGTCCATTGTTTTGTCCGAAACACAATGATACTTCAACAGTATTAACTGTTCAATTTACGGCATCACATTTTCTTTGTTTATTTTTCGCGACAGCTGTTTCGTCAACCTATGTTGACATCATCAGGTGTTAATAACTAATGATGTAAACATCGGTTAACGAAACAACTGTCGCGAAAAATAAATAAATAAAATTGTGATACGATAAAGAGCGTTTTATAATTTAACAGTTAATAGTGTCTTAGTTAGCGAAGCATGGAACTGGCAAAGGAAGGATGAAAGTAGAATAAATGCAGTAGAAATGAGATCTCTTAGACGAATGTGTGGATATTCTGTGTATGATAGAGTGTCGAATGAAAATATAAGAAGTGAATGCGGTGCGAATGATGGTGTCATGAACAAAATAATGAAAGGATCATTAAGATGGTTTGGACATATGGAAAGAATGAATGAAGAAAGAATGATAAAAAAATTATATGTTAATGATGTAAATGGTACCAGAAATAGAGGAAGACCGAGGAAAACGTGGCACGATCAAATAAATCAAATATTGAATGTCGGCCATGTGAGGAGTCAGAGAAATCGACGCGCGTGCATGACACGATGTATGAATGTTGAGGAAGCGAGAGAAATATGTCAGGAAAGAAAGGTGTGGCAGTCCATTCTTTCTGCCTACCCCTTCGGGGAGACGGCGTGAAGGTTAGTTAGTTAGTTAGTTAGTGTCTTAAGCTTATCGAAATCTTCTTCTTCTTCTTAAACAGCCGTGTCGTCCACTGCTGGACATAGGCCTCCCCCATACTTCTCCACGTATGACACGTCTTAAGGGGGGTGGTTGGCATTACAACGCCACGCTTGCCAGACGGGTTGGCGAGGTGTCCTTCCATGTTGGCCTATGAATCAATATTATCCACCGAGGTTAATGACTCGATCTCTAACATTTCGCATAGTTTATCAAAATCAAATATGATTAACTTATTGAACGCTAAGGCATTAACACTGTGGAATATACTAAGTAAATTGAAAGAAATTTTGTTTAATCCACTAAATATTAAAAAAATATTTAAAAACACGACATGTTTCAGAGGATACCTCCATCTTCAGGTGTAAAAATATAATAAAATATTAAATAATAATAATAAATTATGATAATCAAAAAATTGTAATTTAGAAAAAACATACAATTGAAAAGACATAGGTATTTTATATAACTAACTAACTAACTAACCATCACGTCGTCTCCCCGAAGGGGTAGGTAGAAATAATGGACTGCCACACTTTTCTTTCCTGACATATTTCTCGCGCTACATTCATACATCGTGTCATGCACGCGCGTCGATTTCTCTGACTCCTCACATGGCCGACATTCAATATTTGATTTATTTGATCGGGCCACGTTTTCCTCGGTCTTCCTCTATTTCTGGTTCCATTTAACATAAAAAAAAATTACCATTCTTTCTTCATTCATTGTTTCCATATGTCCAAACCATCTAAATGATCCATTCATTATTTTGTTCATAACACCATCATTCGCACCGCATTCACTTCTTATATTTTCATTCGACACTATCATACACAGAGTATCCACTCATTCGTCTAAGAGATCTCATTTCTACTGCATTTATTCTACTTTCATCCTTCTTTTGCCAGTTCCATGCTTCGCTTCCATACATAAGGGTCGGTAGAAGAACACCATTGTGCACTGCCATTCTAGCAATTTTGGATAGGTTTTTGTTTGCGATGACCACTTTAAGTGCACCATTCACTTTATTGCCTGCCCCAACCCTTCTTATAGGAAATTGTAATATCTACTTCAACTCCATAGTAATATACTTATGAAATTGAAAATAACTGTTTTTAATCCACTAATTATTAAAAAACACGACATGTTCGGAGGATACCTCCATCTTCAGGTGTAAAAATATAATAAAAACTAATCAAAGAAAGATGATTTTAAATGCGTATAAAAACGCATTTAAAATTCGATACAATAATTCAAATTTAAGAATTTACCTGGGCTATTTGTTATAACTAAAAACTAACTAACTAACCATCACGCCGTCTCCCCGAAAGGGTAGGCAGAAAGAATGGACTGTCACACTATAACCGATGCGGCACTCCATCCTTCTCTTTTCGCCCCGCGGGAGACGCGGTGTGATGGGTTGCGAACCTCATCGCCACCAATAGGCATCTCCCGCGCACACTTCGATCTTCCAACATCCACCAAATAAATCTAAAACAAATAATATAAGTTGTAGTAATTTATTTTTTTGTATCAGTAAGAACTAATAAACAATATTAAATAATAATAATACAGGATGATAATATACAAAAATATTAAAATATGTAATTTAGAAAAAAACATACATTTTAAAGATATAATTTATATAGAAATTAATAAATGATTAATTAGCATTTGATTGGGAATGGGAGCTTGGGAGATTAAAAGTAGATGGGGTATTTAAGGAGAAAGGAGTAAAAGGAGGAATCTGATTATTAATTATGTTTTCGCTTTGTTTAGTCGCATTCGTCAGCGTGTCGTGCGATATCACCAGATGTACAACTCCATAGTACTCGTACATACATAAATAAAATGAATGAAAACGTCTGTTTTATAAAAGTTTTATTATATTTTTTAGTAATGACATGTTTCGCCCTTCTAAAGAATAATCAGACTTGGACTTGGATCTTCTGGCTTACAGAGGTTCAGCTCATGTGGCTATTCCTCTTACGTCTGATGGGAACATTGTTGGAAGGTGATTTGGTGGGTTGTTAGTTTATTCGGGGGCATGATTTGTGTGGCCCGGAGTGTTCCTCTGAAGAAGGATTTTTATTGTGGGCGCTTTTGGGCGCTTGTGGCGGCTGGAGGTGTTTGGGTCGTAATTTGAGAGGACTTTTATTGTGGGGTTAGGATGTGAAGGGAGTCCTTTGCAAAAACGTTCGGCAAGTTTCAGAATGAATTCATTTATCATTGGGATTCCCGATTCTAGGTGCAGTTGTGTGATCCTGGTCCATGAAGACGCACCAAGCGATAAACGGATAGCCTTATTTTGCAGGATTTGGAATTTTCGTATGTGACTCGAAGCTGCAAAACCCCAGATTGGAGCTGCGTAAGTGAAGATCGGCCTTATGACCGTTTCGTACTTAAGAGCGATTTTCACTACTTTTAGCAAATATAATTCAAAGAAAAACATCAAAAGAAGAGTTGGTGCTGGGAATAAAATAAATGGCGCATTCAAAGTCATTACTGCACATAGAAACATATCCACATAAGCAAAGTTGGCAGTACACAATGGAGTTCTAGTGCCAACCCTCATCTATGAAAGTGAAACTTGGAGCTGGCAAAAGAAGGATGAAAGCAAGGTAAACGCCGTAGAAATAAGATCACTAAGAAGAATGTGCGGAAAAAACGTTGTATGATAGAATACCGAACGATGAAATAAGAAAGAAATGTAAGGCAGATGACTGCATCACGGATAAAACTAAAAAATGATCCCTGAGATGGTTTGGACATATGGAACGAATGGATGAGAGTAGAATGGTTAAAAATTTGTACACAAGCAGCGTGAGTGGAAAAAGAAGCTGAGGACGACCGAAGAAAACATGGCATGACCAATTTAATCAATTATTAATTAAGGCGGCCACATTCGAAGTCGGAATAATCGGCGTGCGTGTGTGGTGCGATGTATAAATGTAGAGGAAGCCCGAGAGGTATGCCAGGACACAGCATTGTGGCGATCCATCATCTCTACCTACCCGTCCGGGAAAATTGCGTGATGGTTAGTTAATTAGTTTTTAATAAATATATATTTGATCCACTATCTACGATTCTTCCGTTTATTTATTTTATTGGCATTTGGGAGGATCAAATACGCCACAGCTGCAACCGCTTCTGATGACAGATTGGTGTTGAATCACTCGAAATGCTTTCGCCGCATGCTATAAGCAACGGTAAACGGTTCTATTAAGTTGAAGAAAGTGTTTGCAGATGTTTAGATACTATTTATGCAAACATCCCAAAAAACAAATAAACGAACTTCAATCTGCGTTCAATGCAGCAGCAAGACTTATTAAAGGCATTCCAAAAAAGTCCCATATAACACAGCATCTCAAAGAACTTCACTAGCTTAAAAGTCCAGAAAGAATCCAGTATGAACTCTGCTGGACAGTCTTCAAAGCGCAACATGGAATGGCACCAAGTTATATATCTGAACTCTGTATAACGGACAGCCTAAATACAATAAAATCCACACTTCGCTCGGCGAACTCCTCGGCAATAGGAAGATTAGTTGAGCCGAAGCGTTGCCCCAGTACAAATTTCGGGGATCGAGCATTCGCGGTAGCCGGTCCATCAGCTTGGAACAATCTCCCTTCACACCTCAGATGCATAAATGATCCGACAGATTTCAGATCTAAACTGAAAACCCATATTTTTCATATTTCATCTTCTTCTTCTTTCCGTGTCCTGTCAGGTCTCCCCAGCGTTGACTATCACCCTTGAGTAGGCCTCCCTGTCCTGGGCAGCTCGGAACAGCTCCTCCACGGTCCTCAGGCCCGTCCACTCTCGGATGTTCCTCAGCCAGGAAACCTGCCTTCTCCCAACACCTCGTCGACCCTCAGGATCAGATGTAACAGTGCGTACTTTTCGCCTCTCAGAACATGGCCCAAGTAGGACACCTTTTATGTTGTTCAGCAACTCTCTGTCAACTCTGACTCTATGGAGAACGTTTGTGTTGCTGACCATGTCAGTCCAGGAGATGCGTAACATCCTTCGGTGTATCCACATCTCAAAGGCCTCTAATCGGTTCATAATATTGACTTTAAGGGTCCATGACTCCACCCCGTATAACAGCACTGACAAATCATATTTCGTACCCAAATTAAACATATATATTTTGTTCTACTATACTTTCTAACCGATCGCGAAAATCAGATGCAGCGTTCACATTTAGATTTTTAGATTTAAAACACGTCTTAATGCGCCCTTGAGGTGATTACATCACAAAAACGGCGCTTTAAAAGTTAGCATATTATTATTATTATCAGCACTTCGTATTTTCATCCATCAACACTTTCCAACTATCAAATTGCTCGTAATATTTCATACCGTGGATGCTGATCAACTTTTGAATCGAGCACGGGTTTAGTTTCACGCGTACGTTGCGAAATCTTTCTTCATGGACCCTCTTGATCCCCAAGGACTCGGCGACGACTCCTGTGAGGAACACGTCTTCCAGATGTATGTACGTGCGATTCAAGGACTCTTTAAACATTGCTGAAGCCAGAGAAGCAGCAAGAAGATAACTTCCCCCTGTCGTAAAATCTGGATAAACTTTTTTTTCGTACTGTTCTTTTGGAACGTGATATTTATGTTTAACATTTCTATGCGGTCGCCAACCTTTAGCTAGTCTCCCAAATATAGTATTATTTTGTATCGCGTGTTGATCTATAAACTTTAGTAATAAAGGCATGTTTATATACATATCATCGTCTACTTTTAGCATAAATTTTGCACTGTAACAATATTTTGAAACCCATTCCATTATAGCAACAGATTTTAAAGTTAGATTATGATAGCTCTCTTGAAAGCGGCTTAGAATTATATCAGAATACAAGCGATTCTCTTCTTCTATCGCACTTGCCACGTCTGCTTCTTGTGTTTGTCCGATCATAAACGCGATTGAGACGTCTCTTCTGTTAGCAAAGTTCCCCCAAGTTCCTCTCACGGCCGATCTTGCTTTTGAGTTCTTCGGAGATGAGTTGATCACAGCCACAAGTTTGAGATATCTACCTCGATCTGTGCACAAATGCGGACTGGGTGAAATGAATCCCAGAACATAATATGCCCCCAAAAAACCATCTTCATATTTCGTTGTTGGAAACTCTAAAAGATCTGGTTCAATTGTTGAAACCTTGGTTGACCTTTCAGTAAATGTTAAATAAAATATATAGACCATTAATATGCCGCATGTTAGGAACACCAGCAAATGAAGATTATTCGACGCTGTGAGGGTCGGTCCATATTGGAAACTGAATATCTTCCTTACCTGAAATGAAAAATGTTTGAATACATTATTAAATTTTTTATTGTATAAAAGTGTAAACGCGCTGAGCGTACTTACAGCAAAGAATACCTACAGCAAATAATATCTACAGCAAAGACTACATACAGCAAAGAATACCTTCAGCAAATAATACCGACATCAAAGAATACCTAGGTACAGCTAAGAATATCTATAGCACTTAATATCTTCAGCAAAAAATACCATCATACAGAGTATTCGCACATTCGTCTAAGAGATTTCATTTCTACTGCATTTATTCTATAATACTTTCATCCTTCTTTCGCCAGTTCCATGCTTCTCTCCCATACATAATGGTTGGTAGAAGAACACCATTGTGAACATAAAAAAAAACTAATAAATATAACTAACTAACTAACTAACCATCACGCCGTCTCCCCGAAGGGGTAGGCAGAAAGAATGGACTGCCACACTTTTCTATCCTGACATATTTCTCTCGCTTCCTCAACATTCATACATTGTGTCATGCACTGACTCCTCACATGGCCGACATTCAATATTTGATTTATTTGATCGTGCCACGTTTTCCTCGGTCTTCCTCTATTTCTGGTTCCATTTACATCATTAACATATAATTTTTTAACCATTCTTTCTTCATTCATTCTTTCCATATGTCCAAACCATCTTAATGATCGTTTCATTATTTTGTTCATGACACCATCATTCGCACCGCATTCACTTCTTATATTTTCATTCGACACTCTATCATACACAGAGTATCCACAAATTCGTCTAAGAGCACTTAATATCTTCAGCAAAAAATACCATCATACAGAGTATTCACACATTCGTCTAAGAGATCTCATTTCTACTGCATTTATTCTACTTTCATCCTTCTTTCGCCAGTTCAATGCTTCTCTTCCATACATAAGAGTCGGTAGAAGGACACCATTGTGAACATCAAAAAAAAACTAATAAATATAACTAACTAACTAACTAACCATCACGCCGTCTCCCCGAAGGGGTAGGCAGAAAGAATGGACTTTTCTTTCCTGACATATTTCTCTCGCTTCCTCAACATTCATAAATTGTGTCATGCACGCGCGTCGATTTCTCTGACTCCTCACATGGCCGACATTCAATATTTGATTTATTTGATCGTGCCACGTTTTCCTCGGTCTTTCTCTATTTCTGGTTCCATTTACATCATTAACATATAATTTTTTTACCATTCTTTCTTCATTCATTCTTTCCACATGTCCAAACCATCTTAATGATCCTTTCATTATTTTGTTCATGACACCATCATTCGCACCGCATTCACTTCTTATATTTTCGTTCGACACTCTATCATACACAGAGTATCCACAAATTCGTCTAAGAGCACTTAATATCTTCAGCAAAAAATACCATCATACAGAGTATTCACACATTCGTCTAAGAGATCTCATTTCTACTGCATTTATTCTACTTTCATCCTTCTTTCGCCAGTTCAATGCTTCTCTTCCATACATAAGGGTCGGTAGAAGGACACCATTGTGAACATCAAAAAACCTATTAATTATAACATTATGTATATTTCAAATAGCAGATTTTAAATTAATTTTAATACTCACACTTTGCGCTTTAAAAATCCGCATATTCCATATATAATACTCGTAGGTACTATTGCACCAAAACCATTGTTTAATGTGCAAAAAAAAACTTTGAATGTTGCCTTTGCGATAAGAACACTCCCCAAGATTTCATTTGTCCTATTTAACTAATTAACCTATTGTCACTTTGGTTGTTTTATTAATCCATACCTTAGTAGAAAAATAAATTCAAAACTTGTGAGAGAAGGATTTTGTGTTATAAACCAACGATTAAAATCGATTCAATGATATTAAAAAGCGATTCAGGACTTGGAAAAGCGATTCGGGTCTTAGAAAAGCAATTCGGGGCTTAGAAGAGCGATTCGGGTCTTTAAAAATCGATTTGGGGGTTTAAAAAGCGATTTATAGTTTTCAAAATATGTGCACAATTGTGTTCTTCTACCGACCCGTATGGAAGCGAAGCATGGAACTGGCAAAAGAAGGATGAAAGTAGAATAAATGCAGTAGAAATGACGAATCTCTTAGACGAATGTGCGGATACTCTCTGTATGATAGTGTAATTGATGGTGTTATGAACAAAATAATGAAAGGATCATTAAGATGGTTTGGACGCATGGAAAGAATGGTAAAAAAAATTAGGAGTAGAAATAGAGGAAGACCGAGGAAAACGTGTCACGATCAAATAAATCAAATATTGAATATCGGCCATGTGAGGAGTCAGAGAAATCGACGCGCGTGCATGACATGATGTATGAATGTTGAGGAAGCGAGAGAAATATGTCAGGAAAGAAAAGTGTAGCCGTCCATTCTAGCCGTTAGTTAGTTAGTTTGTTAGTTAGTCAAAATATGTACGAAGCTTTACCTTTTTATTCAAGATTAGGTACGTTTTTTCTACTTGATGATGACCAGTAACGCCAACACCGGTTATTCGACAATCCGCCACATGGATCTGCCTTCGGCGATGCTGATAGGGACAGCAATTCAATTCAGAGCAGACTCGAAAGTGGTTCTGTGATATGGAGTCCTCACGAGGCGAGACATTCCGTTATGCTGGAGATGGTTCAGAAAAAAATTCTGAGGTATCTGTAGCATGAAAGAGTATCGTAAATAGTTATCCGTGGCTCTATCCCACGGCATTTCTTTTAGGAATGGTCGGAACCAATTTTTCTTTTCTGAAATTATATTTAAAAATACAAGGATTACAAAAAATATATATTGTTTCTTGAACAATGATGTAAAACTCCGTATTAAATAATTAATATGATGTTAGGGACCCGTTGTGGTTGGGACTATAACATATACTTCTTCTTCTTCTTCTTCCCTTTTGGTAGACTCAGGAGTCTGTTATTTCAGGCGGGTCCTCTTGAGATGCTGAACTCCAGCTTTCTCTCCACCGTTTCTGGGGTCTTCCTGGTCGGCGTTGTCCGTTTGGCGTTCCATGGAGAGCTATGTGTGGTATTCTATTTGAGCTCATCCTTTCTACGTGTTGATGCCAGTATCGCCGTCTTTGACGTCCCCATCTGACCACATCTTCGACCTCGCAGATTTCTCGGATTGCTGTATTCCTAACTCGATCACGTAGGGTCTTGCCAGCTATAGCGCGGAGCGTTTTCATCTCGGTTGTCCTGAGCATGCTCTTTGTCTTGACAGTGTCTGCCCTCGATTCAATGCCATATGTGAGGATTGGTCGCACACAGGTCTTATAGATGCGTATAACATATACGATTATATATAAAATAATAACTCTTTTTTTTTTGTGAATGTATACTTATACTTGTATACGAATACTGGATTTCACCCATTTTTTAACACAATGTGAAAGGCTACCCCGCCTATTAGCGCATTGTTAGAAGCCGCCTGGAGATGTCACTCCCATCTATATGCCAAACATTAGACCAGATATGATTACAATATTTTTTTGCGAATGTATACTTATACTTGTATACGAATACTGAATTTCACCCATTGCGGGTTATCAATTCATGATTTAATTGTATCTCAATAGAGACGAAGATGCAAATTGGAAACTGTATATGGTTGATCAAGGTGTTTACAGGACTTATGACCTGTCATTGGTTGGGTTAAGCGCACGCTTTATGTAATTACAACATTCCCCATTCCAATAATGGTTTATTATAAATTAATTCAATATAATTGTTTATTATAAATTAATTCAATATAATTGTTTATTATAAATTAATATAATAATTTACACAATGAAATGCGTTGTCGACCATGTAATACTTTAATAATAAGATAGGAAAAAGTATATTGCTCTCTGTATGAAATTCTGAATAGCTCTGATTCTGGATGGAGGGGGTGTCTCTATATAAGCCAAATGAAACAATGGTCTTCGGACTGTACAAAAAATATCTCTTAAATAATATGTAGGGTTGAAAATAAATAAATCAATATGAAACATGGCAGGAACACCAGTAATACTTCTTCTTTTCTTCTTCTTCTCCTAATAGACCTTTGGTCTGTTCCTGAAATCAGGCTGGCCTCTCTTGGAAGGTTGACACACAACTATCTCTCCATCTCTTCGCCGGTCTTCCGGGGGGATGGCAGCCGGAATGGAATCTGATGCGCCACAGCATGTGGGATTCTGGTGGGATCCATCCTCTGCATGTGCGCATTCCAGTATCTTCTGCGTTGTCTGACCCATCTCACGACATCCTCAACCTTGCAGATCTCGCGGATAGCCGTATTCCTCACCCTATCTCGAATAGTCCTTCCTGCTATCATCCTCAGCGTCCTCATCTCTGCCACCCATACTTTAGCCTTCGTTCTTGTGGTATCCGCTCTGGTCTCAATGGTATAGGTATGTCAGTATAGGGCTTACGCAGGTTTTATTTATATTCTGACCTTACTGTCAGTTCTCATAAGCCTTGTTGACTTGTCCTATTGTTTCACTGACAAGATAATTTTGACTGAGCAGATCCACTCCCAGTAATACTATTCCTTAAAATGTAAACAATAACATTGCGCGAATTGTTAAACGTCTCCCATGAAGCATAATATATTGTCCTAATTGTATTGTCTGTTAGAAGTTGCGTCCATTGACAAGTACCCCATGAATCAATAAAAGGTTGTCCGGTTACAAGCTTGGGTTCGCATGACAATAAATCTTAAAAGAAATGGATAACACAATTCGCAATACGGAAGAGTAGGTACTAAACAACGAATGAAAACATATGTTATATACAAGTTCTATTAAAAATTATGGGAGTAAAATATTTCGCCTTTCTAAGGCATTATCAAACGGAATATTGAAGACGGGAGAGAAGGTTGTGAGGAAAGAACAATGTGGTAGTCTATTATCTCTGCCTACCCCTACGTGAAACGGTGATGCTTAGTTAGTTACTTACTTAGCCAAAGGGTTAAGATTTGTATCGTCTCATAATTGATAATGCAATGTTTGTTTTGCTTTATCAGAGATAACAAATCGACGCCATATAGTTTACAACTTCCTGTCAGAATATCCTAATTTTTATAAACAAGTGTAAAATGGAAGACGGCCTTCGTGGCAGAGTGGTTACGAGCTCTGACTTCCATGCCGAAGGTCCTGGGTTCGATTCCCGGCGATGGCAGTGTGATTGTCACACTGTCTTTGGTCTTGTGTAGAATTCACGTGACAATAAAATGGCGATAGATTGGCTACCTATCACATGTCACGAGAATCAATATAATAGCTAAAAAAAAAAAATGTATACAGTAATTGGGTCCAAACGACCTGTTGTGTACATAAAAAAAAAAAAAAAAAAAATTCTCTTTTCTTAAATATATTAATGTGCTCAGAGTACTGTACAATTCATTGGTTCGGAGCAGACTCGAAAGTGGTTATGTGATAAGGAGTCCGCACAAGGCGAGATATTCCCTTATGCTGGAGAGGGTTCAGAAAAAAATTCTGAGGTTCTCTCTACATGAAGGAGTATGGTAGCTATCCATGGCTCTATCCCACAGTGTTTCTTTTGGGAATGTTGGGGTTTAATTCTCTGCAGCTTCGAAGAGACGGGTTTCTCATAACCCATTTCTTTAGATTAATTAGAGGATATTTTGAAAACTCAACCGTGCTGGAGGGTGTAGGTCTTTTTGTTCCCGACAGATATCTCCAACAACGCCAGCATAGATTGTTCTTTCTTCCGGCCGCAAGAACCAACCTGCCTCTAATAATGCCGGTGGGAAGAGCAACAAGATTACCTCGGAGATCAACGTCTTTCATATTAGTGAAAGTACGTTCAGAAGAAAAATACTCTTAACTTTAGAGAGTATCTTGTCTTCCTAAAGTTAAACCATCTCTCATGCGTTCCTGATTCTTTACGCTTTCTCAAATAGATGCCTTAAACTGTTTTTATCTTTGTAATATCTTTTGAGTGAATAAATAAACTGATATAATATTATAATGATATAGTAACCCTTGTGAGTGTGCTATCATTGCAATTTGCAATCCATTTTTTCTGAGATATTGCAATAAGTAACTGTATTTTATAAATCAATCAAGTACTTTAAGTTATGGCCACCAAATGAATTGTAATCACAGCGATATTCTGCTGTTGCCTAAGAATCATTTTTAAATCAATGAATTTTGTAATCACTGCAATATTAAAATCATTTGTTGCCTTAATATCATTTTTAAATCAATAAATGTATTATATATTGTAATCACTTTGCCTTTGATCATTCTTTTGTTGCCTTGAAATCATTTTTAATCAATATATTTTGCAATCACTGTGATCTTTATTTTAATTTAAGAAGACTGGCGCCAAGGAATTAAATCAGCGGTATTGGAAATTATTTTACAATGTCCAATGCGAGCTGAAAATATAGCTCTTTAATCGGGAACTGGATTGTGTCCAGTATTGAACCCAAGTCCCGTAGCCAAGCGGTAGCCAAGCGTTCTTTCCCCTAGGCCAGCACGCGGATATTTGTACTGGAGGGTGTTCGGCTTTTTGTCCCCGATAGATATCTCCGACAGCGACAGCACAGATTGTTTTACCTACCGGCTGCCAGAACCAATCTGCCTCTGGTGACACCGGTGGGAAGAGCAATTAGTCTGCTGAACGCGGTCTCCTCGGAGATCGACGTCTTTCATGTTAGTGAAAGTACGTTCAGAAGGCAAATACTCTTAATTCTGGAGAGTATCCTGTCTTCCTAATGTTGAACCATCTCTTATGCGTTTCTGGTAGTATACTATATATAATATGTTATTTTACCTGTTCTCAATAGATGCCTTAAAAATAAAATTTGTAATGTCTGTTGATGAAATAAACTGATTTGATTTGATTTGATTTGATATTTTCTTTTAAAAAGACTAATACCAAGGATTTAAATCAATGATATTAGAATTTATTTTTACCATCTTCAATGTGAGCAGAAAATAGCTCATTATTATGAAGAAGGAACCTGGTCGTGTCCAGGCTTGAACCCGAGTCCTTTGGATCAGGAGCCAAACGTTCTCTCCCCTAGACCACCACCCGATATCTTGCATATTCATTCTGCAATCACTTTAATGTTAGGTACAATGAAATAACGTAATCATTACGATCTTGAAATCATTCTGTTGTTGGCTTAAAATGTTGTTTTAACTAACTAACCTACACGCCATCTCCCGAAGCGATAAGCAGAAATAATGGACTGCCACACTATTCTTTCCTGATATTTCTATTGATACATTCTCAACATTCATACATCATGTCATGCACGTACGTCATTTCACTATGAATGTCATTATCCGTGGTTATTTAATCTATATATGGACAAGTGTATGAAAGAGCTGAAAGGGTTGGATGTAGGTGCCAAAATGAGCGGAGTGTCTGTAAGCTGTCCTTTGTATGCGGATGACGCTGTTCTACTTGCAGATAACGAGTATGAACTACAAGTCCTGGTGAATAGTATGTATGAAGTATATATGCGAAATGATCTGATAATGAATGTGAATAAGTCCAAGGTAGTGATTTGAAAAAGAAGAAATCATGACAGTCTGCAACATTAGCGTGAATGATAAAAATTTGGAGCAAATAGATGAGTTTGTGTATTTGGGTAGTATATTTACAAAAGATACAGATCTCTCCACACAGGTCAGACTGAATAGACTGAGATGGGCCGGTCACGTGCAGAGGATGCCGTCATCGCGAACCCCAAAAAGATTGCTGGAGTGGCACCCAGGTGGTAGAAGACCAATTGGACGACCAAGGCTGCGATGGGAGGATGAAGTTGGGAGAGATGAAACAAGATTGTTAAGAGTGTCAGATTGGAGGGTCGAAGCGGAGGACAGGAGGAGTTGGAGGCGAAGAATACTGGAGGCTAAGGCTCGATATGGGCTGTAGGGCCATCGAAGAAGTTTACAAAAGATGGGCGAGTGGAGAAGGATATTGAAAGAAGGGTTGGGGCAGGCGACAAAGTGAATGGTGCACTTAAAGTTGTCATCGCAAACAAAACCAAAAAAGCTAAAATGGCAGTGCACAATGGTGTTCTTGTAACAACCCTTATGTATGGTAGCAAAGCATGGCAAAAGAAGTATGAAAGTAGAATAAATGTCATAGAAATGAGATCTCTTAGACGAATGTGTGGATACTCTGTGTATGACAGAGTGTCGAATGAAAATATAAGAAGTGGATGCGGTGCGAATGATGGTGTTATGAACAAAATAATGAAAGGATCATTAAGATGGTTTGGATACATGGAAAGAATGAATGAAGAATGGTAAAAAAGTATATGTTAACGATGTAAATGGAACTAGAAATAAAGGTAGACCGAGGAAAACGTGACATGATCAAATAAAATTTAATGTCGGCCATGTGAGGAGTCAGATTAATCGAAACGTGTGCATGATACGATGTATGAATGTTGAGGAAGCGAAAGAAATTTCCGAGGAAAGAAAATTTTGGCAGCCCATTCTCTCTACCTACCCCTTCGGGGAGACGGCGTGATGGTTAGTTAGTTAGTTAGACTTTAGTTATGTCATTATGATGTGTTCGACTTTTCGCAGTGAACATGCTACCTAAATACACAAAAAGTCACCCGAGTTGTTCCTCATTCACACATATGTTATTAGGCGACAATCATTCACACATATATTCGATGCGTCATCTTTAAAATAGTCTCCTTCGGTCTGTTACGTGGAACATTTTCTAAGAGATCTAAAATTTCAATTCCTTAGAAGAGGTGAATACAGCCCTTACAGACTATTTTCAGTCAAATCCCGCTGAATTTTACAAGGGCATGGATTATTTGAAAGAAAGGTGGTAGAAGGTTATAGATAATATGGGAAATTATTTTATATTGTATAAGAAAAGTTAAATAAAGTAAACGTGAAAATTTTTTATTTATTTATTTGAAAAAAAAAACGACATTACTTATGGGTACCCCTAATACAAACTGTCATTTCCTCTTCCTTTTCTTTTGAAAACAACATCTTAAATTTATAAATAAAAGACAACAAGTGAATAGATTTGTTTATTTATTTACAATAATAATAATAACAGATAACAAATGTATTTACAAGTTAAAACTAAAACAAACAATGAAAGGCCTGCACATTATTAACACTGTATAATTTAAAACAAATTATTTCATATTCAAAATGGGACCATACAAACACAATAGTACTAGCGAAATCAATTTGAGACGCCACTTCAGGCCAGATGGCAAGAGCTATACAATATGTAGTAAACAGCTATATAAGACATTAAAAACCCCTGGTTAACCCCTATGGTGCGGCCGACTTCATTTGCAGTAAAAAAATGGTATTAAACTGCGCAAGACTACATTTGCAGATCATATACGAATGTACTTTCAAATCAAATCAGTTTATTTACTCAAAAGACATTACAAACAGCATAACGTTTAGGGCGTCTATTGAGGTACAGGTCAAATATTATATACATACAACATAGTACCAGGAACGGTTGACATTAGTAAGACAAGATACTTTCTAAAGTCAAGAGTATTTGTCCTGAACGTACTTTCACTAATATGAAAGACGTCGATCTCCGAGGAGACCGCGTTCAGCAGACTAATTGCTGTACTCACTGGTGTCACCAGAGGGAGATTGGTTCTGGCGGCCGGTAGGTAAAACAATCTGCGCTGTCGCTGTCGGAGATATCTATCAGGGACAAAAATACCAATATCCTTCAGTAGGGCCGAGTTCTCGAAGTATCCCCTGATTAATCTAAATCACTCTGAAAATCACCACTGCAAAAAGAAATATATCCACTGAAACAAGATGGCAGTACATAATTAGGTTCTAGTGCCAAACCTTTAGTGTGGAAGTGAAGCTTGGAGCTGGCATAAGAAGGATGAAAGTAGGAGAAATGAGATCACTGATAATAATGTGTAGAAAAACTATATATGATGGAATACCAAACGACGAAATAAAATAAAATGTAAGGCAGATGATTGCATCATAAGTAAAATTAAAAGTAGAAATATGGAACCAATGGATGAGAGAAGAATGGTTTAAGTTGTATACAAGAAGTGAGAGTGGAAAGAGAAGTTGTGGAAACCATGGCATTACCAAATTAATATAAAAATATGACTACATTAAAAGTCGGAAAAATTGGCGAGCGTGCATGTTACAATGTATGAACGTAGAGGAAGCTAGAGATGTATGTCAGGACAGGGCAGTATGGTGGTCTATCCTCTCTGCTACCCCTCTGGAGAAACGGTGTGATGGTTAGTTTGTTATATATAGGAAATTATAAACTTTTTGTTTAGTTCCTTATGACTAAATTGTATGTAATATTATGATGAACTGGGACCATCTTACTCGGCTACAAATGTTTGTTTAATTGCAAATGAAGTCACTCCTTCATTTGTTTTACTGCAAATGAAGTCACTTATTCATTTGTTTTACTGCAAATGAAGTCACTCGTTCATTTGTTACTACAAATGAAGTCACTCGTTCATTTGTATTACTGCAAATGAAGTCACTTGATCATTTGTTTTACTGCAAGTGAAGTCACACGTTCATTTGTTTTACTGCAGATGAAGTCATTCGTTCATTTGTTTTACTGCAATTGAAGTCACTCGTAAAATGAAGGGTTAAAAAGTTACTACACAAAAACAAAAAAAATCAAATCAACGGTGATAACCTAAGAACACATTTGATCTTAAAACAACTTTAAAATAACATTTCTTTCCGCTAAACTTAATATACTGGAATAAAGCGATCCTGGAAAGTGCATCAAAGTGGAATTGAAGTGATTAAATAGTTAAAACACAATGTGTACGATAAAGTACTGAAAAAATGATTTTATTTTAAATATAACAAAAACCATCACGCTATTTCTCCGATGGGGTAGGCAGATAGAATGGACTAGTACACTACTCGATCCTGACACACGTCTCTAGCTTCCTCCACATTCATACAGCGAGTCATACACGCACGTCGATTCTTCCGATTTCTATATGGCCAATTTTATTAATCTGGTCATGCCTAGTTTTCCTCGGTCTCCCACCACTCCGTACTCCATTCACGTATATTTTCTTAACCATTATTCCTTCATCCATGCGTTCCATATGTCCAAACCAACGCAATGATCCTTTCATAATTTTGTTCATAATACTTTCTTCCGCTCTACATTCTTCGTAATATCAGCATTTGAAATTCTGTCATTTTAACACACATACGTCTAAGGAATCTCATCTCTACTGCATTTATTCTGCTCTCATCCTTCTTCTGTCAGTTTGTGCTTCACTTCCGTACATCAGGTTTGCTACTAAAACTCCATTGAGAACGGCAATTTTTGCTTTCGTTGATACATTTTTGTTTCCAATAACAGTTTTTAAAGCTCCATTCACTTTGTTACCCGCACCAACCCTTCTTTCAACGTCACTTTCTGTTTTAATAATTAACTCATTGTCTGCCGTGTTATTAATTTCGTATACTGGATGGTGTTGGCCGGAGGGAAGGGTATAAATACATATTTCAAGAACTCAGTATAAACTGTTGGTAGTGTATTTCTATGCCTAGATATTAGGTTTGCAACAACAACACTGGTTTCAGGTTATTTGAACATAATTGCTTATATTAAAAGAAGAATTAGACTAAGCTGGGCAGCTTTCGAAAACATGAGTTACATCCTTAAAAAACGGAAAATACCGATCAACCTGAAAAGAAAAGTCTATGGGCCTGTTCTGCCAGTTGGTACTTATGGTCTTGAAACTGTTACATCGTCCAAACAAAGTGCCGAGAAACTACGAGTGACCCAAAGAGCCATGTTAGGAATAAGCCTAAGAGACAGAGTCAGAAACGATACGGTGAGAGAAAAAACAAAGATCACTGACATCATCCACCGGGTGGCGACTCTAAAATGGCAATGGGCAGGCCACGTAGCCAGAAGCTCAGATGAAAAGTGGACAAGAAGACTGCTGACTTGGAGACTGACTTGGAGACTGACCAAAGACAGTGTGACAATCACACTGCCATCGCCTTGCATCAAATGCAATATTAACAATCTATAACCTTTCGCTTTCTGAATAGTTATAAAAGTGAATAGTTCGTCTATACAAAATCAACGCATTGGTCTATACTCCAGCGTAGCATGGCCATCACCACGGTGATGGCCATGCTACAGAAAACACCAAACAAGTTTTGAGTACTTCAGAGATGAAGACACCGAGGACGATAGCAGGAGAGAGATCGCGTGAGGAACACCAGAATAAGAGAGATATGTGAGGTTGAGGATATAATAAGATGGAGCAGACAGCTAAAAAGGACTGGTGTTCATTTTGACTCCTACTCTGGCACTTCGGTGTGGCTGTACCCTAAGATACTAAAATTCTGCAAAATCGCATCTCGAAGTTTCCTACGTCATGTCTTCCCCTTGTAAGCAAACGTTACAGAATCCGTCATCATTTTATTCAACGAAAGAAACTTGCAGAGGTTTAGCATTAGAAATTAAATAAAAATTTATGATAATAAACTCGTTTAGGCAACATTTAGTAACCTCGTTCATAGAAAATATTTAATTAATATCAGATAGATATTTTTCCCAATTTTTTAAATCCTAACATTTTCTAATAAATGTTACCTTCTTACATATATACACGGTAATTTTTTTACAAACTATTAACAACTATTTACACATGATTTTAGCTATACAAAGTAAAAATATATTTTTTAACAGATGGCATGACGAAACAAACAGCAAAGAATATTGTTATTTGTTAATTAACATGAATGAGAACGTCTGTTTTTTACAAGTTTTATTATATTTTATAGGAATGACACGTTTCGCATTGCTTAGGCATTATTTAATGACAAACTTCTAGTAAACAATTTTCATTCAAATTAATTATTTAATATGAAGTTTTACATAATTGTTCAAGAAACAATAAATATTGTTCAAGTTATTTTTAATGCACCAGATAGTGAAATCAATTGAAAAAATTTAAAACTTAATTTGTGATGTGACATTATTAAATAAAATTTTTTTTTTTTTTAAAAAAGACTTATATCAAGGATTTAAATCAATGATATTAGAATTTATTTTACAATCTTCAATGTGAGCATAGCTCATTATTATGAAGAAGGAATCTGGTCGTGTCCAGGCTTGAACCCATGTCCCCTAGATCAGGAGCCAAGCGTTCTATCCCCTAGACCACCACCCGATTACACTTTTAGTATTAGTTTCTAAACCACTTAATTGGTAATACCAACCGGTTTCGCTCCTGCCGGAGCTTCGTCAGGGTGAGAGAGTGAACTAAACATAAAATCAGAGAACACCTGTATAATAAAACTTCTATAAAACAAGACGTTTTCATTCGTATTAATTATTTAATTTGGAGTTTAACATCATTGTAGAAATAATAAATATGAACCTTCATCATTGAGAGAACTAAATAAATAATATTTTAATAACATTTGAAAAAAAAACATTACAAATCAAAAGGTCAAGTTAATCAAAAATGAGGTTAACAATTTTAATTAGCTATAAAAATGGTTTCATCGTGAATTGAGAGTCGAATAATATAAAATAAGTGCAGGAAATGTATTCGCCCAATTTCGCCTGCGCACCATTCATGACAGGAATGAACTTACACGTCACTTGCTATAAATCACCGTGCGGCGAGTGTAACAATTTTTCAATTATATAATCACTTTTCAGTATTGTAGTAAGCCGTGTAAAATAGAATGCATGTTCCTTATTCAAATTCAGCAGAGTTCCCAACACGAGTAGATCGTGGACCGAAATACTGGCGAACGTGGGCTCATCGCAGCCTCGAACTCGCCTCGTCCGCGATCGTCACAGCCTTTTGACCACTGCCCGCCGTCGCCGGGCAACGCCAGAGTGATAATAATTGCCGCCGTGCTTTTGACAACGGCAATTATTACACCAAATATTACTTCAGTGTTCTGTAGTGCAGGACGACGTCCGCATTGGACTTCCAAATAAAGTGGCGAACCGTTCTCAAATCCATGCTAGGCTCCAGCACCTGCAAACAAAACGTAACAAAGATTAAATATTGCGAAAATATTATCCTATGCATATCATATTTCTATTCAGCCATTCTTTTTTCATGCGTTTATTTCATCGTTTGAAATTATATCCAGTTGTTTTACTACACATACGTATAAAGCAGTAATTCCCAAAGTGGTTTATATAGACCCCCAAGGGTCTACGACAATTGTAAAAAAAAAATTGGGATTCCATGAGATGGTTCAACTAAATTGAAGCCGAATATTGAAATCATTGGCGACCTTTTTTTTTAGCTCATTTGGGGAAATCGGAAAATCGAAATCTTCGGCGACCATTTTTTTTTAGCTCATTCAGCAAAGCGCCAGCGCCCTTGAGATGGCGAGATGATTAATAAAAATGACGCTCTATCAATTATTCAACAAACAACAACAAACCATCACGCCGTTTCTCCGCAGGGGTAGGCAGAGAGAATGGACCGCCACACTACTCTATCCTGGCAAACCTCTCTAGCTTCCTCCACATTCATACAACGAGTCATACACGCACGTCGATTCCTCCGACTTCTAACATGACCAACCTTTAAAATTTGATTAATTTGGTCATGCCATGTTTTCCTCGGTCTGCCTCGACTTCGTACCCCATTTACATCATTAACGTATACTTTCTTAACCATTCTTTCTCCATCCATGCGTTCCATATGTCCGAACCAACGCAGCGATCCTTTCATAATCTTGTTCATAATACCTTCTTCCGCTCTACATTCCTTTCTTATATCAGCATTTGAGATTCTGTCGTATATCGTTCTACCACACATACGTCTTAGGGACCTCATCTCTACCGCATTTATTCTACTCTCATCCTTCTTCTGCCAGTTCCATGCTTCGCTTCCATACATTGAATTATTCAATTTATTATTATTATTATATTATTAAGATCGGACATTCGGTTTCCCCAAAAGGTCGACAATGAATTCTGTCTTTTTTGTTTCTGATTTTTTTTGCCCTGAAAAAAAAATCTATTTTAGGAAAACGGGTGGTCTACACAAAATAGAATCGGCAAGGGGTCTATAAGACAAAAAAGTTTGGGAATCTTTGGTGTAAAGGATCTCATGTCTACTACATTAATCCTGCTCTAATCCTTTGACTGTCAGTTCCATGCTTCACTTCACATAAATAAGGGTTGGAAACAGAACTCCATTGTGAACTGCCATTGATAAATAAAAAGTTGGTGAACGAACCTGTTCGCAGCAAAGTAGTTCTATCTTGTCTTCCGGGCCATCCGCGTCACCGTTGCCCGTCTTGGCGTTGGAGTTGGTGGGGGTGCTCTGAGTGCCGCTGTTCTGGGAGCCTGTCGTAGCAACGGGGGCCCCCGCGGCGGATCCAGCCCCGCCTGCGCCTCCGCCGCTGTTGTTGCTGGACTCGGAACCACCGAGGATCTTTTCGGAGACGTGTTCTGATACCTTGCGGCATTGGATGAAGTCGTTGGCTATCAAGCGATCCTGGAAAATAGTAACAAATACCGATTACATCATGCTAGAGAGACGCAATTTTAACTATCATTTCGGGAAAACACTATTCACTTCAGAGCTATATATTCTTAGACCTCTTAGACCATTGACTACCTGAGAGCAGCTCATGCACATAGGGAATATTCAATCTTTTACTAGAGCATTGAGAAGTGTGTATCATAGATACACGATGAACAACCAGCAACTAGCACATGTATCTACGATGAGAGATCTCGGGATCATCTATAAGAGTAGGCTGACTTTGTGCACATATCGAGAGGATTTGTGACATTGCACTGAGGATGTTGTGCTTCATCGTTCGTCATTGGACCGGAAGAGTTTTCAGAGATCATGTGCTTAGAGTCCTATACAACGCGTTGGTTCAGAGCAGACTCGAAAGTGGTTTTGCGATATGGAGTCCTCACGAGGCAAGATATTCCATTATGCTGGAGAGGGTCAGAAAAAATTTCTAAGGAATCTCTACATGAGCGAGTATGGTAATTATCCGTGGCTCTATCCCACGGCAATTCTTTTGGGAATGCTCGGAACCAATTCTCTATAGTTTCAAAGAGATGGGTATCTCCTAACCAATGTCTTTCGATTAATCAAGGGATATTTCAAGATCTCGGCCGTGCTGGAGGCTGTTGGTCTTTTAGTCCCTGATAGAAATCTCCGACAGCACAGATTCTTTTACCTACCGGCCGCCAGAAATAATTTGCCTCTGGTGACACCAATGAGAAGAGCAATTAGTCTGCTGAACACGGTCTCCTCGGAGATCGATGTCTTTCATGGACGGTCACATTAAGACTGTCTCACCATCGTTAAAAATATTTACATTGAAGGCGGTTTAGATGGACTATTGCCCTGTCCAAGCCAAGGCATTACCTATTAAGAGCGAGACAGTCTTTAAAGTGCTACATGGAATGGCACAACCAAAATCTCAAGGAAATCCACACTTCACTCGGCAAATTCCTCTGCAATAGGTAGATTAGTAGATTAGTTGAGACAAAGCACTGCTCTAGTACAAATTTTGAAGATCGAACCTTTGCAGTAGCCGGCCCATCAACTTGGAACGATCTACCTTCATACCTTATGTGCATAAATGATCCGACAGATTTCAAGGCTAAGTTAAAAACTCATATTTTTCATCTTTCATACCCAAATTAAAAACCAGTTTGTAAAACTAACTAACTTATCATCACGCCGTCTCTGAGAAGAATGGACTGCCAAACTTTTCTTTCCTGACACATTTCTCTCGCTTCCTCAACATTCATACATTGTATCATTCCCGCGCGTCGATTTCTCTGACTCCTCACGTGGCCGACATTCAATATTTGATTTATTTGATCACGCCACATTTTCCTTGGTCTTCTTCTATTTCTAGTTCCAATTACAATGTTAAGATATAATTTTTTACCATTCTTACTTCATTCATTCTTTCCAATTTGTATATTTGTTTTATTATATTATTTTCTAACTGATCGTGAATATCAGATACAAGCTTTATATTTTGATTTTAGATAACACGTCTCAATGCGTCCTTTAGGTGATAACATCACAAAACCAGCACTCTAGAAGTGAGCATATTATTATTACAGTAGACGCTCTCTTAACCGGCGCTGCTTTAACCGTCCCACCACTTTAACCGGCCTCTTCTAGGAAGTCTAAGAGACAAGTAGCAGCTTGAACGTCTGGCGGCGCCGCAAAAATGAAATTTTGAATGATGACGAGATAGTTCAGACTGTTATCAACGAAGCACTAGAGGAAGAGGAAGTCAACTGTGAGGAGTACGAAGAAGACAACACGGTTAGCCACGACGAAGGAAAAGAGGCTCTACAGATGGCGGCGATGTACATTCAGCAGCAGAAAGATTCTACTGCAGTAGATATTGTTCATAAAGAAATGGCGTGACTACGCTTTTAAAAAGTTGATTCAACACAAGAAGCAGCAGAAAATAACAGAATTTTTTAATCCATTGCAGGCCTCCTTTTTTAAAATACTGGAGTGATGTGGCTTTTTCCCGTACATATTTTTTACAGTTTGTGAAATATTAATTTTTAAGTTTCTAATACAGAATAAAAATTCTGTTTTCTTAGTATTTTAAAAAAATGTTTTTTTTTCTTCCTTGCGAAAGTATTTTTTTAAATGTGTTTTTCACTACCTTCTCTTTAACCGGCTTTTTCGTTATCTGGCCCTGGGTCGGCCCCGTCAAGGCCGGTTAAGAGAGTGTCTACTGTATTATAAAATAGATTGGTTATGCACAGCGGCAGGCGAAATAATCTGTTGCTGTTGTCGCAGATAACTGGGGAAATAGTCAATCAATTGAAATATACTAATTATCCAAACATCCAAATGAAAGGTTCTTCTAATTTTAAAATGGAAAGGTGTTTACCTTCTTCTGCCTGTCCTGTTTGGTCTGGCAGCTGGCATGCGGCAAGAGGTAGAAGGGCACTTTTACTAGTTTGGGAGTCGCCATCTCGATGGCCACACCCACCACCCACTGAGGGACTGTCTCGTTCAACAAAACACACTCCGTGTCGCCGCTAGCGTCTCCGACGGAGAGTCTGTACAATGTTCTCCCGCCGACCTCGCTAAAAATAAGAGGCGTGTGAACCGGCACAGAAAAATAATTGTTTCCCACCATCTTGTCCCCGGTATCAGGGTGCGTCGTGACCCGCTGCAAGTGGTTCCAATGTTCTAATAAGGCTTGCAATAATAAGTTGCCGTAGTTCACTTTTTGATCGCGGTCCGAGGTAAGTCCCGCCTCCTTGGCGCTCACCCACGCCCCCAGACAGTCCACCTCGTCCTGTCCTAAGTGTATGGTCAGCATTCCCGTCTTCAAGTCCACGTTGAACCAATTCGGAACATAAATCATTTTAAATCTATTTTTAATTTCCTCTTCGTAATCCACCTCCCCGAGGTCTTCAACTTTAACCGCTTTCAGCACGTCATAGAGCGCAACTTTGTTGTCCGTGTCTTTGGTGAGGATGTGTCTCTTGTCGTTGAGCACCGTATAGTGGCGAATGGCCGCTCCGCCAGGGATCTGAACCAGCGGGCCACTCGCAGTATTCACGTGATACTGTGGAAACCCGCCAACCTCCGCGCTTAAGGAGTTCACTGGAGGCAGTCGCCAGCAGCGGATATCTGAATCAGAGGTGGCGACCCATACGCCCTGGTGGTCAGCGGTGAAGCACAACTTTAAGATAGGCGCAGTTTCCTCGCAAACTACGACAAAAACATCTGGGTTTCGCAGCTCTGTCATGATCACTCGCTTGTCTCTCCCGCCGGAGATGATGTGGGTAAAATTGTCGGTAGCTAGCAGCGCCCATACGGCTTCCTCGTGCACGCGAATGGTTTGTATCAATCTCTGTTGGCCTAGTGACCATAGCTTAATGGTCCCATCGGAGCTTCCAGAAACGCACTGCGAACCGTCCTGACTCACGACAAGAGCCTTCACATTGTCCGCATGCCCTTTAAGCTGCATTAACTTAGTACACGTTCTAGGGTCCCACACTCTCAATATTTTCTCTGTTGAGCCACTCACTAAGACAGTTCCTCGCGGATTCATGGCGAGACTGTAGATAGATTCCGCACTCCCGCTTAAACTAGACGTCGTAACCGTATTGTTGCTGGCGGTCAAAGCCGTGAGGGTGTTCACATCCCACAGGAAGATGGCTCTGTCGAGCCCCGCACTCGCGACCTGCTCCTTATCTTTGGCGTAAGCTAAAGTGCGCACGTAATCCTTGTGTGTCCGTAATGTGGACATACAAAACCCTTTATGCGCGTTCCACACCTTCACGGTAGTGTCGCTTGACGCGCTTATAAGATTTTTCCCGCCGCAACACAACACAATGTCGTTAACCCAATCCGTGTGATGTTCCATGCTCTGCACGTAGCGATCCTGCGCGTTGGTCGAGGTGTGCCAAACCCGAATGATGCTGTCTCGGCCGGCCGAGTACAGCCTGTCCTGAACGGGGTCCAGCTGCAAGGCACTCACGCCGGCCTTGTGCCTCCGCTCCTCCTCATCGCGAATCACGAAAGAAACTTGAGTTTTCTTCCGCATTGGTTGGCCGGTTTTATGATTAGCCATGACGTATATATAGCTACCGTCGGCCCCTATGGCCAGCTTTATGTTCTAGGCGACTTATTTTTACACGTTCGTAAACTTAAATAACACTTATAATTCGTAAAAATACATGATAATATGCAAAAACACCCTTTACCGAGGCAAAGTTCCGACATTTTTTTTAACCATGGAAAAAATTAACGCATGCAAGTTGTAAGCAAAATGAATCATAGAAAAATTGTAATAGATTGGTCGAATACAATGACAACTCAACGACAAATTAACATTTTCCTAAAAATATATTTCGTAATTATGCAAAGCAATTTTTTTAGAACCGTAATATTTAATAAAAGCATAATTACATAATAAACGTCCTTTGTTTTTTGTATTTCGTAAAGTTCGCCACCCAATTGAATTATAACCAAGTTAGAAATCTCTTTATTACCACAATATAACTGCGTATTGCATAAAAAAATTGCACTGTTCTATTTCATTTCACGGCCGATACATTGTATAATATTTAAAATTATATTTTAGTATGGTGAATACGTAGCCGGCAGAATAAATAAGCAGTGGGACAATAAAAAATCAAGAAAAGCCGAGTTTGACAAATTATTGACAAAAATGAAAAAAAATTCGGACAAAGGAAGCGACTGAATCGCCGGTTATCGTTTAGATAAATCAAGATGCTAGATTTGGAAAAATAGGGTTCTCCATCTTACTGCTTATACAAATAGCATCGTATTCAAAGCAAGTAATTATTATGCCCTGCCCCGTTATTCTCAGTTGGAAAACAGGAGCATCAGTTAACAGTCAAACACAAAGAAAAAATATGTACTTGACACCGAGCGATTGCATTCTGACTACCATTAATCCGACGAATGTGGGAAATTATTTTTCTTCTTCATCATCTTCTTATTCTGTTTTTTAGGACTGTGTCCCGTCATATCTCCGAGCTTGTTCCTGAGATATAAATGTCTAGCTTTCTCATCACCTTTTGGGTGGTCTTTTTGAAGGTCAGATGTAAGTTGATACTTTATTTGCCATTTTACATATTACTCTTTCAAAACACATTTTCTTCAGTAACGCCTTCTCAATCTTTTCCATCGCATACCATCCTCGACATGGCAAATCTTCCTTATATTGGAATTTCTCATTTTTGCAGTTCTTAAAGAGAAGTTTTCTTCATCCAAGAGAAAGAAAATCGCAATACCTACCTAATAGTTTTATTAAAATAAAATATATCGGACTTGCTTAAATCTTCATTAAAAACTATTTTTATTTTTGTTTACTTTGGAGGAATACGGATATGACATTTAAAAATCACTAGAAATTTTCAAATTCAAAATTTTAAATGTAACAGCCTAATAAATTTGCTCAACTCGTAACGAATATTTGATTTATTTTCTTTGTCTATGGTTCAAGTTGTCTAATTTCGCGCCAATTATTTACCGGTGCCAACATTCTGTTGGGACCGAAGTTGAGATTATTTGGCTATTTGAACATTAACATTTCAATATTCTCTGTATAAAATATATAATTAGAGATTCCTGTGCCAGTGAGACCATCAAAAATGCATGTCAGAGTGAGGCTGTGCGGAAAACCCGAATGCATCGTTGTTGTGCCTTCAAAACTGACAAAAATAAAAGCCTTCAGAGTATTGTTAGAAGACAAATTTGGCATTGAAAAAGATTTACAGCGATTATTTTACGGTGGGAAATTGGTAAGCTATTTTTCCCCCCAACATTATTGCTCAGTTGATTAAAAATATCGTTTTTTTGTTTCTCGTTTTACATGATTTCAGATTATTAACCTGTAATATGCAATTAGGAAAACAATGAAACAATGTATTTTTTATATCATATTTTGTGTTGTTTTCGAGCGAAATCTTTAATATTGAGTCACTCACGTTTTTTCACTTCACTTAATCTGCGTGTAGATTCGCGCGCCAACTACCATGCGATTACATTTAACTGTACTAATTCTTTGACACTCATTTATACTCTTCCCGCTTACCAACACTGCAGTATATGGGTAATACTCCTTTCCCACAGACTGCCACAAAAGTAAATGTTCCCTCATCTTTTTTTGCTTCATCATCTCGGCTTGTTTGGATAATTGACGTTCCGGTTAACTGACGTCCAGATAAACGACATTCTACTGTATAATAGAACAAAATAACTAACTAACTAACTTACCATCACGCTGTGTCCCCGGAGGGGTAGGCAGAAAGAATGGAACGCCACACTGTTCTGTCCTGACATACGTCTCTCGCTTCCTCTACATTCATACATCTTGTCATGCACGCACGTCGATTTTTCCGACTCCTCACGTGACCGACATTCAATATTTGATTGATTTGATCGTGCCACGTTTTCCTCGGCCTTCCTCTATTTCTAGCTCCGTTCACGCCGTTTACATATACCTTCTTTACCATTCTGTCTTCACTCATTCTTTCCATGTGTCCAAACCATCTTAATGACCCTTTCCTTATTTTGTTCATAACACTTTCATTCGCACCACATTCACTTCTTATACTTGCATTTGTTACTCTATCATAAACAGATTTGCCACACATTCGTCTTAGAGATCTCATTTCTACTGCATTTATTCTACTTTCATCCTTCTTTTGCCAGTTCCATGCTTCACTTCCATACATAAGGGTCGGCACAAGAACACCATTGTGCACTGCCATCTTAGCTTTTTTGGATAGGCTTTTATTTGCGATGACAACTTTAAGTGCACCATTTATTCTGTTGCCTGCCCCAACCCTTCTTTCAATATCCTTCTCCACCCTCCCATCCTTTGTAAACATACTTCCTAAATAAACAAATTCATCCACTTGTTCCAGATTTTCACCGTTTACACTAATGTTGCAGACTGTCATGCTTCCTTCTTTTTCGAAAATCATTACCTTAGACTTATTCACATTCATCATCAAATCGTATCGCTTGCATACCTCATACATACTAGACACCAGGGCTTGCAGTTCGTGCTCGTTGTCTGCAAGTAGCACAGCGTCGTCCGCATACAACAAACAGCTTACTGACACACCTTCCATTTTATAACAAAATATACAAGTTTATTTACGTTAAAGGCATTTTTGTGTTATCTAATCAATAATATTTCACAATTTTAGCTAGAAGATGGCTACTCCTTCCATGACTACAATATAAAGTTGAATGACGTCATCCAGTTGATGGTAAAAATTGCTCCTCCTCCAAACGCCAATGGAAAAACAGACGATGAATCCAAAACCGAGGATCCTGAAGTGACACCCACAACATCCACTAAATATGAAGGTAAAAATATATGCTTTCAATATCGTGCATTAACCGTTAGAGTGCCGAGGAGCGCCGTCGCGCTTGTAGGTAGATTAATAGTATTCAATTTCTGTATTTTTATTATCATGGTGTGAAACCTAGTGAACAGAATGTTGAAAGAAATATGTAAATTGGTGTATTTTTACAGAAATGGCACATTGTTTTCTTGTAAATATAAATTATCTATAAAAATAGACATTTCTTTTGATATTTTAGAATATTTTGGCGAAATAGGTTTGGCACTCAAACGGTTAAAAAAACCAACTAACTAACTAACCAACACGTCATCTCTCCGAAGGGGTAGGCAGAAAGAATGGACTGCCACACTTTTCTTTCCTGACATATTTTTCTTGTTTACTCAACATTAATACATCGTGTCATGCATGCGCTTCGATTTCTCTGACTCCTCATGTGGCCGACATTCAATATATGATTTATTTGATCGTGCCACGTTTTCCTCGGTCCTCCTCTATTTCTAGTTCCATTTACATCTTTAAAATATGCTTATTTTACCATTCTTTCTTCATTCGTTCTTTCCATGTGTCCAAACCATCTTAATGATCCTTTCATTATTTTGTTCATAACACCATAATTCGCACCGCATTTACTTCTTATATTTTCATTCAACACTCTATCATACCCAGTCATGTAAATGGAGTACGGAGTCGAGATAGACCGAGGAAAACATGGAATGACCAAATCAATCAAATTTTATAAGTTGGTCTTGTAAGAAATCAGAAGAATCAACGTGCGTAGGAAGCTAGAGAAGCGCGTCAGGATAGAGAAGTGTGGTGGTCCATTCTCTCTGCCCACCCCTGTGGTGATGGTTTGTTGTTGTAAAATGGCGATAGATTACCTTACCTTTTTAGATACCTTTTCTTGTATATTCAGGAGTGCCACAAGGTTCAAACTTAGGGCCACTCCTCTTCACCATCTTCATAAATGATATTGCGAAGGTGATAAACTTCTCGCGATTTCTTTTATTTGCCGATGATCTAAAATTATTCCTGGAAATTAAAAATCCTGAAGACTGTCTTCGCCTCCAGTCGGACATCAATAATATTGTTAACTGGAGTCACAGTAATCAAATGCAATTCAATGTCTCTAAATGCATTATGCTATCATTTACTAGAGCATTGAGAACTGTATATCATAGATACACAATGAACAACCAGCAACTGGCACATGTATCTACGATGAAGGATCTCGGAATCATCTATGAGAGTAGGCTGACTTTTCGTGCACATATCGAGAGGATTTGTGGCATTGCACTGAGGATGTTGGGGTTCATCGTCCGGACCGGAAGAGTTTTCAGGGATCCCAATGTGCTCAGAGTCCTATACAACGCATTGGTTCGGAGCAGGCTCGAAAGTGGTTCTGTGATATGGAGTCCTCACGAGGCGAGATATTCCGTTATGTTGGAGAGGGTTCAGAAAAAAATTCTGAGGTATCTCTACATGAGGGAGTATGGTAGTTATCCGTGGCTCTATCCCACGGCATTTCTTCTGGGAATGCTCGGAACCAATTCTTTACAGCTTCGAAGAGATGGACATCTAATAACCCATTTCTTCAGATTAATTAGGGGATACTTCGAGAACTCGGCCGTACTGGAGGATGTTGGTCTTTTTGTCCCCGATAGATATCTCCGACAGCGACAGCACAGATTGTTTTACCTACCGGCCGCCAGAACCAATCTGCCTCTGGTGACACCGGTGGGAAGAGCAATTAGTCTGCTGAACGCGGTCTCCTCGGAGATCGACGTCTTTCATGTTAGTGAAAGTACGTTCAGGGGGCAAATACTATTGACTTTAGAAAGTATCTTGTCTTCCTAATGTCGAACCATCTCCAATGCGTTTCTGGTACTTTGTTGTATTTTTATAATATTTTACCTGTACTTAATAGATGCCTTAAACATTTTCCTGTTTGTAATGTCTATTGAGTTAATAAACTGATTTGATTTGATTTAGATTAGCTACCTATCACATGTCATGAAGCCCAATATGATAGCTATACCCTTTACATCGATTTGACTCACGCTGTAATGATGAAAAGAGCGATTCAACAAAATAATAAGTCATCCTGTTACAAAACACAATATCTCCTAACCTCTCATTAGTTGTTTATATCAACTTCGGTTTTATCAATAATTTATCAGAATATCCGTCACACATAAAGTGCTTAATACTTCCGCGTTATACTGGAACAGTGTTAAGAGGGGTCTTATCATATTGCAACGGAATGTACGCTGGATTGCCAAGTAAACAATTTAGCAGAATACAAAGCGTATTCAATGCTGCTGCCCGATTGATTATGGGGCAACAAAAATACCGTCGTATCACGCCGCTCCTGAAGGAACTTCATTGGCTTAAAATCCGAGAGCGAGTAAAATACAAATTGTGTTTGATAGTGTTTAAGGCTCGACACCAGAGAGCGCCAGCGTATATATAAGACCTCTGCGTGATACCCATGCCAACGGAAAGGCAAAGTTCACTCCGATCAGTAGAAACAAGTGCAAACAACATTATGATTCCAGTCCGAGCAAATAAAGCAAGTTTTTATGATCGTGCTTTCAGCGTTGCGGGTCCGTTGGCGTGGAATAGCCTCCATATTAGTATTAAGTATGAGGATCTTCACTTTTGGTAGACTCAGGAGTCTGTTATTTCAGGCGAGTCCTCTTGAGACGCTGAACTCCAGCTTTCTCTCCACCGTTTCGGGGGTCTTCCTGGTCGGCGTTGTCCGTTTGGCGTTCCATGGAGAGCTATGTATGATATCCTATTTGAGCTCATTCTTTCTACACGTTGATGCCAGTATCGCCGTCTTTGACGTCCCCATCTGACCACATCTTCGACCTCGCAGATTTCTCGGATTGCTGTATTTCTAACTCGATCACGTAGTGTCTTGCCAGCTATAGCGCGGAGTGTTTTCATCTCGGTTGTCCTGAGCATGCTCTTTGTCTTGACAGTGTCTGCCCTCGATTCAATGCCATATGTCAGAATTGGTCGCACACAGGTCTTATAAATGCGTACCTTGCTGTCAGTCCTCATGTCCTTGTTTCTCCATATAACATCTTTCAGGTAGCCTGCAACTACCTGTGACCTTACTTCTCTGGGGAGATCATTAAAAGTATGAGGATAGTGATGTTAAATTTAAGAAACTTCTAAAGACTGCACTGTTCAATCAGTCATTTCCTAGTGCGCCCTTGGAGTAATTGATTTTACAAAACGGCACACTTAAAATATAAGTCATCAAAATAATAATAATGTTATCTTTTTTAGATGCAGAAAGCAAGTTGTACAGGGTGGGAGATTTGGTAGATTTAAGAGAGAGGGTGCATAATGCATGGTTTGAAGGGAAAATAATTCAAATTGTTCGAGACCCCTCCAGTGTATCATCAAAGTCTAAACCCGAAGCCAGCAAATGCAACGGTACCTCGAAGCGAAATTCTCCCAGAAAAAACTCTGACAAAGACGAGACGAGAAACAAAACCACACCGGATAAAAAAAATCACAAAACCGATAAATCAAATGAGAAAGAAAATGGAGCTGTTAATTCGAATGACGCAGATTCTCCGCGGAATCCAAGCGAATCTCCAAAAGTTAAAACTCCGAAACGGGGTATCGCAGATTATTTTGCAAAGACCAACGGTGTTTCTCCGAAATCGTCCGACCGAAAGGACAAACTTGCAAACGGACACTCCAGTAGTAGCGTGGATAATGGAGGAAGCAGTGAAACAAACGGTGCATCCGTAGGTGATATAGTTGATGAAGACGAGGAGTCTGGACTGCTGTACAAGGTTTATTTTGATGGGTAAGTTATTCATTTTAGATAAATTTAAAGCAACACCATGGAATTCCATAATGACAATTTTTTTTATCAATTATAAACACTTTTTGAGTTTATTTTTCTCGACATGTTTCGAAGGTTTTACACCTTCATCATCGGGAGAACGATATAAACTACTGGTATAAAGTTTATATCGTTCTCCTGATGATGAAGGTGTGAAGCAGAGGTTCCCAAACTTTTTTATCCCATAGACCCCTTGCCGATTTCTTCTATTTTGTGTATACCCCGTGCTTTCCTTAGATTGATTCGCACGACGTGATAGATAGCTAATCTATCGCCATTTTTATTGTCACGTGAATTCTCCCAGACCAAAGACAGCGTGTTTCTTTTTCACATTGCCATCGTCGGGAATCGAACTCTGGACATTCAGTGTGGCAGTCATAGCTGTTGCCACTCTGTCACGAAAACTATCATGTTGGTAGTAATATGTTATTTAGAATCTTGGGCATATCCTTTTATCTTGGTGTCCTCTTCAATCGACGTTTTGGAAATTCATATTTATGTGTGAAGATGTTTCTGAATTATGTGGCAATAAGGTATAAACATTTCTAGGGAAGAAGAAAGCTCCTCCCAATACTGCAGCCTGGGAGAAATAAGGCCTCGTGCCCGTGTGGAGATCCTTCCGGAAGACTTGAAGGCCGACCTCAACGTCATGCTTAATTATAACATAGAGGAACCACACGAGAAGGGATTCTGGTGAGTACTAATATCTTTAACCTCAGAGTCCTATACAACAGAGTCCTATAGTTTGGCGCAGACTCGTAAGTGGTTCTGTGATATGGAACAATTAAGATCCATAAAAAGAAATATTCCCATTGACAGTTTTAAAACATTAATCAATTCCTTGGTCGTATCACGACTAGATTACTGCAATGGAGTCTACGCCAACATCCCCAAACAGCAAACTAATAAACTCCAGTCTGCATTTAACGCAGCAGCAAGACTGATAAGAGGTGTGCCGAAGAGTTGTCACATAACACAGTATCTTGAGGAGCTCCACTGGCTGAAATGTCCAGAAAGGATACCAGACAGTCTACATTTTGATCAGTTAAGACTTCTGCGATTGGTAGATTGACTGTGCCAAAACGCAGTCCTAGCACAAACTTTGGCGACCGAGCCTTCGCGGTAGCCGGCCCTTCAGCCTGGAACAATCTTCCAGCAGTCCTTAAGTGCATTGAGAATCAGTCAGAGTTTAGATCGAGACTCAAAACGTACCTTTTCAAATTATCCTTTCCTGATAAGAAGGGTTGATCCACTGCGTTGGGTGGAGCCCTCATCAACTAAACTAAACTTCTTTTTTGCCGCACCGTGATCAACTAAACTTCTTTTTTGCCGCACCTTGTACAAGAAATGATTTGCAAAAGTTATTCAAATGAGTTGCATTGTTCCCTAATTCTCAATTTTTATACTTTTTGGGATTTGGTTGCATATAACTATTATATTTCCATTAAGAACTTTAATTAAATAATTCAAATTAGCTTTGAAACAAATTCTGTATAGTTCTAACAAATTTAAAAAAAATAACACTTTTGACAGCTGCCAATGTGTCCAATTGAACAAAATTTTTGACTATCCATTAGAAATGTCATTATCTCTATGCCCGCTATGACTGACTTAGCCAGATTTCAAGTGTGTTTATTGATTATTTGATATTTGAGGAAAATACTGATTTAATCAATTATTGCTATAATTATTATTATTATTATAATTTTTTGTTGAAAAAACTCCTTACATCATTACAGCGCAAGCCAAATCGATGTAAAGGGTGAAAAAAAAGAATATCAAAGGAAATATACGAAGAACCTTATGAATAGGAAAAGCCAGTTATTTGCTTGCTGCCTTTATCATAAGGGTATTTACGAATTCGCCATAATTGCATCCAAAGAGGTCTATCTCTTCTGCAACCTCATTTAAGAGACGAATCGCTTTCAATACAGGAGAACTTCGAAGGGCCTCTGTGCGGCAATTTGGGGCATAAAATAATATATGCCCCCTTGCTCTGCTATAACTATGGGGAACATACAGATTTAGCTCTCTCAGTACTCCTGGATTGAAAATACCTCCGGATAACAGTTTAAAAAAATGCTTTCCCAGAAAGATCATTCGACGAGCTTCAAGAGTGTTGAAACCCAACACTCCCGAGAGAAACACTGAGGGGTACATAAAAGGATAACAGTTATACTCCCTGAGGTATAAATACCTTAAAAATCGTTTCTGGATCCTTTCCAGCTCCAAGATGACTGTTCTTTCTCTGGGGTCCCAAAGATTTGGATTGTAATGAAATATCATTTTATTCAAAATCTGTTGACGAAGAATGTGCTGAGTGGCGATGACGGATAGAGTAATGTTTAATTAACAGTCTAAGGGTTAATATATTTAGTTTGTTTCTTTAACCCCGATGAAGCTCCGGTGAGAACGATTGTTGATTTGTTAAAACATATGAAGTGATGTAAAAACTATATTTAAAAGTGTTTTTAAATTATTTTTCTAAATTATTTTAGGTACGACTTTAAAATACAGGAGGTTCGGAAGCTCCGCAAGAATATAGAGTTACTGGGCACCCTGTACCACGGGAAGGAAGTTCCGTTGAATGACGTGAAGGTCAAAGTGCACGACAAGGTCTACGCGATTGAACGTGTCGTTCCTCTCGACAAGAGAAATGCAGAATACGAAAAGTACATGATCACACCTGCAGAGAAACGTAAGTCATCCAACAGAGAGAATATTTGCCTTTTTCTAGAATTATATCAGGTATCTCCATTTTGGACTTTAGTATATTGAGTCAGGAGATTTTTCGTACCCTTTTCCTTTTGAAGGGCTGTCTGGAACCAGGGACCATGGTATTCCAGTTTCTTATTTTTTTCTATTATACACAAATGAGACATAACGTTTAGACGACTGGACACAAAAAGGTGTAATAAAAATAAAATAACAACTAAAAAATATCAGACTGATCACAAATATGTCAGTATCAGTGAGGCAGCACTTTTTCCAGAATTTCCTCTATACTGATATCCTAAGAAGTTAAAGTTGTCATCGCAAACATAAACCTATCCAAAAAAGCTAAAATGGCAGTGCACAATGGTATTCTTCTACTGATCCTTATACGAAGCGAACAATGAAACTGGGAAAAGAAGGATGAAAGTAGAATAAATGCAGTAGAAATGAGATCTCTTAGACGAATGTGTGATACTCTGTGTATGATAGAGTGTCGAATGAAAATATAAGAAGTGAATACGGTGCGAATGATGATGCTACGAACAAAATAATGAAAGTATTATTAAGATGGTTTGGACACATGTAGAGAATGAATGGTAAAAAAAGTATATGTTAACGATGTAAATGGAACTAGAAATAGAGGAAGACCGAGGAAAACGTGGCACGATCAAATGAATCAAATATTGAATGTCAGCCATGTGAGGAGTCAGAGAAGTTGACGCGCATGCATGACACGATGTATGAATGTTGTGGAAGCGAGAGAATTATGTCAGAAAAGAAAAGTGTGGCAGTCCATTCTTTTTGACTACACCTTCGGAGAGATGGCGTGATGGTTAGTTAGTTAGTTAAAAATAACATACAACACATTTCGGAGATATTTCTTTTTTAATTTTATCATTGCATTGACATTTGACAAAAAAAACACAATTATGCATATAATAAAAATAATACCTGTTTAAAATATTGTATTATTATCATTTAGCATTATCTATCCTACAGGAACCGGTCCCCTGGTCTGCACAACATGCCGTGACGCCCCGGATGCCTCCTGCAAGGAATGTGGATGCAACATATGCGCCGGGAAGAATCCACCAGAAGAAGTATGCACTCCATCATCAGCTTACATTCTTACTTCCTATGGCCATACAACTCTTGAAGAGTTCTACCCTCCTTGATGATTTTTTGTCCAGCAGTCCGATTCGCCCAACCTAGCCGAATCAGCCAGAACAAATCAAATCAGTTTATTTCATCAACAGACATTACAAAATTTATTTTTAAGGCATCTGTTGAGAACAGGTAAAATAATATATTGTGTATAGTATACTACCAGAATCGCATGAGAGACAGTTCAACATTAGGAAGACAGGATACTCTCCAGAATTAAGAGTATTTGCCTTCTGAACGTACTATCTCTGAATATCTCCGAGGAGACCGCGTTCAGCAGACTAATTGCTCTTCCCACCAGTGTCACCAGAGGCAGATTGGTTCTGGCGGCCAGTAGGTAAACCAATCTGTGCTGTCGCTGTCGGAGATATCTATCGGGGACAAAAAGTCGAACACCCTCCAGTATGGCCGAGTTCTCGAAGTATCCACTAATTAATCTAAAGAAATGGGTAATTAGATGTCCATCTCTTCGAAGCTGTAAAGAATTGGTTCTGAGCATTCCCAAAAGAAATGCCGTGGGATAGAGCCACGGATAGCTACCATACTCCCTTATGTAGACATACCTCAGAAATTTTTTCTGAACCCTCTCCAGCATAACGGAATATCTCGCTTCGTGAGGACTCCATATCACAGAACCACTTTCGAGTCTGCTCCGAACCAATGCGTTGTATTGGACTCTGAGCACATTGGGATCCCTGAAAACTCTGCCGGTCGGGACGATGAAGGCCAACATCTTCAGTGCAGTGCCACAAATCCTCTCAACATTGTCCATTAGGCGCTGTCTGGGCCTTCCTAAAGGTCTTACTCCAGTCAGTCTAGATGAGTACAGGGTCTTGATTGTTCTGGTCTCTCTGGCTCGGCATACGTGTCCAATCCATGCTAGGGAACCGGCTCTCACGGTGCTCGTTATAAGGGGCCGCTGGTATGCAGCTGCTCATTGTACGGATATCTTGGTTGGTCCTATGCCTCCAAGTTCCCGCTGCAACACCGAGTCTGGGTCCCAGGATCATTCTAAGTATTCTATTCTCAAACCAGTAGATTCTTTGTTCTTTTAGAATCATTGTCCACGACTCAGAATACTGTTACAAACTGTCTTGCATTCTTCTTTATTGAAAATTATCACCTTGGGCTTATTCACTCTCATCATCAGATCATATGGGATGTATACCCTCATGCTTGTCAATGTTAGAGAGGGTTTAGAAAAGATTTCTGAGATATCTCTAAATGAGGGACTTTGGTAGCTATCCATGCCTTTATCCCACCGCATTGTTCTTGGGCATGGTGTGGACCAATAGTCTAGAGATAAAGAGGGATGGGTGCACACTTACCCATTTCTTCAGACTTATCAGGGGATTCTTTGAGAACTCGGCGATCTTGGAGGATATCCATCTTTATTTTCCAGATGGTTATCTTCGACAGCGTCTGCACAGACTGTATTATCTCCTAACATGCATAACCAACCTGTCCCTGGTGTTGCCGATAGGGAATATTAGTGAAAGTACATTCAGAAGACAAATACTCTTGATTCTAGAGAGTATCCTATATCCCTAATGTCGAACCATCGTTATTTTACCTCAAATAGATGCCTTAAACTGTTAACATGTTTGTAATGTCTTTTGAGAGAATTAAACTTACATGGACATTAAAAGTAAATACAATGAACCGGCTAGAGGCATTTGAAATGTGGCTTCACCGAAGAATGTTCAGGATCCCATGGACAGACAGAGTGACGAACACAGAATTCCTGAATCGTGCAGGAGTAAATAGAGAGCTGCTGACATTAATCAAAGTCCACAAAATTGCATATCTGGGTCACGTTCTGCGAGGAGAGAAGTATCGCCTGCTGCACCTAATATTGAAGGGAAAAATAGAGGGCCGCAGGGGGGCAGGGAGAAGGCAGATCTCTTGGCTGCGCAATGTGAGGGAATGGACGGGAATCAGAACTGTGGAGGAGCTATTCCGGACAGCGCAGGATAGGGAAGAGTTTACCAGAGTGATCACCAACGTCGGGGGGGCCTGACAGGGCACTTTAAGAAGAAGAAACTTATTTGATTTTATTTACATATTCGACACCAGGGACTTGTAGTTCATGCTTGTTGTCTGCAAGTAGGACAGCGTCATCCACATACAATAGACATTTTATTATACTTCACTCATTTTGGCACCTGCATCCAACCTTTTCACCTCTTTCATACACTTGTCCATATATATGTTAGATTAAATAACCACGGGGACATTACGCAACCCTGTTGGACATCTTTATTGATATCAAACCACTAGCAGTGCTTGAATGTTCTGTATTCCAGATAATTCTGTGTGACGAGTGCAACCAAGGATACCACATGGGCTGTCTGCAGCCTCCGCTGACCGGGCTGCCCTCGGAAGACTGGTACTGTCCGGAGTGCAGGCGAGACCCTGACTCCGTGGTGGCGCCCGGGGGTAAGACACAGGCGCGGAAGCCCAACCAGACTAAGGCCCGCGATTGGGGACGAGGAATGGCTTGTGTTGGTGAGATTTAAAAGCATTTTATAGATAATTAAACATAATTAAGTTTTTCATCAATTGGAAAAAGAAGAAAGCACGACAGTCTTCAACATTAGTGTGAATTGTGAAAAGCTGGAACAAATGGATGAATTTTTATATATAGGAAGTATGTTAACAAAGGATGGGCGGGATATCGCAAGAAGGCTTGATGCAGGCAACCAAGAAAATGCATGATGCAGACAAAAAAGAAAGAAAAGCAAAGAAGAAACAGCGTGATGGTTTGTTAATAATGATGTCTTAAAAATGACGAAATGACAAGTAATAGGAAAAGAAATTTAATTGTGTTTAATGTATTATTTTCAGGCAAAACGCAAACATGTGGTATGCCGGCTAATCATTTTGGACCCATTCCCGGAATAGAAGTCGGCATGGCTTGGAGATTTAGGATCCAGGTATATCTTCAACATTATTAATTTTAATATGTAACATATATGATAGATAGTCCTTGGCAGATAGATAGTGATATAGTAGATGGACAGTTATATAGCAGATGGATAGTGATATAGCGGATGGATAGTGATATAGTAGATAGTGATATAGCAGATGGATAGTGATATAATAGATAGATAGTGATATAGCAGATGGATAGTGGTATAGTAGATGGTTAGTGATATAGTAGATGGATAGTGATATAGCAGATGGATAGTGGATATAGCTGAAGGATAGTGATATAATATATAGATAGTGATAAAGCAGATGGATATATCACTTATAGCAGATGGATAGTGATATATTATAGTAGACATACACATACCACGATAGTGATATAGTAGATAGATAGTGATATAGCAAATGGATAGTGCATTTATAATAGTAAACACGATTGTTTAGTGGTTTTACTTGGATTTAATTTATATAAATTGTGACAAATTTGTTTCAATTGTTGTAAAAAGATGGATAGTGAAATAGTAGATTGATAGGGATATAGCAGATAGATAGTGATGGATAGTGATATAGCAGATGGACAGTATCCAAGTCGGTGCGATTAAATATGAACCTGGCAAAGACCAAGATGATGGGCACAGAAGGGCTTCATATCAGCATTGATGGCAGCAATGTCGAGAATGTCCAGGAATACACATACCTGGCATCCAATTTTTTGGTCATATTTTTTGTCAAGGTACATGTCAAGTTATTAAGTTTGGTATCTTAGTAAGATTTTATTGTATAATCTCAAAAGGAATAGCTTGTTTCCATGAAGAAGTAATTGGGTCTTGTCTGCTGTGTTGCTCTGGATCAGAAGGCAAGCGTTCTATCCTCTAAAGTATTATTATTGTGAAATTTAAGCTGTCAGAGTCCGGAGTGCATCGGCCCCCCGTGTCCGGTATTCACGGGAGAGATGTGGAGGGAGCTTACAGCATCGTTTTATCTGGTAATTTGTTGGATCCTAAATTGATTTACAGTGCACTCTAGATTTTCCGGGGTCGGGTTAACTGGGAAGCGGATTATCCGGACACTTGAGTCATTGAAATTTTTTTTTATTAAAACAAAAATATTTCACAACAGTACTTATAATACATTTGTCACAATGACATTGGGCGTTTAGTTCACATTTGCGCCACCACCAACATACTTTTGTGGCAATTAAGTCGTAATTTTATTTTACCGTGAAAAAGTGTCTATGGTATAATGGATGAACGTAAACAAGTCGTACTCTCAATTTACCAAAAACTTAAAATAATTCAGAAATTTGAAAATGGTGCAACCGTTAAATGTTTATTGAATCAATTTAATGTTGGTGATCGAACTATGGGACATCATTAATAAAAAGAGAAAAAAAATGTTTTCGGATTAACTGGTAAATCGATTATATGGGATCTTTTTCAACATCCATCCCGGAAAATTGGGAGTGTACTGTATTATATTTATCTCATAAAAAAAAGTTTAAACAAAAAAAATAATTATCCCCTGAGCGCCAAGGCGTCACAAGGCTGGACCACGTAAGGAACGAATATGTGAGGGGTAGCTTTTAACTTTTAAATGCAGGAAATTATTAGTATTGCTGTACCCAGCAGGCCTTGATTTTTTGAACAAAAGTAAAACCTAAAAAAAACATTTTTTGTATACAGATATAAAGGGTATTATGAAAACTTACCAAATATAAACACTGTGTGTCATTTGAGCTGCCGTTCACTCAGAAAAACACAGTTTGAATATTCACAAAATGTCAGGGCTATCACAACTTAACACAGAAAACACGTTTACTTATAAATGTAGTAGAATATAACGTGTGCTTATAAAATATATTTATTGGTTTATTAAAAATTAACAAAAATAAAATTAACTAACTAACCATCACGCCGTCTCTCCGAAGGAGTAGGCAGAAAGATTGGACTGCCACACTTTTCTTTCCTGACGTACTTCTCTCGTTTCCTCAACATTCATACATTGTGTCATGCACGCGCGTCGATTTCTCTGACTCCTCACATGGCCGACATTCAATATTTGATTTATTTGATTGTGCCACGTTTTCTTCGTTCTTCCTCTATTTCTAGTCCTAATTTTTATTTTACCATTCTTTCCATGTGTCTTAATGATCCTTTCATTATTTTGTTCATAACACCATCATTCACTTCTTATATTTTCATTCGACACTCTATTATACACAGAGTATCCACTAAGAGATCTCATTTCTACTGCATTTATTCTACTTTCATCCTTCTTTTGCCAGTTCCATGCTTCGCTTCCATACACAAGGGTCGGTACAAGAACACCATTGTGCACTGCCATTCTAGTTTTTTTGGATAGGTTTTTGTTTGCGATGACAACTTTAAGTGCACCATTCACTTTGTTGCCCGCCCCAACCCTTCTTTCAATATCCCTCTCCACTCGCCCATCTTTTGTAAACTTACTACCCAAATACACGAACTCATCTACTTGCTCCAAATTTTCACCATTCATGCTAATGCTGCAGACTGTCATGGTTGTCATATCAATAAATTGTCATGTTTTAGTATTTCTTGACCAACCCCATATATTTGTCCCTATATATATTATAATTTATAAATTATTCCAATTGGATTTTTTTTTTAAATCTTCATATGAAGCACTCACTTTGTGGTTAGACATTTAAAAAAAGAAAGAGAATAATAAATAGAGAAATAACAACTGCACCCCAACCACGGGGCCATACTTAAAAAATCTCCTTTACAATACTCATGGTCGTGTGGTGAATCTTCCAGGAGGATACGAAGATGATGTGGACCATGGATTCGAGTTCACCTACACCGGAAGCGGGGGCCGGGACCTCTCGGGGAACAAGAGGACAGCCGACCAGTCCAGTGATCAAACTCTCACTAGAGAAAACAAGTAAGCATTCTTCTTTTTAATATTATTATAACAGACAAGCTAAGATGGCAGTGCATAATGGTGTTCTTGTGCCGACCCTAATGTATGGAAGTGAAGCATGGAACTGGCAAAAGAAGGATGGAAGTAGAATAAATGCAGTAGAAATGAGATCTCTAAGACGAATGTGTGGCAAATCTGTATATGATAGTGTCAAATGCAAGTATAATAAGTGAATGTGGTGCGAATGAAAGTGTTATGAACAAAATAATGAAAGGGTCATTAAAATGGTTTGGACACATGGAAAGAATGAGTGAAGAAGGTATATGTAAACGGCGTGAACAGTGCTAGAAATAGAGGAAGGCTGAGGAAAACGTGTCTCGATCAAATCAATCAAATATTAAATGTCGGTCACGCGAGGAGTCGGATAAATCGACGTGCGTGCATGAAAAGATGTATGAATGTAGAAGGAGCGAGAGAAGTATCTCAGGACAGAACAGTGTGGCGTTCCATTCTTTCTGCCTACCCCTCCGAAGAGACGGTGTGATGGTTAGTTAGTTAGTTAATTAGACCTATATTTAACGAACTTCGGATATAACGGACAAAAAATCCGGTCAAATGTAAAAAAATTAAAAACATCCTGTTAATATTACTAAATTCAAGTGTCACTGCATGTAAACGATTTTTAGCGACCATGATAATCACGTCATACATCTAGCACTAGAATTTGAGGCATAATGCCGAGGATGGAAGTGAAGATAGCGAAGAAGAAGAAACAACACTGCCAAAAATGAAGTTCAAATCAAATCAAATCAAGTTTACTAACTCAAAAGACATTACAAACAGGAAAATGTTTAAGGCATCTATTGAGTACAGGTAAAATATTATAAAAATACAACATTATACCAGGAACGCATTAGAGATGGTTCGACATTAGGAAGACAAGATACTTTCTAAAGTCTTTTGTCCCCTGAACATACCTTCACTAATATAAAAGACGTCGATCTCCAAGGAAACCGCGTTCAGCAGACTAATTGCTCTTCCCAGCGGTGTCACCAGAGGCAGATTGGTTCTGGTGGCCGGTTGGTAAAACAATCTGTGCTGTCGCTGTCGGAGAAATCTATCAGGGACAAAATGGCCAACACCTTCTAGCACGGCCGAGTTCTCGAAATATCCCCTGATTAATTTAAAGAAATGGGTTATGGCATGATGAAGTTATCAGTAGTAAGATCACATCTCAACGATCCAATAACTTGTATTTGACTATTCTTCAGATAACGAAGTTCTTCTGCACATTCCTTGCTAATATCAGCATCTGAAAATCTGTCGTAGATAGTTTTACCACACATACGTCATACATAAGGGATCTCATATCCATTGCATTTATTCTGCTCTCATCCTTCTTCTGCCAGTTCCATGCTTCACTTCCATACATCAGGGTTGATGCTATAATGAAACCCCATTTTGAACGGCCATTTTTGGTTTCATTGATATTTTTTCTTTCCAATAACAGTTTTTAACTCGATGGTTGCCAGAGACGAGATATCTCGGTAGTACTTTTGGTGACGTATTTTTGTGCCGTATTGACTTGTATTGACAATTTGGCAGAAACGGAACACACACTGTTGTCTGTTTTAGTTATCCCGGAATATTTTATCAAGTTTCCTAATACTTTTAACCGATTTATCGGTAAATTTCGAAAACTGTTTCAGCTGACAGTATACAGATGTCATATTGCAGGGCTATCACAACCAAAAATATTAGATCCTCGCTGTCAGATTCGTCGATCGTTAGCGTAGTTTTCGTATTATTTTCAATTAATATTATGAAAGTATTTGTTTTTACTTGTTTTCAGTATGTCAGCATCTATTTTATCAGTGTTTTGCTAGTGATATCGGTCTCTTTATATAACCCTTCACTGTTTGCTTTGTGTCAAGTTCTTTGTTTTAGTATTCTGCGTTTAGTGAATTAGTTAAGTAAGTAAATTATAATTTCTTTCTAACGCAGCAAAAAAAAAATTTTTTATACAAGTTTTATTTTGACAAAAAATATTCGGCCTGCTGAGCCCTGCGGCGTGATTTATTTGCGGCTATGAAAAGGTTAAAGCTCCATTCACTTTGTTACTCGCACCAACTTGAAATCAGAAAAATCGAATTTAGAGGAAGCTCGATTGGTATGTCAGGACAGAGGAGTGTGGCGGTCCATCCTCACTTCATAACACTCCAGGGAAACGGCGTGATGGTTAGTTAGTTAATGTCTGAGTTGTGTTGATTGTGAACAAATACCTTGCTCTCTGGTTGCAGGGCCCTGGCCAGGAACTGCGCTGTGAAGGAGGTGAGCGAGGAGGGGGCCGACAGCGGGGCCGGCTGGCGCGGGGGGCGCCCCGTGCGGGTGGTGCGCTCCTACAAGATGATCAAACACTTCCCCGAGTACGCACCTAAGGAGGGAATCAGGTAATCAATTATTTGCTTGGTCATGCTAATTTGTGTTACAAGAACAATAACGATAATGATGGCAACAATGACAATTAGAAGACCTTCGTAGCCGAGTGGTAAGTGCATTGACTGCCACCTCGAAGGTTCCGGGTTCGATTCCCGGCGAGGGCAGTGTGATTGTTACACTGTCTTGGATCTGGTGTAGAATTCAAGTGACAATAAAATGGCGATAGATTAGCTACCTATCACATGTCACGAGGATCACTATGATAGCTGTAATCAGTGGCGGTACTCCCATAGAAGCCCGGCTTGCGTAAGAAATTTTGAATCAAAACCCCCAAATCTAAGTAATCATGCCCCGGCATAAACCAACAACCCACCTTCCAACAATGTTCCCATCAGACGTTAGAGAAATAGCCACAAGAGCTGAACTTCTGTAAGCCAGAAGAGGTTTTGATTCAAAATTTCTTACGCAAGCCGGGCTTCTGGGCTTCTATGGGAGTACCGCCACTGGCTGTAATACCCTTTACATCGATTTGGCTCATGCTGTAAAGAGCGATTCAACAAAATTATAATAATAATTACAATGAGATTATTAATTTGTAGTATTTGGATTAAGTTTATTGTTCTTTCAGATACGATGGCATTTACAAAGTTGTGAAATACTACCCGGAGAAAGGCAAGTCCGGCTTCCGGGTGTGGAAATACCTGCTCCGAAGGGATGACCCCGCTCCAGCCCCCTGGGAGGAAAAGGCCAAGGCATACCCCATCGTCGTAAGTGGCACCCGCATGTACTTCTTCGAATCTTCAATACGGGCTGAATCACAATCATATCATTAAAGAAAATTTTGAGAAAAATAGGCTATATTCATATTAGTGAAGGTACTCTCAGAAGACAAATACAGTGAAATCCCTATTTTACGTTTTTTTAAGGGATTGAGAAAAAACGTAAATGCAGGGAAAACCTAAATGGGGGGTATTAAAAAAAACAACTATAATTTTTTTTTGTAGAGATTATGCCACAGTTGAACAAAATTAAATCGTTTATTAGTTTCGTAAATGTCATTAATATCTAACTACTCTAGAGGTTATGTAACAAACATGTGGTTGCAGTATCCCGACGGGTATTTGGAGGCAGAAGCGGAGAAGCGTGCCCAGAAGGAGAAGGAGCGCCTCAAGAACCAGAAGACCCCGTCCAAAGCGAGCCGGAAGCGGCCACTGCGTGAGAGTAACGGGGCGGACGAGGAAGAGACCGAGTCCCGCAAGCAGCGCCAGTCGCGAGGGGCCTCCAACGGTTCACCGCCCCCCAAGAAAATGAAGACCCGGTCTTCCATTGTGGAGGTCATCGATGAGAAAAAGCAGAAGACGCCTAAACGCAAACAAAAATTAGGTAATTTTATTTTTTATAAGACTGACATCAATGATATTAGAATTTATTTTACAATCTTCAATGTGAGCAGAAAATAACTCATTATTATGAAGAAGGAATCTGGTCGTGTCCAGACTTGAACCCATGTCCCCTGGATCAGGAGCCAAGCGTTCTATCCCCTAGACCACCACCCGGTTAATTTAAAATATAAATCATTATCATCGGCTTGTATTCGTTCACTCTTGGATGTATGTCTCCTCCATCTGTTTCCATGTCTCTTTAATGCTGTCCCTCCATCAAAGGTGGGGAAATCCTGATTGCAGTCCTAGGGCGCCAGCAAAGGAGGCCTTTTGTTCATCTATCATCAGAGCTGCGAGTCACATGGCATGCCCAGCGCCATTTTAGCGCTGCCACTTTTCTGATGATGTCCGCTATCCGTTCTGGCTAAATTGATGTTTATCATCCTGTCCGCTATACTGATCCTCAATATTGCTCTTTTCATAACTCTTCAATTCTATATTTGTTGGTGCTTCTCTGAATGTAATTGTTGCGGACAGGTAGTGGACTGTATTAATTTTCTTCTATAGGACACAGGTCCCTGCAGGATCCAGAGCGGTGGTAGGCAGTGATACGTTTGGTAGTTATTAGATACATTTGCAGGCAGTTGTTTGATATGTTTGCAGGCAGTTGTTTGATACATTTGCAGGCAGTTGTTTGATACATTTGCAGGCAGTTGTTTGATACGTTTGCAGGCAGTTGTTTGATACGTTTGCAGGCAGTTGTTTGATACGTTTGCAGGCAGTTGTTTGATACGTTTGCAGGCAGTTGTTATAGTGAAAAGCAGAGACACGGGGTGTTGCTGTTGTAAGTGCAACATGGCGCCTTGCGACATTTTGTAGAGGCATATTTTCCAGCAAAACATACCCCATCGTAGCCCTACTACCCTTTTGAACCCCTAATTTTTTCTAACCCCTAAAAATGATTTCTATTATAGATAAATCCTTCAGTAAATCAACCAGCCCTTCGAGCGTCAACCCTTTCACGCTGGCTGCCAGCAAGCCGGTCAAAACGGTCGCTAATAATGAAAACTCGGAGGTGGTTCTTTCCAAAGAAGACAGGAAGACCATCGAGGAAGACACGGCCAACAAGAAGCTGTGGGAGGAATGTCTCGAGGCTTTGGAGAGGGACAGTAAAAAGGTTTGTAATGTTTTGATTATTTGCTCTTCTGTTAGACACAACTGCTTGGACACAGAACCACTATTTTATTTTACAATGGTGATTCTTAATTTATGATAAACTTATGTTATTTATTGTTTCGGCATTCAATTTGTGGTAGGACATGATTAAATTGTAAATAAAACACTTGATTTTTAGATTCTGATTTTGAAAATTTGGTTTGGTTCATGTGGTCCTCCTGTAAATTTGGAGATATTTCGCGTATAAGTGAATTTTTTTGGTCAATTTAACTGTTGCCGCACTTTATAATAGTTAATTGTGACACGTAATACATTTGTATTGTTTTGCTGTCAAAATTATATTAGTTTTATCGTTTTTATAAAGAATTTTGACAGGTGTAAAAATAAATTTTTCTTTTGTTCCAATGACAATTTGAATAATTTCTTCAATATTATTTTTAAGTTCTTGCTGGTTAAGTGCCTAATTACAGCTAAATTAAAAAACGGTGGATACGTGTAACATAAATTAAATAACCACAAAAGTCCGGATCGTCCATGTCAACATGTGCAACATCGAAAAAAACATAATGTGTTATTACATTATGTGCTAAATTAAAAAACGGTGGATTCGTGGAACATAAATTAAATAGACAATATGTGCACCATCTAAAAAGAACATTTTGTGTTAAATTATTTTTATTTTGTTATTTTATTTTATATCATTGTATTTTATATTATTTGATTTAGATTTATTTTGTGGGTGTTGGACGATCGAAGTGTGCGCGGGAGATGCCTATTGGTGGCGATGAGGTTCGCAACCCATCACACGGCGTCTCCCGCGGAGCGAAAAGAGAAGGATGGAGTGCCGCATCAGTAAAAGTGTGACAGTCCATTCTTTCTGCCTACCCTTTCGGGGAGACGGCGTGATGGTTAGTTAGTTAGTTAGTTAAAACACTTGTTTTTCACCACTTAAGTTTTATATTTTACACGACTAGTTTCGGAAGCTACAGATGCTTCCATCTACAGGTTTATATTTAAACCTGTAGATGGAAGCATCTGTAGCTTCCGAAACTAGTCGTGTAAAAGATAAAACTCAAGTGGTGAAAAACAAGTGTTTTATTTACAATTTAATTTATGATGAACTTAAATTTAAATTCAATTTAAGTTTATTTATCCATAGATATTACGCAGCGACGCCTATTCATATTTTTTGTATGTTACTTATATGAGCTGAAAGGGTTGGATGTAGGTGCCAAAATGAGCGGAGTGTCAGTAAGCTGTCTCTTGTATGCGGATGACGCTGTCCTTCTTGCAGACAACGAGCATGAACTACAATTCCTGGTGAATTGTATGTATGAGGTATGCATGCGAAATGATCTGATGATGAATGTTAATAAGTCCAAGGTCATGATTTTTGAAAAGGAAGAAACCATGACAGTCTGCAACATTAGCGTGAATGGTAAAAACTTGGAGCAAGTAGTTGAGTTTGTGTATTTAGGTAGTATGTTTACAAGAGATGAGAGAGTGGAGAGGGATATTGAAAGAAGGGTTGGGGCAGGCAACAAAGTGAATGGTGCACTTAAAGTTGTCATCGCAAACAAAAACCTATCCAAAAAAGCTAGAATGGCAGTGTACAATGGTGTTCTCCTACCGACCCTTATGTATGGAAGTGAAGCATGGAACTGGCAAAGGAAGGATGAAAGTAGAATAAATGCAGTAGAAATGAGATCTCTTAGACGAATGTGTGGATATTCTGTGTATGATAGAGTGTCAAATGAAAATTTAAGAAGTGAATGCAGTGCGAATGATGGTGTCATGAACAAAATAATGAAAGGATCATTAAGATGGTTTAGACATATGGAAAGAATGAATGAAGAAAGAATGGTAAAAAAATTAAATGTTAATGATGTAAATGGTACCAGAAATAGAGGAAGACCAAGGAAAACGTGGCACGATAAAATAAATCAAATATTGAATGTCGGCCATGTGAGGAGTCAGAGAAATTGACGCGCGTGCATGACACGATGTATGAATGTTGAGGAAGCGAGAGAAATATGTCGGGGAAAAAAGGTGTGGCAGTCCATTCTTTCTGCCTACCCCTTCGGGGAGACGGCGTGATGGTAAGTTAGTTAGTTAGTTAGTTACTTACTTACTTATATCCGTGTTGTTCTAGGGTCTGGTGGACAAGGTGACGGAGCTGTTCCTCTGCATCATTTGCCAGGAGGTGGCAGCCGAGCCGGTGACCACGGCCTGCTGCCACAACTTCTGCATGGTCAGTTATTAATATCACTCTCTTTTTTTTTAATTTCTTATTTATAGCTACAAATTGTAATGTCGATAATTGACCAAAATGTGTCATTTTTATCATGGCATTTCATAATTAAAAGAAATTTTATCATTGAATTATCAAATAGAATTTTTTTTATCAATTATCAAATGTCATTATTGTGTCAATTATCAAAAGTCATTATAAAAATTACATTTTGTGTCGATTATCAATGTCATATGTGTGTCAATGTCGTCATTTGATAATGCCTTAGCAAGGTGAAACATGTAATTCCCATAAAATATAATATAACTTCTAGAAAACTGACATTTTCATTTTTTAATTATTTAATTATTTAATAAGGGAAACTAACTAACTAACTAACCAACCATCACGGCATTTCTCTGGAGGGGTAGGCAGAGAGGATGGATCGCCAGAATGCTCTGTCCTGGCATACCTCTCTGGCTTCTTCTACATTCATACATCGTACCATGCAAGCATGTCAATTATTCCGACTTCGAATGTGGCCGCCTTTTAGTAATTGATTAATTTGGTCATGCCATGTTTTCCTCGGTTGTCCTCGGCTTCTTTTTCCGCTCACACTGCTTGTGTATAACTTTTTCCATCTACTCTCATCCATTCGTTCCATATGTCCAAACCATCTCAGGGATCCTTTTTTAATTTTATCCATGATGCAGTCATCTGCCTTACATTTCTTTCTTATTTCATCGTTCGGTATTCTATCATACAACGTTTTCCCGCACATTTTTCTTAGTGATCTCATTTCTACGGTGTTTATCCTGCTTTCATCCTTCATTTGCCAGCTCCAAGCTTCACTTCCATACATGAGGGTTGGCACTAGAACTCCATTGTGTACTGCCATCTTTGCTTCTGTGGATATATTTATTTTTGCAGTAATGACTTTGAGTGCGCCATTTATTTTATTCCCAGCACCAACCCTCCTTTCGATGTCTTTCTCCATTTTTCCGTCTCTTGTAAACATGCTTCCCAGATATGTAAATTCAGTAACTTGCTCCAATTTCTCGCCCATCGCATTTATATCACAAATCGTCATACATTATTCTTTCTCGAAAACCATCACTTTAGATTTAGACACATTCATCACCAAGTCACTCTTTTTGCATGCCTCATACATCCTTGACACTAAGACTTGCAATTTTTCTTTACTGTCAGCAATTAACACAGCATCGTCTGCATATAACAAACAGCTGACTGACAAACAATTCATCTTAGCACCAGCGTCTATGCCTTCAAGTTCTCTCATACACTTGCCCAAGTTTAGATTGAACATTAATGTGTCAATTATCAAAATTCATTATAAAAATGCCATTTTGTCGTCATGATAATGCCTTAGCAAGGTGAAGTATGTTATTTCCATAAAATTTCTAGAAAACTGATGTTTTAGTTTGTTTTAATTATTTAATATGGAGTTTTATATTATTCTTCAAGAAACAATGTATATTAAATAATAACCTAATTGTGGTTTTATTCCAGTCATGCCTAAAGCTGGCCTTCAAGAGCACAGAATCCAGTTGCTGCCCGTACTGCCGCAGCGATCTTTCGAAAGAAGAACTCGTATGCAACGAGACACTCAAGACTATTCTAAGAACCATTCTGCCTGGATACGATATGCGTAAGAGATAATTCTGCCTATCTCGACGCCCTTTCGAAATTGCATAACCTGTTAACCAATCGGCACTTACAATGAACGTAAAAATTTGTGTTGTATTACGTTCCATCTGAAAACATGTTTCTTTTTTCTTCTTCTGACTTTATCCCACTGCATTCCTCTTGGGCATGCTGGGGACCAATACTCTACAGATAAGGAAGAATAGGTTTACACTTACCCATTTCTTCAGACTTATCAGGAGATTCTTTGAGAATTCCGTCATCTTGGAGGCTATCCATCTTTATGTTCACAGACTTTTATCTCCCAGCATGTCGAACCAACCTGCCTCTGGTGATGCCGGTGGGGAGAGCAATCAAACTCCAGAACACAATCGCTTCGGAGATCGATTTCTTTCATATTCGTGAAAGTACTTTCAGAAGACAAATACTCTTGACTTTGGAGAGTATCTTGTATTCCTAAAGTGGAACCATCTCTCATGCGTTCCTGGTATTATAAATTATATTTTACCTGTTCTCAATAGATGCCTTAAACGATAATAGTTTGTAATATCTTTAAAGAATATAAACTGATTTGATTTCATCATCATCATCAGCCGTCTGTCATCCACTGCTGAACGTAGGCCTCTCCCAAAGCACGCCACCGCCCCCTATCCATTGCCGCTCTCATCCATCCATGTCCAGCAATCCTCTTCAGATCGTCGGTCGAGCGGGCAGGGACACGTCCAACTTTACAGAATCCTGTACGCGGTCTTCCCTATCGGCTGTCGATTCTTCGACAGATATGGCCAGCCCACCGCCACTTCAGCCCGGCTTCAGAGCCACCTAAGTCATCTTGGTTTGTTGTCGAATAAATTTGTTTCTAAATCTGTCCCTCAAGGTTAGTCCAAGCTTCAAAAATCATGGTTTCGATCTGTCGGATTCGGCACTTCACGCTGGTGTAGCGAAAGCCGATATATCGAATTTCAGAAGCCAAAGGGTTATTAATATTTCTGTTATACAATTTAAGATTATCTAAGTACTTATTTTTCAGTTGGACGTAATAATACACATGTCTACGGGTTAACGGGTTAAAAAATGCAGAATAATTTTAAAAGTACAAATGTTTTTTATATATATTTTATTCTTATGAAATGCATACTGCGTTGACAGGTGTATTATCTTGTTTTGGGCGATGCTCAGTTATTTTTTTTTATGTGATTTCATTATATTGACTAGCGCAATTAGAACTGCAATTTGTCACTGTTTTTCAACTGTCAAAGAGGTAATATAACATATTGTCGCCTACATAACCTGTAAATTAATTACACTTGTATCAAAATTGTTTTTTCCACTTTTGAGTTTATTTTTCTCGGCATGTTTTGAAGGTTTTACACTTTCATCATCGGGAGAACGATATAAACTTGATAGAGTGTATAAACTTGATTCCCAAAGTGGTCTATATAGACCCCCTGGGGTCTACGACAATTGTAAAAAAAATTGGGGGTCCATGAGATGTAAATGGGGGTCCACGAGATGGTTCAACTAAATTGAAGCCGAATATTGAAACGCAATACGAATATCTAAATCGTTGACGACCTTTTTCTTTTTTTGAGCTCATTCGGCAAAGATCGGATTTGACAAAATTCGAAAGGTCGCCGACGATGTCGACCGTAAAATTTTCCCCAATGAGCAGAAAAAAAAGGTCGACAATGAATTCCGGCTTCCATGTTTCGGATTTTTTTTGCCCTGAAAAAAAATCTATTTTAGGAAAGCAGGGGGTCTACACAAAATATAAGAAATCGACAAGGGGTTTACGGGACAAAAAAGTTTGGGAACCTCTGGTATATATCGTTCTCTCGATTAAGGTGTAAAAACCATAATTTATAATAGTAAACACGATTGTTTAGTGGTTCTCAAACTGAAACTGTGTAAAATCTTTGAAACATGTTAAGTAAAATGAATTCAAAATTGGAAATAGCAGTTTTTTAAATTTTATTCATAAAAAAGTGAACCAACCTTATTCAAAATTATAATAAATTCATCATGGAATTCCACAACGCTTTAGTGTATCAAAAATTAATTAAAACCATTTTTTCCACTTTCGAGTTTAATTTTCTTAAAACATGTGAAGGTAACTAAACCCAAAAGTGTAAAAAAAGGGTTGTCGCTTATCAAAATTTTATTAATGGTTTGCCATTTGTCATGCAAGTATTGCAGTCTGGCCGAGAGTAATTTTTGACGTTTTTTTTTGTTATTTACGGAGCCTCTGGTGATTTGTTTACGAAGTATATATGTAACGAGTTTTCCATTAAGAGCACTCAAACTTTGAAATCAAATAAAACAACCCGTCTAAGTGATATTGACACTTTTTTTTTTTTAATTTAAAAGGACATTCAATGACATTATGTATGGAATATAATTTCGGCCAAATGGCCGCCGTGTCTTCGCTGGAGGTGTATCCTGGTGGTCAAAGTGTTTTTCACTACGGACGCTCGAACTTTAACAGCGTATAGCGGCCATTTTAGTAAAGCGATAGAGCGTCAAATTTGATAAGAATACTTATTTAGTCTTGATATTTCACCTTTCATATAAAGAAGTAATTGGAATGCTTTGCTATGCAGACGACGCCACAATCGTGGCCGAAAATGAAAGCGACTTGCAAGCAATGCTCTCAAAGTTTGATGAATCCTGTTCAAAATATAACATGATCATATCCACCCCAAAAACGAAGTGTATGACATTCGCAAGAAATCAACTGAGATGCGAAGTCTCCGTACGCCAGGAGGAAATTGAACAGGTGGACCTATTCAGATATCTCGGAAGCGAAGTAACCAGCTCTAATGACCTCCCCAGAGAAGTAAGGTCACATGTGGATAGGGCTGCAGCAGTTGCAGGCTGCCTGAAAGATATGGAGAAATGGAGAAACAAGGACATGAGGACTGACAGCAAGGTACGCATCTACAAGACCTGTGTGCGACCAATCCTCACATATGGCATTGAATCGAGGGCAGACACTGTCAAGCCAAAGAGCATGCTCAGGACAACCGAGATGAAAACGCTCCGCGCTATAGCTGGCAAGACCCTACGTGATCGAGTTAGGAATACAGCAATCCGAGAAATCTGCAAGGTCGAAGATGTGGTCAGATGGGGACGTCAAAGACGGCGATACTGGCATGAACACGTAGAAAGGATGATCTCAAATAGAATACCACACATAGCTCTCCATGGAACGCCAAACGGACAACGCCGACCAGGAAGACCCCCGAAACGGTGGAGAGAAAGCTGGAGTTCAGCATCTCAAGAGGACCCGCCTGAAATAACAGACTCCTGAGTCTACCAAAAGGGAAGAAGAAGAAGAAGATATTTCACCATGGAACGCTACACGCTTCAACAACGCGTTGAAATTGTTAAAATTTATTATTAAAATCAGTGCTCTGTTTGCCAATTTATGGCATTCATGGCTGTCCTGCAGAGTCCACAATACTTCGTTTAATGCATAAATTTGAGACAACCGGATCAGTGGACAATGAAGCAGTGCTTGTACGTCGAAGAAATGCATGATCAAAAAAAATATGGTGGCAATATCATTTAGACAGGTGGTTTTATTTCATTTCAAAGTTCGAGCGCTCCTCCTTCAAACCATATTTTTTTTAATTTATAGGGTTTTAGAATAAGGATAAAAATAATATTGTGGGCCCCTTTTTGCTTCCCTAAGACCCCTTATTTCCATCGGAGTTAGCATAGCCCCCTTAGACTTCTAGTACCCCCAGGGAAGCAGTTGGGCTCACTTTGGATGGGAACTTATGATCTGGGCTATTAGCATTGTAATAATTAATTATATTTATGTATGGAAGCGAAGCTTGGAGCTGACAGAAAAAGGATGAAAGCAGGATAAATGCCGTAGAAATGAGATCAAAAAAGAATTTGAAATGTTGTGATATAATACGATTGACGACTTTCGTGGGCGAGTGGTAAGTGCTTTGACTGCCACCCGAAGGTCCCGGGTTCGTTTCCTGGCAATTATGATTGTCACTTTGGTCTTGTGCAGAATTCACGTGACAGTAAAATGGCGATAGATTCGCTACCTGTCACACGTTACAAGAATCAATATGATAGCTATACCGTTTACATTCGATTTGGCTTGCGCTGTAATGATTTAAAAAGCGATTCAACACAATAATAATACCGAACGAAGAAATAAAGAAGTAATGTAAAGCAGATGTTTGCATCCTTAGTTTAAAAAAAAACACATCTCAATTTCGTCACGTTATGTTTTCCTTGGCTTCGTTTTTCATTCTCACTGCTTGTATACAACTTTTTAACTATTCTCTCATTCATTCGTTCCATATGTCCAAACTATATCAGAGTTCCTTTTTTAATTTTACTTATGATGCAATCACCTTCTCTTAAGAGTAGCAAAAATGAGAACATTGCGACCTATTGTGGGGAGAACCCTTAGAGATAGGATACCCAATGAAGAAATTCGCAAATCCTGCAAAATTGAAGACATAGTGAGATGGAGTAGGCAAAGAAGACAATTCTGGAGGGACCACATCGAGATAATGGATCCAGCAAGAATTTCTAATATCGTGATGCACGAGACTCCAGAGGGCCGTCGACCACCAGGCCGACCAGCAAAGAGATGAAGAGAAGGCTGGTCGTCTTCATCACAAGAAAAAAGTTGATATCCTGCATAAACAGACATACGGACGAGAGATGACAACTCTTACAGCAAAAAGTGTACACAGAGGTCCATGGAAAGACAGATACTTGGTGTGAGCTTGCGAGACCGCATAAGGAATAAAGAAATTAGACGCCGCACCAGGGTTGCTGATGTCATGGACCGAGTGGCAAAATTGAAATGGCAATGGGTTGGACACTTGGCTAGACAGGGGGCAACAGATGGGCACCCAGGATACTCAGTTGGAGACCATGGGAAAATAGGCGAAGTGTCGGAAGGCCACCGATGAGATGGACCGATGATATTGTCAAAAGGGTTGGAAAATCTTGGATACAAAGGGGGCAGGATAGAGACGAGTGGAAGAAATTGGAAGAGGTCTAAATCCAGCAATGGAGGGAAGAAGGCTAGCAAAGAAGAAGAAGATAAACAGATCGCAAGATTATGTGATAGAAAAAGAAGAAGATGCAATCACCTGCCATATATTTCTTACTTATCTCGTCATTCGGTATTATTTCATAAATCGTTTTCGTGCATATTCTTCTCATTGGATCTAATTTCTACGGCATTTATCCTACTTTCTGCCACCTCCAAGCTTCACTTCCATACAGCGTTTGCGCTAGAACTCCATCGTGTACTACCATGATGGTTAATTAGTTAGTTTATATTGTGAATGTTCCGATGTGCCTTTTGATTATTCATTTCACCCGAAGATCTGCATTATGATATTCTCATTTAGTTTGGGGATAAACTTTATGTGATAGTTAAGTTTTACTTTGTGTCTAGTTGGTGTTATCAGGGTATTTTTTATTCTAAGATACTTAGAGAATACCTTCTGTTTTATGTGTCTCCCTAGTGTATGTCAGTATTTTATTTGTATTTCACATAGTTCATTTAGATTTAACAATTATTATAAGATTATTAACCCTTAGAACCCTAAGCAAAAGTTACTCTTTCTGTCATCACTACGCGATTATAGCTTGTATATTCCCTTCTTGTCCTGCCACACCTCCGCGGTGCATAGGGCCTCAAGGAACCTTCTCCACCCGATTCTATCGCATGCCTAATGCCTAACATCATCACAAGTGAGACCTACTGCTTTAACTTCGTCCTGCAGGGCTCTTCTCCAGGCGCCTCTAGGTCTACCTCGCTTCCTCTTTCCCCCCATAGGGGACCAGTCTAGTGTGCCCTAAACGATGCTAACTGGGTTCTGTCTTAGGGTGTGACCAATCCATAGTCATTTGCGTCTAGCGATTTGTTCTCTAATTGGCTTTTTGCCTGCCATGGTCCAGAGAACTGCATTTGACATTGTTTGGGGGTAATAGATCTTGAATATTGAGCGAAGGCACCTATTTATAATCACCTGGAGTTTTCCAATAACGTCAGCGGTAGATTTCCAAGTCTCACATCCGTACAGCAGTATGCTTTTAACTTTTTGTTGAATAATGGAGCTCGTAGATTGTATACAGGAATTAATTTTAATAGTATGAATGTTTGCAGTAAGACATGCTGACAGTGAATGTTGTTTGTATTTTTTTTCTTTCTTAAATAAACGTTTCTTAAACTTTCAAAATGATTTGTGATTCTGTGCAAATAAATACTTTTGTAGGTTATCTAATAAATGTGTCGTTTCTCTTAAAAATCTACCAAAACATTTTTATTCAAATATTTGCTTTTGAAACTATGATTTAATCTTTCTTTATTTATTAATTCTATTTAAAACTCCATATCAAATAATTAATACGAATAAAAACATATGTTTTCTAGAAGTTTCATTATATTTTATTTGAATAACATGTTTCGCCTTACTAAGACATTGTCAAATGTGCATTTCATAATGCCTTAGCAAGGCGAAACATATCATTCTCATAAAATATAATAAAACATCTAGAAAATAGTCCTTTTAATTTCTGTTAATGGTCTTTCTTCCATTGTATAAAATAGATACATATATTGTTTATATTTAGCTAAAAATACATCAATTAACGGACGACGCCGTTCTCGTTGCGGATAGTGCGGACGAATTACAAGTCTTGGTGTCGAGAATGTATGAGGTATGCAAGTCGAACGATTTAATGATGAATGTCGGAAAGTCAAAGGTGTTAGTTTTTGAAAGGGAAGAGCAAATGACAGTTTGTAATATAAGTGTAAATGAAGAAACTTGGAACAGGTGAGCGAATTTGTGTATTTAGGTAGCATGTTCACAGCGGATGGCCGAACGGACAGTGATATTGAAAGAAGGGTTGGTGCGGGTAACAAAGTGAATGGAGCTTTAAAAGTAGTTTTTGGAAACAAGAATTTATCAATGAAAGCGAAAATGGCCGTTCACAATGGAGTTCTGGTTCCAACCCATATGTATGGAAGCGAAGCATGGAACTGGCAGAAGAAAGATGAGAGCAGAATAAATGCGGTAGAGATGAGGTCCCTAAGACGTATGTGCGGTAGAACGATGTACGACAGAATCTCAAATGCTGATATTAGGAAAGAGTGTAGAGCGAAAGAAGGTATTATGAACAAAATTATGAAAGGTTCGATTCGTTGGTTCGGACATATGGAGCGCATGGGTGAAGAAAGAATGGTTAAAAAAGTATACGTTAACAATGTAAATGGAGTAAGGAGTCGAGGTAGACCGAGGAAAACATGGCATGACAAAATTAATCAAATATTAAAAGTTGGTCATGTCAGAAGCCGGAAGAATCGACGTGCGTGTATGACTCGATGTATGAATGTGGAGGAAGCTAGAGAGGTGTGCCAGGATAGAGTAGTGTGGCGGTCCATTCTCTCTGCCTACCCCTGCGGGAAACGGCGTGATGGTTTTTGTTTGTTTTGTTTTGTACATCAATTAACACTTCTTATTTTAAAAAATCCATTCTAAAATGCCTATTTTATTATTATAACTCCAAAAACATTATAGTGTAAAATGGTAAAATTAATTCCATATTTGAATAATTCACTTGTTTTTTTTTTATCAATTGAAATGGTTTTAAAACACTCAACTACAATTGCCAACTTAATAAATCAAAATTTGTTTATATTGCTTTTATTATTATTATTAATTCAGTGTTTAAAATGTATTAATGGATTATTTTTCATGAATTTGTTTATGATTTAATTATAATTTATAACTGTTCATTCTCTTTATGACAATACATTCCTGAATAAGTGTACCTATTATTAATTTTAGTTTTTATGGACTAGTTAAAAATTATGTATGTATCAAAAATTCACAATTAGATTATTTTTTATGTATTTAAAAAAATATATATTCTTCTTGTCCTGTCACACCTCCGTGGTGCATAAGGCCTCAAGGAACCTTCTCCACCCGACTATCGCATGCCTGATGCCTAACATCATCCCAAGTTAGGCCTGCTGCTTTAACCTTGTCCTGCAGGGCTCTTCTCCAGGTGGCTCTAGGTCTGCCTCGCTTCCTCTCATTCTACATGTTCAGAGCTCATTCTTTCTACATGTTGATGCCAGTATCGCCGTCTTTGACGTCCCCATCTGACCACATTTTCGACCTCGTAGATTTCTCGGATTGCTGTATTCCATGTCACCCTGAACGCCTCTCTGCCATTAAACAAATGTTTTAATGTTTTTAGTAATGTTTGGCTTTTGCCGAATTTTCTTGATAACCTGTTAACATATTATCTGCGAGTATTTCCCAAGTGTAGCTAAAACACAATGTTTCTCTTTGTGTTTCTCCGCAGGGGTAGGCAGAGAGAATGGACTGCCACACTACTCTATCCTGACACACCTCTCTAGTATCCACCACATTCGTACAACGAGTCATACACGCACATTGATTATTCTGACTTCTACCATGGTCAACCTTTAAATTTGATTAATTTAGTCATGCCATGTTTCCTCCATTGACATCGTTAACATATACTTTTTTGACCATTCTTTCTCCATCCATGCGCTCCATATGTCTGAACCAATGCAGCGATCCTTTCAAAATTTTGTTCATAATACCTTCTTCCGATCTACACTCCTTTCTTATATCAGTATTTAAAATTCTGTCATACATCATTCCACGACACACACGTATTAGGGACCTCGTCTCTACCACATTTATTCTGCTCTCATCCTTCTTCTGCCAGTTCCATGCTTTGCTTCAATACATAAGCGTTGGGACCAGAACTCCATTGTGAACAGCCGTTTTAACTTTCATTGATAAATTCTTGTTTCCAATAACTATTTTGAAACCTCCATTCACTTTGTTATTTCTTTATTTTCTATGAAATTGATGCGACAGCTGTTTCGCCAACCTAAGTTAGCATCATCAGGCGTTGGCAGTGACGGTGGTTTGTTTGTTTGACAGTGACACCTGATGATGCCAATATAGATTGGCGAAACAACTTTATATAAATTAAATAAATTAATTGTGATATTACAAGTGTTCCAAATTGAACTGTTTATAATCTTAATACTACAGGTGGATATTAAAATTTAAGTATTTCAATATTTCCATCGCATCATAAAAATTTTAAATTTTGTAATTCTCGTATAAAATATTTAGGTATAATTTTTTTTAACGATGAATGTTATACTTAAGCATCACACATTATATCCAATAAGCACAATTCTTGCATAAAAAAATCTTATGGGTTCGTATCCCACCAATGAGAATTTTTTTATGGGTGTATTATTATTTGATGTAATGAAAATTTAGTCTTAAAATGCCATATCATCTCCCATTATAGTGAGTTCACACCATATCTATGGTAATTTACCTCAACTAGTGTAAGAACATTTTTGTTGTTTATTTTTTTAATAAATACTTGTGCCATAAATTAATTTTGTTTATTTTTTACCCTTGTAACAAGATAGAATTTCAAAATATATTTTTCGTTGGAATACTTTTTGTATGATGCATAAATTCCACCCGCCACCATTGACTCTGAGATAGGGGCGGATCCTGTATTTCCGAAGACGCACGAAGTGTGAGGATAAATGACAGGAAACCTGCACCGTGGATATCCCTCTCTTTGTATGGGAGGTAGGCCGCTGGTAACCTGCGATCCTGGATATAGATCCTCCTTGTGTGAGGTTAAACGCCAGAGGACTAATGTGCAAAGGCAAATAGCTGCAAGTTAAAAATAGTAGTTTTGAGATAAACGGGTTTATAGTTTTATTTTGTTTTTTGCTATATTTTATCATTTAAAATAAGTTTTCTTATGCAAACTTAGTTTTAAAAGTAAGAATACAGTTCTTAGAAATGATTAAGACGTGTTTTTGCCATAAAAGTACAGTAAGCTTCATATTATTAACCCTTAACGTACCGTGTTCAAAACAAAACGCTCGCTCCCATGTGGTAAATTCAGTTTACCGCTAACTTTATCTAAATATCAAGCATATGACTCGATGAATCAAAATTTAATTTATGTCATCTTGTAGGGAATTTCATTAGGAATAGATCGATTTCTATAACATACATGGATTATTTGAAAAACATATCATTATTAATTTTTTCTGGAACCATGCGATTTCTGATATGGAATGCGTCACAGCATACGAGCAACTGGACACCAGGTATAAACTTGTCTGCGCGCCGCGGCCGGCGGGGCGAGACATTACGAGATTTTACGTATGATAAAGGCACCTAGGCAAAATGTATAGTACGTTCAAGACAACGAGTACGTATTAATATTTGTCCCTTTTGGTAAAGTGTTAATATTTTCACAGTTCTGATATTATTAAGTTACGTGCTGCGTTTCCATCCACAGTCGGTATTATTACGTACCTATTGAAAAGGCAAAAGATATAATTTATAATACGCTCAAAACAGCGAGTAAGTATTTGTCACTTTTGATAAAGTTGTAAATATTAGCAAAACAAATTCTACCTTAACACGAATGAAGGTGAGGGCAGTCTTAGAAAATATTTTTTTTTGGGATGAAGGAAGTAATTTTTTGCTTTTTTTATTACGAAATATTGAGAACACTTCAATGGAGGATTACAATTTTTTTTATAATATTAGGGTCCATAGGTTTTAAGAAAATCAACTTTAAATTGGCAGTGGAAACTCAATTGACCACATGGCAACGCGACGGTTAAAGAAAATGTGTTTTGCCGCCACATATTAGCTAGACCGTCACACAAATAATTTGGTAATGGGCCGCAATTTAAGTTGCTGTCATTTGCCAGTATACATATTGTGTCGCAGCAAAAGGCCGCAAGTTTTGGCTGTGCCGTGATAAAAAGCAGCAACTTAAAATGATGCTTTTTGCCAAAACATGTATCAAATTAATAAAATTTTGCAGCTTTTGGGATAGTGAATATCTCAGTAAAGGAAAGAGATAGAGAAAAATCTGTGATTGTATATGATAGAGGCCAGTTATAAGAATGCTTTGAACCGTGTTACGCCAAACAGCCGCAACTTAAGTTACGGATTGTTGCCTTTACACATTAGAGGACACCTGCACTGTGGATAACCCTCTATTTGTATAGGAGGTAGGCCACCGGTAACCTGAGATCTTGGATAACAACCCTCCTGGTGTGGAGACGGAGCCAGCGAACGAGAGTTAATATTGAACAAGAGATCTGCGTATAGCGAGATCGATAAAACTATCGGTCACCTCTGAACTGCATTCCAGGATGGATAACTGGACTACAAAAAGACACGGAACTGTGAATTTATGACACCTCGGCCGGCTAAGGTATTGTCAACGGGCCCCTGTCATAAAAGTGACCCGTCATCTGTTTCGGCGCTTAATTGTAAGTGTAAAAAGTATTATGTTACGACTTTTGCACAATATTCTAAACTTAAGATGTGAAAATTTAATAATTCAACTGTGTACATGCCAATATAAAGAGAACCTTACTAAATAAATAATTTACTAATGCTGTGGATTTCATTTATTGGATTCCGACATGGTTACACCCTTTCATAATTTCTAGTCATCATGCTGTCTTTCTGAAGAGATGGGCTGAAATAATGGAGCACCATATGTTTTTTTCCTGACTGTTGCTTCCTCAACATTTATAGGCCCTTTAGGTGAGCTATCACGAAAACGGCGCTATACAAATCAGCTTATTACTATTATTATTATACATCGTGTCATGTCACGATGTGTGAATGTAGAAGAGGCGCGAGAGTTACGCCAGGATAGAACAATGTGGCGATCCATCCTTTCTGCCTATCCCACCGGAGAAACGGCGTGATGGTAAGTTGGTATCATACAAGCAGGTCAATTATTAGACTCCTCACGTGCTCACTTCGTCCTAGTCTGTCCCATTTACTTGGGGTCGATTCTTTTTATATGGCGTCTCAATGAATGGTCCCGGGGGGCTTCTGGTAGGGCCCCACTCTCTTTTGAATAATACATTTTTCATAAGTTTTCGTTTGATGGTTTTTCAAACTTGAAATACTTCACTTGATTTCAATTGTTGTGAATGAGTATTACATTTTTATTATTTCAAATTCTCTGATTGAAATATGTGGTGTAGTAATTACCCGGCACCGTAACGAGCGTTTTTTTTTATAGCGAAATGTTAATTCGAAAAAAATAATATTGCCGTGTGTTGCAAACTTTAGGAAGTGTCTACCTGCAGTTAATATTTTATTTTCAACCAAAGATAATTTAGTTGCCTTAAATATTATTAAAAATGAAGTTTGTCCAAACGTCAATGTGACAGTTTTAGGTTATTTAATTTTTTTTCATAATTTTTTTACGGTTACATAGGAATAATTTTATTTGAAACACAATATTTTTAATTGATTATCAATGCTGTTTTGCAATGAACACTCCGGAAACTGACATCAACGACGTATTCGACAATTTGCTTCTAAGCGAGGAGAACTTTGTCGAAGAAGGTTATGAAGAAGGAGTGAAGGCTGGCTCTTCTGAAGGGAATGCTGAAGCTTACCACTTAGGCTATCACAGAGGAGCTGAAATAGGCGCCGAGTTAGGTATTTAAAATACTATTGTATTACAAATATTTATGTACTCATTCAAAATAAGTAAATTTCGCTCGCGACTTATTCTGCCGATCTAGGTTAATGAAAGTTAAATTGATAAAATTTGGTTGAACATGCAATAAATGCAGCAGTGATGAGATTTCTTATATGCTTATACGATGTTGGGTTAGTTTTTTTTCTTTTTATTTAATTGGTTACTTTATCTTTTGTTCCTTGTTGGTGTTTATCTCAAGGATGATATTGTTTATTCAATTTATTAATTAACTAACCATCACGGCTTTTCCCTGAAGGGGTTGGCAGAGAGGATGGATTGCCACACTGTTCTATCCTTGAGATACTCTAGAAATGTTTCAACTAAAACAAAAATGGTAGTACATAAAGGAGTTCTAGTGCCAACCCTTATGTATGGAAGTGAAGCCTGGAGCTGGCAAGAAAAGGATGAAAGTTGGATAAATGCCGTTGAAATGAGATAACTGAGACGAATGTGCATTCTTCTCATTGATCTCATTTCTACAATATTTATCCTACTTTCATTATTTTTCTGCCTGCTCCAAGCTTAACACATAAGGTTTGGCATTAGAATTACATTATGTACTGCCATATTTGCTTCAGTGGATGAAATCATATGCATTCTGTAACTTTTATAATATATTTCGATAGACACATATTTCACTTTATTGGTGAATAAGCTTCAAGTCATTTGAGGATATCCTAGTAAGGTGAATCATGTCACATTATTAATATGCTTCATAACTTCTAACAAACATGATTCCTAACTAACTAACTAACTAACCATCACGCCGTCTCCCCGAAGGGGTAGGCAGAAAGAATGGACTGCCACTTTTCTTTCCTGACATATTTCTCTCGCTTCCTCAACATTCATACATCGTGTCATGCACGCGCGTCGATTGCTCTGACTCCTCACATGGCCGACATTCAATATTTGATTTATTTGATCGTGCCACGTTTTCCTCGGTCTTCCTCTATTTCTGGTTCCATTTACATCATTAACATATAATTTTTTTACCATTATTTCTTCATTCATTCTTTCCATATATCCAAACCATCTTAATGATCCTTTCATTATTTTGTTCGTGACACCATCATTCGCACCACATTCACTTCTTATTTTTTCATTCGGCACTCTATCATACACAGAGTATCCACACATTCTTCTAAGAGATCTCATTTCAACTGCATTTATTCTACTTTCATCCTTCTTTTGCCAGTTCCATGCTTCGCTTCCATACATAAGGGTCGGTAGAAGAACACCATTGTGCACTACCATTCTAGCTTTTTTGGATAGGTTTTTGTTTGCGATGACAACTTTAAGTGCACCATTCACTTTGTTGCCTGCCCAACCCTTCTTTCAATATCCCTCTCCACTCTCCCATCTCTTGTAAACATACTACCTAAATACACAAACTCAACTACTTGCTCCAAGTTTTCACCATTCACGCTAATGTTGCAGACTGTCATGGTTTCTTCCTTTTAAAAAATCATTACCTTGGACTTATTAACATTCATCATCAGATCATTTCGCATGCAAACCTCATACATACAATTCACCAGGACTTGTAGTTCATGCTCGTTATCTGCAAGAAGGACAGCGTCATCCGCATACAAGAGACAGCTTACTGACACTCCGCTCATTTTGGCACCTACATCCAACCCTTTCAGCTCTTTCATACATTTGTCCATATACAGATTAAATTACCATGATTCCTTGTTAATATAACACAATATCTAATTTTTAGGTTATTACTTGGCCTTGGTTTGTACCCATTTATCATCGAGCGAAAGTGATTCCAACATTTATACCGAAAAAATTATAAAACAGTTGACAAAGTTGAAAGAAACAATATTGAATTTTCCAAGAACTAACAGCGAGGACGTGGATATTCACGCATCTTTTGAAAACATCAGAGGAAGCTTCAGGAGAATCTGTTCTCTCTTGAAAATAGAAAACGAGTATGCTGTTTCAACGGAAATATCATTTTAAATAAAATCCGGTAAGTTTAAATTGTAATTCTAAAATCAAAACTTTTAAAGCAATAGTTTTTGTGATATAATCACCTTAAGGGCCCATTAAGACGTGTTTTAAATCTAAAAATGAACACTGCAACTGACATTCGCAATCAGTTATAAAAGATATCATAATAAAAAAAATATATACAAATTAGATTTTAATTGCAGCACTTTGTATGGAACTTGATTGAGTACAGATTAAACTCTTAAAAAGAACATTGTGTTTATTGTTTCTTGAATAATGATGTAAATTCACATTTGATAATGTTTTAGTAAGGTGAAACATGTTATTCTCATAAATCATAATAAAACTTCTAGAAAACAGACGTTTCAATTTGTATTTATTATTTAATACGGAGTTTTACATCATTGTTCGAGAAACATTATATAATTTATTAGTTTAATCATCAATTGTAGCCATCTGCAGTTTGAAACCATTTTTCAAAGCTAGCCAGTCAGAAAATACAGTTTAATCATGTCTTCTTCTTCTTGATCTCAGATTCTTGTCCTGTCTCACCTCCGTGGTGCATATGGCCTCAAGGAACCTTCTCCACCCGACTCTATCGCATGCCTGATGCCTAACATCATCCCAAGTGGGGCCTGCTGGTTTAATCTCGTCCTGCAGAACTCTTCTCTAGGTGGCTCTAGGTCTGCCTCGCTTCCTCTTTCCCCCCATAGGGGACCAGTCTAGTGCGTCCTGAGCGATGCAGGCTGGGTTCCGTCTCAGAGTGTGACCGATCCACAGCCATTTGCGTCTAGCGACTTGTTCTCTAATAGGCTTTTCGTCTGCCATGGTCCAGAGAACGGCATTTGACAATGTTTGGGGCCAATAGATCTTGAATATTGAGTGAAGGCACCTATTTATAAACACCTGGAGTTTTCCAATAACGTCCGCGGTAGATTTTCAAGTCTCACATTCGTACAGCAGTACGCTTTTAACACTACTGCTTGGAGCTTGAGCTTTCTCGAAATGTAATTAATATGAATGAGAATGTCTGTTTTCTAGAAATTTGATTATACTTTATGGGAAAGACATATACACATTATAAACATGTCATTCCCATAAATTAAAATAAAATTCTAGAAAACAGATGTTTTCATTCGTATAAATGATTTAATATGGAGTTTTACATCATTGTTCAAGAAACAATAAATATATTAATCTTGTAATTATACATTATATATTTTTCCAGATACATGATTCACTACAAATTGAACTAAAATGCACAAGTCGAAGATTAAACTTCTCCAAAAACAAATTGACATCACATTGAAATATGTCAAACCTTTGTTACCACTTGCCAATTGTCACATGGTGGAATTTCTAACCTGCAATTATTGGGATAACTTTGTTCCGAAAGCAATCAAGGAAGAAGTCGATAAATTCGGCCCCGAAAAGGCAATCAAAATCATTGAGGATACTAGAAGAATATTGTATTTGAGAAAATTTGATTCCACCAATGATTTTATTCATGGTAATTCGTAATTTATTTTTTCATTGTCATTTTACATGATTTGAGTTTAGTTATCATTAAGTATCCCTCCTTGTAAGCAGATTCCACACTCTTGGATCCTAGCTCTGAAGTGAGAGAGAGAGAGAGATTTGACACGACGACACAACGCTGGCAGCTAGTAAAAATAAGGGTCCCATATAAAAACTTGATTTTGTTTTATAGCCTTATATCTTTGAAATAAATTTTTCTCTTTTAATAAACATAATCTATTGATTTCAGATGAAAGAAGTGAGTTTAAAAATCTGATCAATTTTGTTGAAGAATCGGATAAAGTTTACCTCAAACCAGATGGAGTTCTCTGCCTCACGGTTGATCAGCTTAAGGAATGTTTTAAAGACATGGGGGCAAGCAACGTGGACTCTTTGAGAATTGATGAGTTCATGTCCAGCAAGAAGAGCCACGAGGTTAGTCATCTAAGATGCAGCGAGGATATTCCTCCATCTATCTCTTAAATGAATATCTTTCTGTTTCCATTTTATTCACTCAGGTCCAGTCGACTTATTTGATGAGGCTTCAATGAATTTACAGCTTAAAGTGTTTTTTTTCTTCCTTTATTGATTTCAAAATACATTATTATGATCCATGCTTATTATCTCAAGGATAATAATAATAATATGCTAACTTTTAAAGCGCCGTTTTTGTGATGTAATCACCTCAAGGGCGCATTAAGACGTATTTTAAATCTAAATGTGAATTTATATGTGTATATGTGTTGTGATATTCGCGATCGATTAGAAAGTATAATAGAACAACATATGCAGGTTTTAAATTGGGTATGAAATATGAAAAATATAGGTTTTCAGCTTAGATCTGAAATCTGTCGGATCATTTATGCATCTGAGGTGTGAAGGAAGATTGTTCCAAGCTGATGGACCGGCTACCGCAAACGCTCGATCCCCGAAATTTGTACTAGGGCAACGCTTTGGCTCAACTAATCTTCTTATTGCCGAGGAGTTCGCCGAGCGAAGTGTGGATTTCCTTGTATTTAGGCTGTCCGTTATACAGAGTTCGGATATATAATTTGGAGCCATTCCATGTAGCGCTTTGAAGACTGTCCAGCAGAGTTTATACTGGATTCTTTCTGGACTCTTAAGCCAGTGAAGTTCTTTGAGATGTTGTGTTATATGGGACTTTTTTGGAATGCATTTTATGAGTCTTGCTGCTGCATTGAACGCAGATTGAAGTTTGTTTAATTGCTGTTTTGGAATGTTTGGATAAATTCCATTACAATAGTCAAGTCGTCAAGTCAAGGATATACACGATATCTCAAGGATAACACAAAGTGATGGTGAATAAAGATGAAATATACTCGATAGGTTGAAGTGCTGTCCAGCATGGTTGCGATGCTGGCATCTTGCTGCAAGGTGGACTACACCATAGAGCTTGGAGGTGGGCGGGGCTTCTTGGCCACAATGCTCAACATGGTTTATGATATGCCCGTTCTCAATATCGACTGCGCCGAGAGCAATGCTCGTGGAGCCGATAGAAGAAACAGGAAAATGCAGGTAAGCATTCTTCACTCTTGGGCATGCTGGAGACACCAATAATCTACAAATAAGGAAGGATGGGTTCACACTTACACATTTCTTCAGACTTATCAGGGAATTCTTTGAGGATTCCGCCATCTTAGAGCAGTGGTTCCCAACGTTTTTTGTCAGACTCCCCTGCTGATTTATTTTATTTTGTGCAGACCCTTACTTTCTTAATATTGTTTTTTTTTTTTTTTTACGAATTCACCTATAACTATAAACTTGATTTTTGAAGCTGACACAGAACAAAATTGGGCTAACAGAAAAAAATTATCTGGAAATCGTTGTCGACCTTTTTTTTTATTTTCCCGAATGAGCTAAAAAAAAAAGGTCGCCAACGAAAAATATTCATAATTTTTTATTATATCATCCATAGTAATAAAAATGTGTCGCATTTTTTTTATTTTATATTAAACCTTGGCGGACCCCCTGACGTTGTTCAGGGACCCCCAAATCAATTTTAATTTTCCACGGACTCCTTGAATGATCCCAGGGACCCCTGGAGGTCCTTATGGTCCATTTTGGGAATCACTGTCTTAGAGGATCATTATGTTCTTGATGGTTATCTTCGACAGCGTCAGCACAGACTGTTTTATCTCACAACATGCAGAATCAACCTGCCTCTGGTGACACCGGTAGGGAGAGCAATCAAACTGCTGAACATGATCACTTTGGAGATCGACGCCTTTCATATTAGTGAAAATATGTTCAGAAGACAAATACTCTTGACTTTAGAGAGTATCTTGTATTCCTAAAGTCGAACCGTCAAACCGTTCAGTAAAAATAAAATGTTTTGTAATACAAAGTATTACTATATTTATTCAAATAAAAATACATGTAAATTTTTAACAAAGATCGTGCTTCCCTCAGTTGAGCCACACTATTATAAAATACGTCGACCTCCGAGGTGATACGGTTTATCAAAGCGATCGCTCTATCTACCCGCATAACCATTAACAGCATTGGCGGTACTCCCATAGAAGCCCAGAAGCCCGGCTTGCGTAAGAAATTTTGAATCAAAACCCCCAAATCTAAGTAATCATGCCCCCGCATAAACCAATAACCCACCAAATCACCTTCCAACAATGTTCCCATCAGACGTAAGAGGAATAGCCATAAGAGCTGAATCTCTGTAAGCCAGAAGAGGTTTTGATTCAAAATTTATTACGCAAGCCGGGCTTCTGGGCTTCTATGGGAGTACCGCCACTGATTGGCAGGTTGGTTCTGCAGTGTGGGCGATAAAACAATCTGTGACCCCTTTGTCGAAGATAATTATCATTTTTCTATACGTTTCTTTCACATTTCAAAGACTTCTAATCTTCTCACTGCGGTCATTTTCAGAGTCCAGCTCTCTGTACCATTCTTTCCTTATTTCAGCATTAATTGTTTTATCACACATATAATATAATAGAAGAAATTATTTTAGAAAAAATGGCCCGCACTTAAGAAAAAAGCAACTGAAGATAAAACTCAGAACTCGTCAATAGAAAAATTACCCGAGAACAGTGAAAAACAAAATAATGAAGAAATCACTGAAAACTTGCCCTCCCCTCCGGGATTTAATCTAGAAAAATCCGTAGAGTTTACCTTATTGAATAACAATTTGCGTGACGATGATTTGAGTAGCGGAGTCGAGCAGTTGTCACTTCACAGTAAAGACAATAAAAAATGTGACAAACTCTACCGGCATGTAACGGAATTTGTTACATCAGAAACAGATCTAATGAAACATGTCAAATGCGAATTCTCCAATCACTCTTCTGATATTAAATTGTGCTTAACCGGTGAGTAATCTTTACTTGTAATTTATACCTGTTGGATATATCGGTAACTTATTGATTTAGGTTTGAACCATATTTACGTTCAGATGAAATATAAAAACTTACCAACTAATCATTGTGCCGTCTCACCAAAGGGTTAGGCAGAAAAATGGATTGCCCCACTGTTCTTCCCTAACATACTTCTCCTAATGATGTAAACGGAACAAGATATAGGGTAAGACCGATGAAAATGTTGCACCATCAAATCAATCAAATATCAAATGAATATATAAATGTTGGTAAAGCACGTCGCTAGATGCAAATGGCAGTGGATCAGTCACACTCTGAGACGGAACCCAGCCTGCATCGCTCAGGGTGTACTAGACTGGTCCCCTATGGGGGGAAAGAGAAAGCGAGGCAGACCTAGAGCCACCTGGAGAAGAACCCTGCAGGACGAGGTTAAGGCAGCAGGCCTCACTTGGGATGATGTTAAGCATCAGGCATGCGATAGAGTCGGGTGGAGAAGGTTCCTTGAGGCCCTATGCACCACGGAGGTGTGACAGGACAAAAAGAAAAAGAAAGCACGACACAATGTATGAATGTTGTGGAAGGCAGAGAATTATGTCAGGAGAGAACAGTGTGGCGGTTTATTCTTTTTGTCTTCACCTTTGGCTAAATGGTTAGTAAGTTGTTTTTTTTTCTCAATATTTCATAAAATAGTTTTTGTACCTGCTTTGTGATGTGCTATGTTTATGGGTAATTTTATGCTATGTTTATGGGTACTTTAAAGCTATGTTTATGGGTACTTTTATGCTATGTTTATGGGTACTTTTATGCTATATTTACGTGTACCCTTATGCTATATTTATGGGTACTTTTATGCTTTGTTAATGGTTATTTTTATGCTAGGATTATGGGTAAGTTTTCATTCCAGTTGAAATGCATCGTGCATGTCCATGTAGTGACGCACGTCCAGGCTTGTTTTTTAGTGTCTTTCACAACTGTATGGATTTTTGTACAGGCTTACATACTTGTGGAGATTTGGGATCTGCAACTGTTAAACTGTTCACAAACAGTCCTGAGACGTCTCTTCTCTGCACAGTTCCTTGTTGCTACCACCTTCTAACTGAACAAACATGCGGTGATCATCTTAGCAACGCCCAGGAGTCATTGGAAAGCACAGATGCTGGTTTCCCAATGTCTAACTATTTAAAAGGTTATATATTATTTTTATCAAATACATTATCTCTATCATATTACTATATTCAAGTATACAAACATACACAATACATGAATTAAACAAAAACAATTAATGTTCAATATCAATTCATTTAATTTTAATGGAGAATTTGTAACACTGTTTATATAAATAAAATTAGCTTCACTAGTTTCAATCCAAGAGAATGGATTGCAGCAAAGTATAACATTATCGCTGGTTCTTGGGATGTCACTTGGGCCTTTAATGTGGTAGTTTCCTGTTGCTTTCCACATTTGTATTATATATTGCAGGTTATTGATTGATTCTTAGAACATGTGATATGTAGTTAATCTATCGCCATTTTATTGTCATGTAAATTCTACACCAGACCAATGACAGTGTGAGAGTCACACTGCCATCGCCGGGAATTGAACTTGGGACCTTCAGTGTGGCAGTCATAGCTCTTGCCACTTTGCCACGAAGGTCGTCAACTTTATTTATTTAATATTTTTAATTTTCAGAGGTGACCTCTATCCTCATGTGTAAAAATATAATTAAAATAAATGAAAAGTCTGTCTTCTAGGAGTTTTATTAAATTTTAAATATATTTGATAATATTATTTGATAATGCCTTAGAAGGGCGAAACACGTCATTCCATATAAAATTTAATAAATCAAATCAAATCAGTTTATTTACTCAAAAGACATTACAAACAGCATAAATGTTTTAGGCATCTATTGAGTACATGTAAAATATTATATACATCAACATAATACCAGGAACGCATTAGAGATGGTTCGACATTAGGAAGACAAGATGCTTTCTAATGTCGAGAGTATTTGTCCCCTGAACGTACTTTCACTAATATGAAAGACGTCGATCTCCGAGGAGACCGCATTCAGCAGACTAATTGTTCTTCCCACCAGTGTCACCAGAGGCAGATTGGTTCTGGTGGCCGGTAGGTAAAACAATCTGTGCTGTCGCTGTTGGAGACACCTTCCAGCATGGCTGAGTTCTCGAAATATCCCCTGATTAATCTAAAGAAATAGGTTATTAGATGCCCATCTCTTTGAAGCTGTAGAGAATTGGTTCGGAGCATTCCCAAAAGAAATGCCGTGGGATAGAGCCACGGATAACTGCCATACTCCCTCATGTAGAGATACCTCAGAATTTTTTTCTGAACCCTGTCCAGGATTACGGAATATCTCCTATAAATAAAACTCCCATAAGACAGACGTTTTCATTTGTATTAATTATTTAATATGGAGTTTTACATCATTGTTTAAGAAACAATAAATATCAAAATATAACTGAATATAAAGTGGATAAAAACTTAATAAATGATTTCCTTTCCAACAATATTCCCAACAGACATAAGAGGAATAGCCACAAGAGCTGAACCTCCATAAGCTAGAAGATCCAAGTCTAAGCTTAAAATTGACAATGAAAAGCATGCGTTGTGAATTCAACTTGTAGTTTACAGGAGACGCTTTTAGGAAGTTATTTGTAAATAAATATACCGATGCTTACATTTCAGGTGTCTTGATTGGTCGTAACGCTCGCTCGTTAGCATCTCAGTCAATTGAACGGTTCTTCCATTCACCACAACTTCCATCAGACTCCCTCTTCTACAGGTCTCTGCTCCAGGTAATTACTCCAGATATATTTATTTACCAGTCAAACAGATTTTTAATTAAGCAATCTCCACATCTAGTAACCAAATGACTCCAAGCCAGCATTTTCAATCAATCAATCAATAAGATAATAAAAATGACGTGGTTTCAGCTATGGGACTATATTATTTTTATTAAAATCAAATCAGTTTATTTTCTCAAAAGACATTACAAACATATTTGTAGTTTAAAGCATCTATTTTAGAACAGGTAAAATACCAGAAACGCATGAGATATGTTTCGTTTTGACTTTAGGAAGACAAGATACTCTCTAAAGTCAGGAGCAATCAAACTACAGAACGTGAATACTTCAGAAATTGTCATTTTTCATATTGATGAAATAATATTCAAAAGATAATACAGTAGAACGTCATTTATCCGGACGTCAGTTAACCGGAACGTCAATTATCCGGACAAGCCTCATGACCTACACATGTCTAAGCTTATCCTACCACACCCACATAATGTTGAGTGTGGGTTGCATCATCCTTCTCCGTCCTCCTCTCGTTCTCCCCCGCACCCTACGGACAGTCAGTCTCCCGCTGTATTCGAGTTTGAACGTGTCATCGCGTTAGTTTCAATCTGTCATTATTTATTCGAGATTACGTGTGTATTACCCGGAAAATCGGTAACCGGAACATCTCCGGTCCCAATTAGTCCAGATAAACGACGTTCTACTTTACTCCAAACATTAGCCTCATTCAGCCTCATTAGCATCGTACTTGTGTTACTATGTCGATGTATTCATCCAATGGTTGCGCCTGTGGGTAGGGCAATCTTATTGCTTAATCGGGTCGCCTCGGAGGTGGACATATTTTGTGATAGTGTGAGTTGCCTCAGGGATGCAATATCAATGTTATGATTCTTTCTAATTCTTAATCTTAATATTTTTTTTATGCTTCTCTTACAAATTCTTATAATGTAATTGCAAGCGATCTGGAATTATATGTCTGTAATGTTTGTGATTTTTATTCAAATAAATGAAATGAAAATGAAACAAATCGGTGACTTAAATGAATTTATATTTTTAATGTCTATTTGGAAAGTAAAGCCATGGCCATCTGCTGCTATCTCAATAGTATATTACTGCTACATGACAGTTGTTACAATAAACTTTTTTTGTTTCTATTTTTCTTATGCAAACATCAACTTTCTTTTTAATTTTAGGTGCTTCTAAAGCAATTCAAATACGATTCACTTCCGGAAAGGAAACTCAAAGGCATTGCGAGTAAATGCGCAGATTTTTCTGAGTATTTCAAGCTCGCTACAAAAAAGTTAAACGTCGATCCAAGTCCAATGAATCTCTCTGATGAAAAATTAAATTCCTTTGAGGCTTCCCACGAGAACGAGAAAAACAAACTGCATCTGTTTTATCTACTGAAGATGTGTGTTGCTCCGGTAGTCGAAAGTGTGGTTCTACTCGACAGGCTGATGTGTTTGGCAGAAAATGGTTTCGCTGGAGAGATCGGTGATTCTTATCTCGTAAAAATATTTGATCCAGTCGTTTCTCCAAGATGTCACGCGTTGGTTGCATACAGAAAAAGATATATTGTTTCTAAATCATAAATAAATGTTTTATAATGTTTTTGTAATATTATCATTATTATTTTGTTGAAAAACTCCCTACATCATTACAGCGCGAGCCAAATCGATGTAAAGGGTGAAAAAAAAGAATATCAAAGGAAATATACATAGAACCTTATGAATAGGAATATGCCAGTTATTTCCTTGCTGCCTTTATTGTAAGGGTATTCACGAATTCGCCATAATTGCATCCAAAGAGGTCTATCTCTTTTGCAACCTCATTTAAAAGACGAATCGCTTTCAATACAGGAGAACTTTGAAGGGCCTCTGTGCGGCAATTTGGGGCATAAAATAATATATGCCCCCTTGCTCTGCTATAACTATGGGGAACGTATAGATTATTATTGGATGGTGCAGAAGTTTTACAGGCATTAGGAATTACAAAAAGAGCTGAACAAAAAGTCTCTTAAAAACCTCAGAAATGAGGACTGTCTGATCCGATCGGATCCGAAATAACGAGACAGAGTGAGAAATTCTGAAATAAGGAAGATTTGCGATGTCGAAGATGTTTTGTGATGGGATACCTCTACATACGGATGAATGGGGTATATCCTAGGTTTATGCACCACAATGATCTTTTGATTAACCCAGAGTACCGCAGTCTCGAATCCAGAAGAAAAGGTACATTGATGATCTTAGGATTTAAAATACTCCGTAACCTCATTTCAATTTCAATTTATTCAATTTATTAAAAAAATTATAAACATTACAGAATAACACATCCAAATCGTTTATAATCACAAAAATAAAATTAACAATTTAAAAAAACATATTTACAAATAATATAACAAGAAAACAAATGAGAGTAAGTCAGAAAAAAGAAAAACAGAAGACAATTTTCAAAAAAATATTCGAGAACAGTTTGGTAAAGATTAACATTTTTGTACAATAAGTAGAGAAGCAAATAGTAATTTAATACATCAGAGATAGATGCTTTCTGAGGGTAGCCTCACTATCGTGAAAAATGTCCACATCCGAAGAGATGCGGTTTAATAGTATTATTGCCCTGCCCACGGGCATTACCTTAGGTAGATTGGTTCTACACAGTGGCAGGTGAAATAATCTATGTTGCCTTTGTCGCAGATAATTGTCGGGGACAAACAAAGTCAAGTCATTCAAAATATCAGAGTTATGTATTCGACCACGAATCAGTTGAAAAAAGTGAACACCCAGGTGGATGGTTCGTCTAATTTCCAATGATTGGTAGTCCAGCATACCCAGCAAGAAATCAGTTGGGTACAGCCAGGGATAGTAACCGTTCTCTTTAATTCTCGTCCATTGATAGCCCATACCTCTTAGAGTGTTATGGCCTCAATGCACCGGACAGGTATGCTCGCGCTAGAAGACACGATCTGTTGTACATACCGCATAGCAGGACAAATGTCATGGCACAGCATACAATGACCCGGGGTATGGTGCTCTTGAATGAGGTGTCAGTCGATGTGGACATTCTCCAAATGACCTATGCGTCCTTTAAGGATCATATAGGTACATACCACAATTGCTGAAATATGTGTTTTACTTTAACATGTATGTCTGTGTTATTTTTGTAAATGTAAAATGTACACAGTAATTGGGTTCTAAAGACCTGTTGTATACAATAGAAAAAAAAATATTAAAAAAATAATAAGAAGACGTTTTTGGAGAGAGAATGTTCTGAATGAGTAATAAGCAAAAGGGGCAAATAAAGTACTAACGGGCAGGAGACCTCCAGGAAGACCACACAAAAGATGGCGAAACAGTTGGACATATACATCCCAGAAACAGGCTCCGAAATATAACAGAACACAGTCTTAAATACAGCAGATAAAGAAGTTTTGTGCCTGAAGATAGGAAGGAGTTATATAATAAGAGCTTAAAATTGTAAGGATGAAATTATGCACTTTTTTATTTATTATTTGTTTATTTCACAAATGTATACATTTAAAGTATCAATTTCGAATTGCAAATCAAAGCAGGAAAACATTAACAAGTTTGACACAGAACAGAATACTCACTTGAATTTGGAGTTTTTTTCCTCTTCTTCTTCTTGTTCCTCAGCCTATTCCCGTCCGCTCCTGGACAAAGGCCTCCTCCATTCGCTTCCACGTCATTCTGTCTTGTGCAGACTGCATCCAGGTTATTCCGACATGTCTGTTCAGATCATCCTTCCACCGTAGTTGCGTTCGCCCTGCACTTCTCTTTGCCGTCCACGGTCTCCAAGTCAGCAGTCTTCTTGTCCATTTTTCATCTGAGCTTCTGGCTACGTGACCTGCCCATTGCCATTTTAGAATCGCCACCCGGTGGATGATGTCAGTGACCTTTGTTTTTTCTCTCACCGTAGCGTTTCTGACTCTGTCTAACATGGCTCTTTGGGTCACTCGTAGTTTTTCAGCACTTTTTTTGGATAATGTTACAGTTTCAAGACCATAAGTACCAACTGGCAGAACGCAGGCTTCATAGACTTTTCGTTTCAGGTTGATCGGTATTTTCCGGTTTTTCCTCATAAGAAGACTACTCATTTAGAAGAAGCACCAGGGTCATCATTATAGGGATACGCATTGCGAGGATGAAGTGTCAATAGTGGACATGTGTGCCGATGGGATAATGGAAGATGGAGTCAGAGGGTTACTGCTGGAGAAGTGTCCGAAGGCAGCCCATCAGGTAGAGCGATGGTATTGTGCGAATAGTAGGAAGGGCCTGGAGAAGGCGAGAGGCTGTGAGGGATGGTGTGGTGTTGGAGAGGCTTACGTCCAGCAGTGGATGGAGACAGACTGACGAAGAAGACCTCATAAAAATTGTTTCATTAATATGAAACATATAAATCTCTTAACCGATCATGTTCAGCAGTTTGTTTGGGTTTGAAACAAACGCAGTCGAAGATGGACACCCCTCCTAGATGGTGGAATTTGAAGAATCACTTAGTAAGTTTGAATAAATTGGTAAATGTGAATTGCATTGTCACAATAATAAATGCTCATAATTAGGAAGATATTCATTTTTGTAATTTGATTATGCTTAACCGTTCACAATGGAGTTCTGGTTCCAACCCTTATGTATAGAAGCGAAGCATGGAACTGGCAGAAGAAAGATGAGAGCAGAATAAATGCGATAGAGATGAGGTCCCTAAGACGTATGTGTGGTAGAACGATGTACGACAGAATCTCAAATGCTGATATTGGAAAGGAATGTAGAGCGAAAGAAGGTATTATGAACAAAATTATGAAAGGATCGCTGCGTTGGTTCGGACGTATGGAGCGCACGGGTGAAGAAAGAATGGTTAAAAATAGTATACGTTAATGATGTATTTGAGAACGGAGTCGAGGTAGACCGAGAAAAACATGGCAATCAAATTTTAAAGGTGGGTCATGTTAGAAGCCGGAATATCGACGTGCGTGTATGACACGCTGTAAAAATGTGGAGGAAGCTAGAGAGGTGTGTCAGGATAGAGTAGTGTGGCGGTCCATTCTCTCTGCCTACCCTAGCGGAGAAACGGCGTGATGGTTTGTTTGTTTCGTATGCTTAATTCTACGGTTTTTTAATCTTTCTCTACTGTTGAAACAAAATAATAGTAAAAATTCATCTGTAATAAAACATTTCATTTAAAATTGGTTTTTAAGAATGTAAATTTCATGTAAATGTACATTTCAAAAATGTACATTAAAGACAAAACAAAGCGGCTGACTGTAGGCCGAACGCAACATCAGATGAGAGTAGTGATGTCAGGAGTTCCACTAAAGAACACCAAGGAGTTTGTCTACCTCGGGAGCAAAATAACATGGGACGGTCGGTCTAAGAGCGAGGTCGACAGCTGTATACATCAGGCTAGGCTTGCATTTAATAAAAGGTCGAAAATAATAGAATCAAATAATATAGACCTAAAACTGAGAATACTCCTCATCAAGACCTATGTATGGAGTGTATTGATGTACGGCTGCGAGACATGGTGCCTATCCGAAAGTGATAAACGGAGACTAGAGGCTTTTGAGATGTGGTCCTATAGAAGACTATTAGGAATTTCCTGGAGAGACCACATCACAAATGAGAAGGTTCACCAAAGAATCGAAGGAGGAAGGCACCTGCTCAGGACCTTGTCCGAAAGGCGTGCAAGATGGATCGGCCATGTAATACGACAAGAAGGCCTCTTGCATGCCATAATGGAGGCTATGACCGAGGGGACAAACTCTAGGGGACGCGCACGCCGAGAGTACCTGGAGGACCTGTTGGTGGACGTGCGCTGCTCATCATATGCAGATTTCAAAAGAGCCGCACAAGACAGGGAAGAATGGAAGAGAAGAATAGAGGAAATTGCTGCAAACCAATCCCAGGATTGAAACCAGAGAAGAAGTACATTTCAAATTTTTCCTCCAAATGAATACATAGTACTATTACTAAAGAAGTTCTTAGATCTAGTTTATATTCTGATAGATTCTGCATTAATTTAAAAGTATGATTCTTCCTATTACATTTTTTTGTTCTTATCACTATCTTTAACATAAGGAAAATCATCTTCTATTTCTGTTTTTATTTGATTAACAGCTTTATTCACATCATTTTTTGAGCTTGGAAAACCTGTTACAATTCGTGAACTCCCTCTATAATCATTTATTTCATTTTTCCGCACGGTCATGGGAGCAATCATTAACAAATTATTTCCATTCCTATCATATACCAAACCGTTGCCATTGCTGCAAGGATCATTTATTTTTGGAACAATAGAAGTGGACCGCGTCGGTAATGCAGTTTTCTGTTCTGCGCCGCATGTACCGTCCGAGTTCCTAGGGAAATATTTAATGGCTCTGCCGATAAAAGCGTCATCTTCCCTGTCAATATTTTTCAATGCAATTTGATTGCTTGTAGCATATGGGCGTTCGCTTCTCATTGCTGGAATTATGATGTTTTTAATTGTGTGATTGTTAATCTTTTTTTGCAGGGAGTCCTCTCTGCCTATAATTCCACGCCTTATTCTAGCTCTTGTCCTGAACTGCGTTTGTTTTAAGGTGCTGAGATGGCTTTGATTGCAGCTGACTGAATTTGCTGAGAAAAATCTGGTATTGTTGTTTGTCGAGTCTTCGTTCTTCATGGATCTCGAAGACATAGATTGGCCATTAGCCTTCTGCCATTCCAGGACATTGCATAAGAGTTTTATGTACCTGAAATTACAAATTTATACAATATTAGTACCACTAAACAACCAATCAAACACTAAATTCATTCTCCCTCCCTTAAAAATACAAAACATATTTTCTGTATAAATAAAAGGCAATGTTCAGTGAAAATTGCTCACATATATATAATACTATATAGATTTAAAAACTACTCAACCAATTTCACTTGAAATTTCTCAATTTGTTATATATTATTCAACAACAACAAACTATCGCTGTTTATCCAAAAGGGTAGGCAGAGAGAACGGACCGCCACACTATATCCTGACACACCTCTCTAGCTTTTTTCACATTCATACAGTGAGTCATACACGCACGTCGATTTTGGCATGGCCGACATGGCCGACCTTTAAATTATATTATTCCATTACTATTAAAACCTATTGGAAGGCGAAACACAGGCGAAAAGCCAATTGAAGAAGTTGCTAGACGCAAATGGCAATGAATCGGTCACACTCTGAGACGGAACCCAGCCTGCATCGTTAAGGCTCCTCTCCAGGTGGCTCTTGGAAGCGAGGCAGATCTAGAGCCACCTGGAGAAGAGCCCTGCAGGACGAGGTTAAAGCAGCAGGCCTCACTAGGGATGATGTTAATAATAATAATAAATTGGATAATTTAAAAAGCGCCATTTTTATGAATTGCTCATCTCAAGGTTATGGCATCAGGTATGCGATAGAATCGGGTGGAGAAGGTTCCTTGAGGGCTTAAGCACCACGCAGGTGCGACAGGACAGAAATAAGAAGAATGGACTATTAAAACCTGCATTCAACCTATAATAACATAAGAATTAAGATTAGGGCTGACACCATAGAAATGAAGACTCTCCAATCCATTGCGGGAATGACAATCCGAGGCAGAGTGAGAAATTCCGAAATAAAGATGATTTGCGATGGGGAAGACAGATGTTATTGGAGAATTTTTTCATGTTCTGAGGAATATTTTTTATAAATAATATCTTTCGAATTCAACTATATTAATGTGAAGAAATTGCCCCTGAATTAACATTTTTTGTGTAACAATAATAATAATTATAATAAATAATAATGTGCTAACTTTTAAAGCGCCGTTTTTGTGATGTAATCACCTCAAGGGCGCATTAAGACGTGTTTTAAATCTAAATGTGAACGCTGAATCTGATTGATATTCGCGATCGATTAGAAAGTATAATAGAACAAAATATGCATGTTTTAAATTGGGTATGAAATACGAGTATGAAAAAGATGGGTTTTCAGCTTAGATCTGAAATCTGTCGGATCATTTATGCATCTGAGGTGTGAAGGAAGATTGTTCCAAGCTGATGATCCCTGAAATTTGTACTAGGGCAGCGCTTTGGCTCAACTAATCTTCCTATTGCTGAGGAGTTCGCCGTGCGAAGTGTGGATTTCCTTCTGATGGTTAGTTGGTTAGAGATAGGTTTATCTAATTTGGCTGCGTACAAACCTAATGGACATTCTAAGGATCTCATTCTTGGAGAGCTTCTTGTCTGGGGGATGTGTTGGGACCAGCCTCCTTAGCTCTGCAAAGGCTCCGGACACGTTCTGCTGTCTCCATCGTTCTCTGTAGTTGGTATCCTGTTTCCGGCTGGGTCTTGAATTGTTCTGTAATCAAACAAGCGGGCATTTATTGTTTGACTAATAATAATTTAATATTAATATATTAAGAATGTCTACCCTAGCCACAATATTAAATTAGGGATGAAAAACCACACTGCAGAAATACCCAGAAGAATTGGACTGGGTTGTCTATTTGTCTTCTTAATATACTTTCACTAAAAGGAAAGATCACTACAACTGGGATATAGTATGGGAGAGCAAATTGTCAATGTGGTATGTTATGCAGACGATGCTATAATCATAGCTGAAAACAATAATGACCTACAAAAAATGCTAGACAGACTACATCACGCCTGTAAGAAATACAAAATGACGATCTCCATCGAAAAAACAAATTGTAGGACCTTTTCCAAAACACCCAAAACATGTAACCTGGTTATAGAAAATCAACCCATAGAACAGGTCGGGACCTTCAAGTATCTAGGCATAGACCTGGTGGGAGGAGCTGATCTGCGGGAAGAAATACAAGCCCAAGTAAACAAGGCAGCTGCAATCTCTGGCGCTCTAAAATCCACAATATGGAAAAACAAAGACATGGCCATTAAGAGTAAGATGAGAATCTATAAAGCATGCGTAAGACCAATAATAACATATAGCGTTGAAGCAAGGGCAGACACAGTAAGGACCAAACAAGTTTTGAAGACTTCCAAGATGAAGACACTGAGGACGATAGCAGGCAAGACGCTGAGAGATCGTTTGAGGAACACCAGAATAAGAGAGATATGTGAGGTTGAGGATATCATAAGATGGAGCAGACAGCGAAAAAGGGACTGGTACGGGTATGTTCAAAGAATGGACACCACCAGACTCCCCTATATCGCGTTGCATAATCAGCCTCGTCCTCGTGGAAGACCTCCTAAAAGATGGAAGGACAGCCGGAAATCTACCTCACAGGAGGAGCAACACTCTGGAGAACAGGTCACATAGGTCTACAACAAGGTAGAAGAAGAAGAATATGAAAGATATCAATCTCCTAGGTGATGTTCAGCAGAATGATCACTCTTCCCAACGGTATCACCAGAGGCAGGTTGATATTATTTATTGATACTTTATATATCTTTGCATGAAATATATTATAGATAGCGCTACCTGGTGGCCATTGATGATGGAGCCACTTCTAGTCTTGGAGTCCATCTCCTCGTCGCTGTCCTGGAGAGAGAACTCATCTGACAGCATCTCGCTGCAGTTTTCATCGCCTGAAGAGCTGACGCTATCCTGGTCGCTGCCCACACCGGATCCATCTCTGAGACCCGCCATTTTGTTGATCACGGAAAACTGAGGCAAAGAAATATAAATGTTTATTAGTTTTTTCTTTTAATTTGATAATATAATCCTGGGTTATAGATGCCAGGTTTGTTTGGTCGTCACAGATGTTTTCAAATGAACTTTTATATATATTATAGTTAAGTTCAATTCAATTTCAAATTAAGTATATTTATCAACATACATTACAAACAAAATTAAGGCTTAAGGTATCCTTTGATAACAGTTAAAATAAAATATATAATGACAGGAACGCATAAGAGGTTCGACTTTAGGAAGACAAGATTCTCGCCAATATCAAGAGTATTTGCCTTCTGAACATACTTTCACTAATATGAAAGATGTCGATATCTGAAGAGATCTTGTTCACCAGACTGATTGCTCTTCCCACCGGTGTCACAAGAGGCAGATTGGTTCTGGCGACTGGTATACTGGCGCTGTTTGAGATTTGAGATATCTGTCGGGAATAAAAAGACTGACACCCTCCAGCACAGCTGAATTCTCAAAACAACAAAACAATTATGAGAAACCGATCTCTTTGAAGTTGTAGATAATTGGTTCCCAACATTCCCAAAAGAAATGCCGTGAGATAGAGCCACGCGTAGCTACCATTCTGCCTCATGTAAAGATAACTCTTCACTCTAATATGTCTAGAAGTTGACATTAATATATCTAGAAAACGAATTGTGCATATTAAGACATTTAATGATGTTTCTTGAACAATTATATCTAATTGAATACACCACGTACGAGGGTGTAGAATGATCCTTATGGTCATCGAAAATATCCACTAGCCAAGTCCGTCAAATATTCCACTACAATATCAAGATTATATGAAAGATAATGCCATTTTTAGGACCATCCCTTAATAACTACCTTGCCATTGACACTTAGAAGAAGTGATATAACGAAGAAATGTTCATTTTATATAGGTATTGCAAAGTACTTTGTATTAAAGCATAAGGTATAATGTATACTTTTTAATACAATACACATAACACTACACAAGGTATCTCTACACGAGGGAGTACGGTAGCTATCCGTGGCTCTATCCCACGGCATTTCTTTTGGGAATGCTTGGGACTAACTCTCTGCAGCTTCGAAGAGATGGGCATCTGATAATCGATTTCTTTAAATAAATCAGGACAGTTGTTTCTATTCCATACATGGGATCACATCTTTCGTGCGTGCAAACGCTATAGGCTGTCCTGTACCCGCCGGAAACGCTATAGGCTGTCCTGTACCCGCCGGAAACGCTATAGGCTGTCCTGTACCCGCCGGAAACGCTATAGGCTGTCCTGTACCCGCCGGAAACGGTAAGAGCCTTTGTAGATAACAAACTTTTTTAACCGTCCACGCAATTCTCTTTTTATTAAACTTCCAAATTTTATCACTTGTAAATCAAACGTCAAATTATTATTTAATCCCAATTCCAAAATGTGCCCCGGGCGGCTCAGCAGGACTTGTGAAAAGTGACTTTTCTGTACCTACCCCCCCCCCCGATAGAAATTTTTCAAAATTTCCACATTTTCGTGATCGTGGTGCTATTTCAGGATATTCCAGCTTTTTCACCTTCAACCGTCCAAAATTCCCAAAATATTTTCGGAAAAAAATATTTAAATTTTTTTTTTTTTTTTTTGGAAATATGTCAATTGGGTAGATGAGCGCACGAGCGATGGCGCCCTCTCCCAAGAGGATGGCGAAGCCCAAGAGAGGGACTTCGTCCACATCCACGGATCCCACTCCCTCCACCTCGAAGCACCCCCCCTCCCCTCCTCTGAGCTCAGATCCGAGCCCTTCCTTGAAGCCCACTTCCCCTTCAACGAGCCCCCCTCCGAGTTCTGTTTCCAGGACCAAAGCCGACGAGCCTTCCGCCATAATCGGCGAGCTGATCAAGAGAGCCACTGTTGCCATGAAGAACAGTGGCAATATTAAAGTCGCCATAAAAGCGGAGGTGATGGACTGCCTCAAGGCCATAGGAGAAGAGGTGGCCGCCAAGGACCTGGAGATCCGCGAGCTGAAGGAGAGGCTCTCTTGCGAGGTGCTCCGCCTGAAGTTGGAGCACGCGGAAGAGAGCCTGAGGAGGGAAGAGGCGCACTCTGCGCGACTTGCACTTGGCCCTCACCCGTCCGCACCTGTAGACGCGCCAATCGCAGTGGAAGCTTCGACTTCCAAAAGCTACGCCGGGGCCGCTGCGACCCCCCGCAGCGCCAACAAAACCTCATATCAGTCAAATCAGACAATAGCTTCACCCGGCGTGAGCCCTAAAGCTGGGCACACCGTGGTCATCTCCGGAAAGGAGACAATGGCCGGCGAGGCGATCGAGAGGATCGTTAAGCAAAACGTTAAGGTGACGGCTCTCGGAGTCGGCATCCAGAGTCTAAAGAGAACCGCGACCAAGGTGATCGTCAGGTGCGACACCCTGGAAGAGTGCCGCATTTTTAAGGATGCGGTCACACAAAATGCCACCTTGGAGGTGCGGGAGGAGGTCAAGCTCCGCCCGCGCGTGATCATTAAAGGAGTGGACGCGACGATGTCCAAGGAAGACGTCGTCGCCGCCCTCTTCTCACAGAACAGAGCCCTAGAGGGACTCCTTGCGGGAGCCTCGAGGGAGGAGTTGGCTTCGGTCCTCTTCTTCGTCGGGTTCCGCAAGGATAAAGATCGAAAGTGCGCCATCCTCTCCGTCGCGCCGCCGGTATATGGGCTCTTAATTAATGGGCAAAATAAAAATGTAAATGTGGGGTACGCGAGGGCCCGCGTAGCGGAGTACCTGGCAGTGCTTACCTGCCAGAAGTGTTTGTCGTACGGACACACTTCTGTCCACTGCAGGAGCAAGGAGGCCTGTTGGCGCTGCGGCGGCGAACACAAGGCGGCTAGCTGCAAGAAGGCAGCGGGCGCGAGCGATACTTGTATCAGCTGCGAGCGCTCCAACAGATCTGACAAAACTCGCCTCGCGACCACTCATCGAGTGTTCTCCGAGGAGTGTCCTCACTACCAGAGGCACGTCGTCGCTTACAGGGCCAGGGTGGATTATGGCCAGTGAAGCGTCTACGAATTGGGAATGCAGGGTTGCTCAAGCGAACCTTCAACGGTGCGAGACAGCCACCCTATCGTTTCTTAGAAACATCACATCACTAAAATATGACGTCGCGATTATTCAGGAGCCGTACACTGGACGCGCGGGAATAATTACCAAGTCAACGTACGACGGTCCGGTGTACCAAAAAGGCAGTGCGGATTCGCCGGCTAAAGCGGCCGTGATTATTTTGAACCCGAAACTGGCCGAGAGATCTATTCTTCTGGACGAGCACAGCGATCGCGCGAACATATTTGTACAGGCAGAAGTGGGAGGACCTCCTTTGGTGGTGGGCTCTCTCTACTTTCCTCCAGGCGATGACATAGACGCCGGACTCCTCAAGGCCGGTGAGCTGATAGACAAGAAGAGGCACCACCGCATCCTGATCGGGGCCGACGTCAACGCGAAGAGCATTTGGTGGGGGAGTAAACGGACCGACAAGAGAGGAGACAGGGTCGATCAATTTATTTCCCACAACCAGCTACACGTGTTGAACGAGGGCTCCGTTCCGACTTTCGAAACGATGCGAGGGAGCGCTCTTCTCAGCAGCGTCATCGACGTGACCGTCTGCTCCGCCAACCTCATCAAGGAAGTGGAGCACTGGAGGGTGGATAGAGACATAGCCGCCTTGTCCGACCACAACGCCATCACTTTTACCGTGTCGCTGCGCAAGAGTCCCGACGCCGGGAGATGCGAAACTACATTCCTGTACAAGACGAGCAGAGCGAACTGGAAAAAATTTGACAAGTCGCTACGAATTAACCTCGTATCCAAACAGCTCACAGTCGAAAACATCGAATCTAACACGCGACAAAGCGCGCTCAACAGGCAGGTGGGGGACTACATCGAGGCAATCGCGGACGCGTGTCGGGAGTCAATACCGACCATCAAGCCTCCCGAGCGCCGGAGGAACCCGTGGTGGAACTCAGACCTGGACGACATGAAGAGGGAGGTCGTCCGGGCCAGAAGGAAACTCGCCAGTTCCGGCCCAGTCCGCAAGGAGCTCGTGACGTTGCCCGCCTATCTAGAAATAAAGCAAAAATATAAAGACGCGATCAAACACGCGAAGATAAACAGCTGGAAAGAGTTCTGCTGCATTCAAAATAAAGAGACGGTCTGGTCGTCTGTACAGAGGATCATGAAGAGCGCCCGGCGTCCGCCTCCCGCCACCCTCAAATTCGGGAATAACACCACCGACTCCGCGCTTGAGACGGCGACCGCACTTCTGGAACATTTTTTCCCCGCAGACGTAACTTCACGCGAAACGCCCGAGCAGCTCTGCATTCGCCGAAACGACTACGAGTCACTGCTCGCGGAGGACGACGTCCCATTCGCGGCTGAGGAGATCTCTAGAGTGCTGAATAACATGGATCCGACCAGAGCGCCGGGACGAGACCATCTCACCTCGGACATCTGCTCGAGAGCTTTCGCGACCGCCCCCGAGGTGCTGACCGGCATCTTCAATGCCTGTCTGCGTTTGGGGACCTTTCCGATTCTGTGGAAAATAGCGAGAGTCAAAGTCATTCCGAAGCCCAATAAGGACGACTACGGAGAAGTCGCCTCCTACAGACCCCTGGGACTGCTTCCTGTGCTGGGAAAGACGCTCGAAAAGCTCCTGATCAACCGCATCTCCTGGAGATTCGGAGGACGGGGAGCGCTCAGCGTCCGCCAGTACGGATTCACCCGGCAGATGGGCACTGAGGACGCGATGGTATCTGCGGTCGGCCTTATCAAGAAAGCAAACAGCGAGGGGTGTCACGCTTGTGTGATATCCCTAGACATCAAAGGGGCGTTCGACAACGCCTGGTGGCCCCATCTGCTGTCGCAGCTCGCCCGACATGACTGTCCGAGAAACGTCTACGGCGTCTTCAAAGACTACCTCTCGGACAGGACTGTGGAGATACGACACGCAGGGGCCTACTCGAGCAGGTCGACGAGCAAGGGCTGCATCCAGGGATCAGCCTGCGGACCGGTTCTCTGGAACATAGCGCTGGACGAGCTTCTGCAGCTGCCGTATCGCGAGGAAGTCCACATCCAGGCTTTCGCCGACGACGTGCTGCTGATCGTGAGGCACCGAGACGTCGGAGCCGTGGAAGCGATAGTCAACGAAACACTCGAACAGATCACCTCCTGGGGGGATCGAGTCAAATTGCAATTCTCAGAGGAGAAAACTAAGGCTTTGTTCATCACGAGAAGAAAGGCGTCAGCCCCTAACCTCGTGATGAACGGGAAGCCTCTCCCGCTGTCCAAGGACTGCAAGGTTCTGGGGATTGTATTAGACGACACTCTCAACTGGAGTAAACACGTGGACATGGCGTGCAAAAAGGCCGTCAATTACACCAAGAAGCTGACGTGCATGGCGAAGGCCACATGGGGACTCAGCCCGGAGGTACTGCGGGCCCTTTATATCGGCGTGGTGGAGCCGACCATCACCTATGCGGCGAGCGTCTGGGCAGAAGCGGCATGCAGGAATAACATCCAGCTGAAGCTGAACAGGGTGCAGAGAACGATAGGCATTAGAATTTGTAAGGCCTATAGGACCGTCTCTCTGACCTCTGTTCAAGCGATAGCAGACCTGATGCCGCTGGACCTGAGGCTCAAGGAGCTCAAAATGATAGGTGATGTCAAACGAACCGGCTCGATCGAACTCTTACCGGGGGACCGCGGGTACCAGGGTGTCGTCAAGTGGACGGAGCTGCCGCATCCTGTCGAGCAGACCGGGGAATTGACGGCCCACCCTGAGACATACAGAAGAGATGCATTCCCCTCTGACGAAATTGATATTTACACAGATGGAAGCAAGACCGAAGGAAAGGTTGGCGCGGCGTTCGCAGTGTTTGGCGCAGCCGGAGAGTTAAAGTGTAGGAAGCTGCCCATGGCGGATTACTGCACGGTATTCCAGGCCGAACTCTTCGCCATCGCAGAGGCCCTGAGATGGGTCGTCGCCGACACCTCGTGGAGGAAAGTCAACGTGTTGACCGACTGCATGAGCGCGACGAAGGCTCTGAGCGACGGCGCGCCCACCAATCCGATGGTCTTTCAGATTCAAAAGTCTTCCAAAATCCTTAGAGACCGAGGTACCGAGTGCAGCTTCTTGTGGATCAGAGGTCACAACGGGCTGGAAGGGAACGAAAGAGCAGATGAGCTGGCTAAAGCGGCCGCCCTTAGGGTCAAAACTGCCAAGCTCTACTCTGAGTTTCCTCTCAGCTACGCAAAGCGCACTATCAGAGAACACACGAATCAGCTGTGGGAAGAGAGATACGAGAACAGCGCCACCGGAAGCGGGACCAAGAATTTTCTCCCCTCCATAAGAGATGCGAAAGAGCTGAGGAAGAGAATAGCACCTTCGTTCCAGCTCACGCAAATTCTCACTGGGCATGGTGCCACACTCTCGTATCTACACAGATTCAAGATCAAAGATTCACCTCACTGTCCCTGTGACTCACAAACAGACCAAACAATCGAACACGTTATCATCCATTGCCCCATCTACACGCGAGAGAGATGGAAACTGGAGAAGGAGTGTCAAAGAAGTGACATCCACATCACAGATCTCCCGGCCATCCTCCGCAACAAAGATACACTATGCAGTTTCGTGGACTTCGCAACCACGGTGGTGGATCGGTTGCGGGTCAGTAATAAATAACAATTGTATTTTTTTTACAGGTACGTCGCGTCCCGACTGAGGTTTTCCATGGTTCCCTCAGTTGTAAGGCAAATGTCGGGATGCTTATTAGCTAGTCCATGGAATCCCATAGATAGGAACTCCTCTTCTTTAATTTTTCTTCTCTCCCCTCTAAACTCTTTCTTTCTTTTTCTCGGCAAATCTCTGCCACCCCAAAGATACACTACTTCGCTGAAATGCCAATTAAACAAGTCCACACCGCCCTGACAAATAAAATGCAGGGCAACAAAAATAGAAACAACCCAAGTAAAAAAAAAAAAAAAAAATAAATCAGGATATTTCGAGAACTAGGCCGTGTGGGAGGATGTTGGTCTACAACATCATAGATTGTTTTGGATTAAGAAGGGCGGAATGGGGAATGTTGTTAACATAAAGCGATTGCTTAACCCAACCAATGACAGGTCATAAGTCCTGTAAGCGCCTCGACCACCATATTCTGTTCCAAGAAAACAATTTACATCTTCGTCTCGATTGAGATACAATTAATCTTTATAAAAAAAAATTTACCCGCAATGGGTAAAATCTAGAATTTCTCTACAAGTATCTGTATACATTCAAAAATGTTGATAGATTGTTTTACCTACCAGCTGTCAGAACCAACCTGTCTCTGATGACACCTGTGGGAAGATAAAATTAGTCTGCTGAACGACGCCTTTCATATTAGTGAGAGTACGTTCAGAAGGCAAATACTTGACTTTAGATAGTATCTTGCCTTCCTAATATCGAACTGTCTCTCATGCGTTCCTAGTATTATATTTAATATATATTGTATTTTACCTGTACTCAATAGGCCTTTAACATTAATATTATTTTTAATGTCTGTTGAACATAATAATGAACACTTCTGATCAGGACGACTTTTGTAAAAATCCACACTTAAAAATACTTAATAAAATACACTTACATGGTAATGCATCTAATGTTGGACTAAAATATTAAATTAGATATACACAATACATGTGTATTTATACTGACTAACTAACCAGTGTAATACTTTATAGGGGAGATTGTATAGACTTGATACAAAAGTGGTCAAAATTTAATTAGATATCTTCTTCTTCGTCCGGTGTCGTGTCAGGTTCCCTTAACGTTGCACTCACTGCAGCAAAAACATCTCTGTCCTGTGCTACTTGGAACAGGTCCTTCACTCTCCTCATTCCTGTTCAATCCCTTATATTCCACAGACAGGGCAACTACCATTTGCCCACTCCCCGCAGTCTTGAGATCTTGCCATGATTATCAGCCGAAGGATTGGGTATTTTTCTCCCTTTTATAACCTTCACGCTCAATAACAGTTCACTATTGGCTCCTATCTTTACCACATCTGCATTACTGACCTTATCGGTACACGATATAGGAGCATTCTGTGATGTATCGACATCTCAAACGCTTCCAACCGGTTTAATATCTTTACTTTCAATATAGTAGAAAAGATTATTTATCTTCTTCTTCTTCCGGTGCCGTGTCAAGACCCCCAATGCTGGCGATCACTGCAGCAAAGACATCTCTGTCCTGCCCTACTTGGAACAGGTTGTGGACTCTGGTCATTCCTGCCCAATCTTTCTCGTTCCGCAGCCAAGAAAACTATATTCTACCAACTCCCCGACGTCCCTCCACTTTACCCATTAATATCAGTCAATGGAGGTGGTATTTTTCTCCCCTTAGCACATGACCCAAATATGATACCTTTCTTACTTTCACACTCGACAACAGCTCTCTATTGGATCTGGCTCTCTGTAATACAACTGCATTACTGGCCCTATCGGTTAACAATATACGTATTTATAGCATTTAACAATTTTTAATTGGAGTTTCAGGTTTAGATTATCATTGTTTGAAATGAAGCATGTGCAACTTTTTTGGGTTTTAATGAAACTCAAAAGAAGTTTTGTGGGTTTTAATGAAATTATGTTTTTTGCCTTGCTAAGGAATAATCAAACATGCCATTCCAAAAAAATATATTATAAAACAATAAAATAATACTTTTAAAAGGTACATAGACAACATTCCAGGGACATTTCATTCCAGACAGAACGCTTGGTTCCTAATCTATAGGATTTGGGTTCAAGCCTGGACACAACCAAATTCCTTCTTCATAATAATGAGCTATTTTTTGCTCAAATTTGAGATCGTAGGATAAATTCTAATACCATTGACTTAAGTCCTTAGCGTAGGTCTTTAAAAATATATTTTTTAAATAAATAAACTATTAAAGGCCATGTTAGAAGTCGGAAGAATCGACGTGCGTGTATGACTCACTGTATGAATGTTAGGGAAAACTGGAGAGGTATATCAGGATACAGTAGTGGGGCTTTCCATTTTCTCTGTCTATCCTTTCGGAGAAAGGCGTGATGGTTTGTTGTGGCTGTTATACCTATATTAAAGTTACAATATTATAAGCGGTGTGTATTAGTCCGTTGTTTTGGCTGAAATACTACGATACTTCAACATTATTAACTGTTAAAATTTATAACACTATTATGATATCGTCTTCTTTTTGTCCTGTCACACCTCCGTGGTGCATAGGGCCTCAAGGAACCTTCTCCACCCGACTCTATCACATACCTGATGCCTAACATCATCCCAAGTGAGGCCTGCCGCCTTAACCTCGTCCTGAAGGGTTCTTCTCCAGGTGGCTCTAGGTCTGCCTCGCTTCCTCTTTCCCCCCATAGGGGACCAGTCTAGTGCGCCCTGAGCGATGCAGGCTGGGTTCCGTCTCAGAGTGTAACCGATCCACTGCCATTTGCGTCTAGGGACTTGTTCTCTAATTGGCTTTTCGCCTGCCATGGTCCAGAGAGCGGCATTTGACACTATTTGGGGCCAATAGATTTTGAATATTGAGCGAAGGCACCTATTTATAAACACTATTATAATATCACAATTTTTACTATTCTATTTTTGAGTTTGGACTTGTGTGGGAAAACGGATCTACCGTGTGAAGTGATGGGGCAAGTAAACAAGGCTGTGGTCATTACAAGATGCTTGAAGAGTTCAATTTGGAAAAACCCTGACATGAAGATCAGGGAACTATCATGACATATGGGATCGAGTGCAGGGCAGACACCACAATCACAAAAAACGCGCTCAGAGTGTCTGAAATGACGACGCTCAGAAATATATCTGGCAAGACACTGCAAGAGAGTAAAGGAATACACGAATAAGGGAGATATGCGAGGTCGAGAATGTCGTAAGGTGGGGAAGGTAAAGGAGAAGATACTGGTATGCACACGTGAGGAGAATGGATCCATCCAAATTCTCCTTCATTGTGTTGCACGGCCAGCCCCGAGGTAGACAACCCCTGGGCAGACCACCAAAGAGATGGATCTACAGCTGGTAGTCGGCCTCGCAGGAGGCCAATTCCTCTTAAGAAACAGGCCAGAAGGCCTACACTAAGAAGAAGAAGACGACTTGAGTGCCGCGACAGCTGTTTCGTCAACCGATGTCGGCAACAAGAGTTGTTGATGATGCCAAAATCGGTTAGCGAAACACTCAAAAAGTAAATAATGAAAATTGTGATATCATAACGGTGTTTAAAATTTTAACAGTTAAAAATGTGTACTGGCTACACAGCATCGGCAATCGAAGGTTAATATTGTAGTTGTAATATATTCAGTCTCCTCTGATTATTTTGGTCCTTATCAAGGGCCGGCCGTGTGAAATACCGTAGTTGTGGGTGGCGGACATTCGCTTCCTTTAGATAAACACTTTTAGCATTGTTAGCAACATATGTTATGCCCCAACATATCAGCTGCAGAATGTAAACGCGATATTTAAAGATTAATTATTATACTTGCTAAAAGAAAAAAAAGAAGAAAATAAAAAATTTAACAGTTAGACCAATTTAGATATCTCGGAAGCAAAGTAACCAGCTCCAATGACCTCCCCAGAGAATTAAGGTCACAGGTAGATAAGGCTGTAGCGGTTGCAGGCTGCCTGAAAGATGTCATATGGAGACACAAGGACATGAGGACTGACACCAAGGTACGCATTTATAAGACCTGTGTGCGACCAATCCTCACATATGGCATTGAATCGAGGGCAGACACTGTCAAGACAAAGAGCATGCTCAGGACAACCGAGATGAAAACACTCCGCGCTATAGCTGGCAAAACCCTACCTGATCGAGTTAGAAATACAGCAATCCGAGAAATCTGCGAGGTCGAAGATGTAGTCAGATGGGGACGTCAAAGACGGTGATACTGGCATCAACATGTAGAAAGAATGAGCTCAAATAGGATACTATACATAGCTCTCCATGGAACGCCAAACGGACTACGCCGACCAGGAAGACCCCCGAAACGGTGGAGAGAAAGCTGGAGTTCAGCGTCTCAAGAGGACCCGCCTGAAATACTCCTGAGTCTACCAAGTGAAGAAGAATAAGAAGAAGACTTACTAAACGAACTAACCATCACGCCGTTTCTCCGGAGGGGTAGGCAGAGAGGATGGACCACCATACCGTTCTGTCCTGACATACCTCTCTAGCTGGTCGATTTTTCCGACTTCGAATGTGGCCGCCATTCAGTATTTGATTAAGTTAGTCATGCCAGACTTTTCTCGATCTTTCACGGCTTCTCTTTTCACCCACTTTTTAAATTTTATCCATGACGCACACATCTGCCTTACATTTCTCTCTTATTTCATCGTTCGGTATTCTATCATACAACGTTTTCCCCCACATTCTTCTTAGTGATCTCATTTCTACGGCGTTTATCCTGCTTTCATCCTTCTTTTGCCAGCTCCAAGCTTCGCTTCCATACTTTTTTAATATTAGTTAACATAATCAATTTATTAGTGCCCAAAGGGTGTGGCGATATCTATTGTGCCTTAAACACCACTAAAACACTTGATAATTATATATTATTTCTTATTTACCTTCAAATCATAGAACAAACTAATATTTCCAACGAATTAACAATAGTTTTTTCGATAACACCTCACAACAATAGTTTGACTTTTCCACACACAACTCGCGAACAACGAACAAGGACTGAATGTGAATTTGAAATGGAACTGTGGCCCCTTTCAAGTGGGCGTGTCATAACGCAGGGGTTGGTTTTTAACCAATCCGAATTAAGAAGGGTGTGGCTATGTTCCAATCCGGAAAATCAAGCACTCACCATTGGTGGTTAAGAAAATGCTTTTCTTTGCTAAAATCAAAGTTATGAATACATATTTTTCTTTTTTTAAACTGACCATATTTGTAAACAATTTTATAATATTTCAAATATCTATATAATATCACCGAAGAAGGATTGGGTAGTCGGAAACATGTTTGATATTTAATTTTAATTTGTTTAAAAAGTTAGTGTTGTATATAAAAAAGTATATAAAAAAGAAAAAGAAAAATATAAAACATCTACAACATAAAGTATGGCGAACATAGAAGAAACTATGAATATATATTTGTTAACTAACTAACCAACTAACCATCACGCCGTCTCCCCGAAGTTGTAGGCAGAAATAATGGACTGCCACACTTTTCTTTCCTGACATATTTCTCTCGCTTCCTCAACATTCATACATCGATTTCTCTGACTCCTCACATGGCCGACATTCAATGTTTGATTTATTTGATCGTGCCACGTTTACCTCGGTCTTCCTCTATTTCTGGTTCCATTTACATCGTTAACATATATTTTTTTACCATTCTTTCTTCATTCATTCTTTCCATATGTCCAAACCATCTTAATGATCCTTTCATTATTTTGTTCATGACACCATCATTCGCACCACATTTACTTCTTATATTTTCATTCGACACTCTATCATACCCAGAGCATCCACACATTCGTCTAAGAGATCTCATTTCTACTGCATTTATTCTACTTTCATCCTTCTTTTGCCAGTTCCACGCTTCGCTTCCATACATAAGTCATTCATAATATATAATAAAACTTCCATACATAAGTCATTCATAAAATATAATATGTCATTCATAAAATATAATAAAACTTCTAGAAAATACGACCTTCGTGGCAGAGTGGAAATAGCTACGATTGCCACACCGAAAGTCCCGGGTTCGATTCCCGTCGATGGCAGTGTGATTGCCACACTGTCTTTGATCTGGTATAGAATTCACGTGACAATAAAATTGCGTGAAATTAGCTACCTATCACTTGTCACGAGAATCAATATAAAAGTTAACAACAAATTGTATTCAGTAATTGGGTTCAAATGACCTGTTGTGTAAAAAAGACATGTTTTTATTCGTATTTATTATTTAATATGGAGTTTTACATCACTAAGATATGGCTTTCTTATAAACCATTTCATTGGATTACAGGTTCCAAACGAGGGCGGTATCGCCCCCCTAGTAAGCGCTGAAGATTTCCAGGGGGCGGTAGCGGATCCAGAGGCAAATGGGGTCGTTGAGGCAGTCGAGAGGGGTGACTGTGGGGTATGTTTTTTAATATATATACAATAATTAATTTAAAAATATGTTTCTCATAAATAAGCAATATTTTAAATTATATTAATATAACAGAAAAAGAAATAGAGGACAAGGAAAACGCGGTACGATTAAATGTATCAAATATAAAATTTTGGAGAAATGGACGTGCGTGCATAACCCATGTAACACCATGTATGAATGTAGAGGAAACTAGAGTATATCAGGAAAGAACAGTGTGGCAGTCCATTCGGGAACACGGCGTGATGATTACTTAGTTAGTTTATCGAAATATCCCCTCAACTTTGGCGATTACTGCAGCAAAGGCATCTCTGTCCTGCGCCACTTGGAACAGGTTCTGATCTCTTTTTATTCCTGTCCACTCTTTGGTGTTCCGCAGCCAGGACAGCTGCCTTCTACCAACTCTCCGTTGTCCCTCCACTTTACCCATTAATATCAGTTGAAGGAGGTGATATTTTTCTCCCCTATCACACGACCCAAATATGAGACCTTTCTAATTTTCACACTCGACAACAGCTCTCTATTGGCTCTGGCTCTCTGCAGTACGTCTGAATTACTGACCCTATCGGTCTACGGTATACGGAGCATTCTGGGGTATATCCACATCTCAAACGCCTCCAACCGGTTCATTACATTTGATAACCTTTTAATTCAAGTTTTTGATTTTGTATAACTATTACGGTAGATGGGACTTTTTTTCTTGCAATGTTTGAAGCAATGAGAAACTTTTACGAGGTTAATTTTTGCTTAAACGTGGAACTTTATTTTCTGGTACCATACGAGTACTCGTATACTGCTCAGATGTAACAGTTTAATTATTTATAACTAACTAACTAACCATCACGTCGTCTCCTCGAAGGGGTAGGCAGAAAGAATAGACTGCCACACTTTTCTTTCCTGGCATATTTCTCTAGATTCCTCAACATTCATACATCGTGTCATGCACGCGCGTCGATTTTTCTGACTCCTCACGTGGCCGAAATTCAAACAAACCATCATGCCGTTTCCCCGTAGGGATAGGCAGAGGGAATGGACCGCCACACTACTTTATTCTGACAAACCTCTCTAGATTCCTCCACATTCATAAACGAGTCATACACGCACGTCGATTCGACTTCTAACATGTCCAACCTTTAAAATTTGATTAATTTGGTCATGCCATGTTTTCCTCGGTCTACCTCGACTCCGTACTCCATTTACATCGTTAACGTATACTTTCTTAACCATTATTTCTCCATCCATGCGTTCCATATGTCCGAACCATCGCAGCGATCCTTTCATAATTTCGTTTATAATACCTTCTTCCGCTCTATATTCCTTTCTTATATCAGCATTTGAGATTCGGTCCGAAATTCAATATTTGATTTATTTGATCGTGCCACGTTTTCCTCGGTCTTTCTCTATTTCTAGTTCGATTTACATCGTTAACATATAATTTTTTACCATTCATTATTCATTCATTCTTTCCATGTTTCCAAACCATATTTAATGATCCTTTCATTATTTTGTTCATAACACCGTCATTCGCATCGCATTCACTTCTTATATCTTCATTCTACACTCTATTATACACAGAGTATCCACACATTCGTCTAAGAGATCTCATTTATACTTCATTTATTATACTTTCATTCTTCTTTTGCCAGTTCCATGCTTATGGTTTTATTTTATCAGATATGCGAAACTTATAAAGCAGCAGTTATCTCCGGATGTCTGAGGGACATTGCTTGAAACAATACCTAAGCATATGCTAGTGGAAAGCAATGTTAGGATTTATAAAACATGTATCAGGCCCATAACGACTTACGGAATCGAAGCAAGAGCAGACACTATCAGAACCAAATATCTAAGAGTAGCAGAAATGAAAACAGTGCGACCTATCGTGGGTACAACCCTTAGAGATAGGATACCCAACGAAGAGATTCGCAGATCCTGCAAAATTGATGACATGGTGAGGTGGACTAGGCAGAGAAGACGAGAACTATATATCATAGATACACGATGAATAACCAGCAATTGGCACATGTATGAGATATCTCGGGGTCATCTATGAGAGTAGATTAACTTTTCACGCTCATGTTGTGGCATTGCGCTGAAGATGTTGGGCTTCATCATTCAGACCGGAAGGGTTTTCAAAGATCCCAATGTGTTCTGAGTACTATAAAATTCATTCGTTCGGAGCAGACTCGAAAGTGGTTCTGTGATATGGAGTCTGCACGAGGCGAGATATTCCCTTATTTATTTATTTATACATGATACATAAATGAGACATTACAAACGATAAAACATTTAGGCGACTCATTTGGACACAAAACGGTATTACAAAGATAAAATAAAACAAAACAAGATGAGACCAAAAAATCATACATATCAGAAGGAATTCAAATATGTCGACGTCAGTGAGGCAGTACTCTTTCCGGAATTTGCAATATTTTCTTATGAATACTGCCTCACTGACACTTAAAATGTCCAAATCCGAGATGATTAGATTCAGCGTCCGAATTGCTCTTCCTACTGGCATCACCAAAGGCAGGTTGGTTCTGCGTGACGGAGTAAAGAACAATTGATGTCGGCGTTTTCGCAGGTAGTTATCAGGAACAAAAAGACCTATTTGCTCCAGAACATAGGGGTTCTCAATAGAGCCCTCAAATCAGTTTGATGTGTTGACAGTAATCCTTCCCTCCTCAGTTCGAGGGAGTTATACCCCAGCATACCCAAGAAAATATGCTGGAGAGGGTTCAGAAAAAAAACTCTGAGGTATCTCTACATGAAGGAGTATGGTAGCTATCCATGGCTCTATCCCACAACGTTTCTTTTTAATTCTCTGCAGCTTCGAAGAGACGGGTTTCTCTTAACCCATTTCTTTAGATTCATTAGGGGATATTTTGAAAACACTATTAGTTTTAAATTTCCTAAACTAATCTCGCAACATTGAAACGCGACGTTAGTAGGTAAATATGAAATTAAGTACATTTTTATCTGTTAATAAAGCGCTTAAGTATTATCGGGATAAGTATAACAGACATAAAATATTATAAGTGTATTAGGGGCGTTATCTCTATTAATTGAGCAAGACCACTGAAAATAACCGTGATCCATGTGTAACACTTGAATTTCAGGTTTTGAGTGAAAGTTTAAGTTTGACAAATCGAATTTTTGCCTTACCCATTTCCAAACATCGTATAATTCATAAGTAATGTAAAACATGTCACTCTCATCAAATATTGTAAATCTTCTAGAAAACAGACGTTTTCATTCAAAAAAGACATAATGCTAAAAATGTCAGATATATTTTGTTTAACAATCAATACAAATGAAAACGTCTGATTTCTAGAAGTTTTATTATGTTTTATGTGAATGGCATTTTGCCTGTTTAAGGCACTATCAAATGTTTTGATTTGATATTGCATTTAATAATGCTCTTACAGACGAAACAGTCATCCACATAAAATATAAAAAAAACTTCTAGAAAACATACGTTTTCATTCGTATTACTTATTTAATATGGAGTTTTACATCATTGTTCGAAAATCAATAAATATTTTCTAAGTGTTCAAAATATCGGCGATAATATTGGTAGCACTTAATATAAATAAAAGTATTTCAAATCTCTCCAGTATTGAAAGCAATCCGTCTTCTTAAAGAATTGACATCTGAAGTGGTTCTTTAGATATAGTTAGTGAATTTACCAACACTCTAGTGATGAGAGGAACAAAGATAAGATTATTTTTGTCCCTGATAGATATCTCCGTCAGCGACAGAATATATTGTTTTACCTACCGGCCTCCAGAACCAACCTGCCTTGGTGACACCGGTGGGAAAAGCAATTAGTCTGTTGAACGCGGTCTTCTCGGAAATCGACGTCTTTCATATTAGTGAAAGTACGTTCAAACAAATACTCTTGACTGAAGAGTATTTTGTCTTCCTAATGTCGAACCATTTCTCATGCGTTCCTGGTATTATGTTGTACCTATATATTATATTTTACTTTTTGCATATATTGTTTATAATGTCCGTTGAGATAATAAACTGATTAGATTTGATTTGAAAGAGGCAAATGTCTTATTTTGATATAAATATTAATTAATATATAAAGGGTAAAAGTGGGGTAGTTGCCGCAGGGGGATAGATGCCACGATTATCATATCGAGACATGCATAACTATTACACTGCCGATTTTGACTTTATAACAAAGCTCTACCCCATCGCGTTGTGACGGTCGTGTGAGTGAGGAACTTGTTAAATAGGTGATTACGCGCGAACGATTGCTGGATTTCGATTTCCTACTTTATCATTTCGCTCGGAACTTTTGAGTGCATGAGGTAATATTTTTATGTTTACGATCAATGTATACACTAAATGCAAAGATTGTACTGTGATTTAGTATTTTTTTCACATAACTTATTTTATATATTTAAGGGCGTCTATCCCCTCCAAAAAGGCATCTATCCCATACTGATTTAGCATTTTTATTTTCCAGCAATGCCACGCAAATACGTACGCAAAATCGAAAGAGCAAGACCAAGAGCCATATGGACCGAAGATGTTCTTAAAAACGCTTTCGTATAGCTCAAAGAAAAGACTCTTGGCATAAATTAAATATCCCGTCGGTATGGCATACCAGTCAGAACCATGAAGAGGTGATTTGAGAAACAAAATACTGAAAAATTAACTTTAGGTTGGTAATAATAATGATCATTTATATGATTTTACTTTTATTATGCTATACCCTGTTCGTTTGAAAGAAATAATTAATGTAAACAAACGAATGATGTCAAATTTTGGGCCAGAGATAAGGGCAAGATGATATTATTCTTTTTCTTTGCCCACATTTTGTCTAACTCGTTTGTTAACATTCATTATTTCTTTCAAGTGGAATATCTATCAATTGATTATTCTTCTTCTTTTTGTCCTGTCACACCTCCGTGGTGCATAGGGCCTCAAGGCACCTTCTCTATCGCATGTCTGATGCCTAACATCATCAATTGATTGATTCATTGACTTTGTCAACAAAAGACGACTCGTTGTGCATGTCCAAAAACTAGAGAAAGCGGGCTTTCTCCTATTCCCTCGTGCAGTTATCAAACTGGAGAGCATCTTACAACCCAAACTTTAGCTCAAAGACGATCACCACTTAGTCCAGATACGTTACAGGAAACGCCAAGCAAGTTTTTGCAAGAAGTTTCTCCATTGCCAAAAGTTTCGGTGCCATTATTCAAGAGAGGGAAGCAATCGGCTGCAGTACTGACCACTAAAGAAAATATTGCTGCAAAGGAAAATAAAGTTAAAGGTAAAGCGAACCCACGCTTGTTATGCAAAAGTAGCAACCTTATCTGAAATGAAGATAAACTTCATTACTGTCAAAAAAAGACCTAGAGTAGTTTCAGAAGATAGTGATGAAGATGAAGAAAGTGACCATGAATGCGTGGAATGTTTTGAAAATTACCGGAAAACTAAATCTAAGGTGGATTGGATACAATGTACTCGTATTATGTGCAGGAAGTGGCTTCAAGAGTTGCATTTTGTACGGGAATATCTGTAATCAATGTAGACGGGCTAAACTTTTGCAAATGAAAAAAGCTATTAAAAATAAAGAAAATATTATAAATAATCAAATAAATTTAACGTCAAGTCCAATCTTTAATTTGTATCCTTTGTTGTCAGTAATTACCTGAACCCCAATAAGAACATTAAATTATTATTTTAAATTTTAAATTATAACAAAAGCATAAACGTTCCAAAATAAATCTTTTTAACATCTGTCAGATCATGTAAACAACAACAATTTTATAATATTAATTTTAATAATATCTTAACTGAAGAAGGACTGTTTGTCCGAAACATGTCTTTATAATTTTATTTTTTTAATAAAAGTAACAATTTTTAAACTTTTAATAAAAGAAAAATGAATTATTTTCGTATTTGCAGTTCAAGCCAAATCGATGTAAAGTGTGGAACGTCAAAGGAAATATACATAGTAGGTACCACGTGAATTGAATTATGGCAGTTATCTCTATGTTAGGGTGTTCACAAATTCGGTATACTCGTAAGTGCATCTAAAGAAGTCTACCTCGAATACCACTAGAAAACCAATCGTTTTCAACATAGGAGAATATACAGTGTATCATACTGGAATCATTGTCTTCTTCATTCCCCGAATAATTATAGACGCGAGAGTGCGACGTCAATAGTGTGGCGCTTCGCTTACTTTTTAAACAATAAAACCCCATTGTCTTATCTCGCTCTTGCGAATACATATTGATGTAGCTAGAGTGAAACGTAAAGAGTGAGGTTGATAGATTTACGTGCGACACCACAAAGCCTATTCAAAAAAGCTAAGATGGCAGTGGATAATGGTGTCCTCGTGCCGACCCTTATAATAAATAATAATAATAAATTGGATAATTTATAAAGCGCCATTTTTATGAATTACTCATCTCAAGGGCGCTGTAGAAGATGCTCCGTTTTATCAACTAGATAATAATAATAATAATAATAATGATAAAAAAATGTATGGAAGTGAAGCATGGAACTGGCAAAATATGGATGAAATTAGAATAAATGCAGTAGAAATGAGATCTCTAAGACGAATATGTGGTAAATATGTCTATGATAGAGTTTCAAGTGCAAGTATAAGAAGTGAATGCGGTGCGAATGAAAGTGTTATGAACAAAATAATGAAAGGGTCGTTAAGGTGGTTTGGACACATGGAAAGAATGAGTGAAGACAGAATGGTGAAGAGGGTACCTATATGTTAACGATGTGAACAGAGTTAGAAATAGAGAAAGGGGGAGGAAAACGTGGCACGATCAAATCAATCAAATGTTAAATGTCAGTCACGTGAGGAGTCGGAGAAATCGACGTGCGTGCATGACAAAATGTATGAATGTACAGGAACCGAGAGAAGTATGTCAGGACAGAAGAGTGAAGCGGTCCATTCTTTCTGGCTACCTCTCCGGGGAGACGGCGTGATGGTTAGTTAGTTAGTTAGTTAGATATTAAAGTTATTAGAAGCAATGTGTACTTGCTACACAGCGTCGGTATTGGAAGGTTAATAAACAAACAGTAGATACATGATTGTAGCGGTCAACTAGATCGACAACCTTCGTACGAGAAGAAAAAATGTAAATAACAGATATTCCATTAAGATTCGATCAAGGCCACAGTTCAATTTATTGTTTTTCCTTCCAAATATTTTAAAAGAGCGACAAAGAAGCGGCATTTTACCACGCACTGTTGGAAAAGATATATTAGATACGAAAAATCACAATAACACGCCCATCCGCGCGGCATTCTAATCGGACAGATAATCGTTTGACATTACGAGATTCAGTTGTTCGCAAGACGCCGAGAAAAGCGTACCTACAAAGTCACACATTGTAATTAAAACTAAAAACACGTGTAAGCCGGCCGCCATATTGGCGAGAAGAAGAAAATATTGCGCGGGAATTGACGACCTGTCAAAAAGAATCAGTGGATTTAATTTGAAATTGTGTATATCTGTGTTTGGAACGCGTTCGATTGTCTGAATTACAAATAGATTTTCTAATATAAGATCTTAATGTTTGTTTTATACGTTTTGATAAAATAATATCGTTTTAATTTGAATTCTTTCGTATAGTTAACGCGTGTGTTTATTTGAACGTAAGTGTGTCGCGTTTCTATATTTAATTTTTGATGACTGTCAACGCGCAGTACTTACCTAAATTGTTATAAACACAAATACTGTGATTTTTTGTTCGTTCTTACGTTAATTACAAGTTCACTGTGTTTTATATTTTGCGATAGACGATTTTGACGATTTTTGTAGCGTTTTGTCGATTTTAAATACATTACTTATCGTATCTAAAAATGAAACCTTATTAACAACAACAACAAACCATTTCGCTGTTTTTCCGAAAGGGTAGGCAGAGAGGATAGACCGCCAATTCACTCTATCTTGATACATCTTTCTAGCTTCAAAATATTAATGTTATATATATATGCTATAAATTTCTTGTCAGAAGTTGACTTTAAATAATTAAAATAAAATAAAAATTACTAAATAATATGTATTTAATTTTATTCCACTTAATTTTTACTTTCGACCGGTTTCGGCAGCCCGCTGTCATTTTCTGGTGATTTTACTTATAACAACAACAACAACAAACCATCACGCCATTTCCCCGCAGGGGTAGGCAGAGAGAATGAACCGCCACAGTACTCTATCCTGACATACCTCTCTAACTTCCTCCACATTCATTCTTCTGGCTTCTGACATGACCAACCTTTAAAATTTGATTAATTTGGTCTTGCCATGTTTTCCTCGGTCTACCTCGACTCCGTACTCCATTTACATCGTTAACGTATACTTTTTAACCATTCTTTCGTCACCCATGCGCTCCATATGTCCGAACCAACGCTGCGATCCTTACATAATTTTGTTAATAATACCTTCGTTCGCTCTATATTCCTTTCTAATATCAGCATCTGAGATTTTGTCATACGTCTTAGAGACTCATCCTTCTTCTACCAGTTCCATGCTTCGCTTCCATACATAAGGGTTGGGACCAGAACTACAGTGTTATCGGCTATTTTCGCTTTCATTGATAAATTCTTGTTTTCAATAACTATTTTTGAAAGCTCCATTCACTTTTTTACCCGCACCAATCCTTCTTTCAACGTCACGATCCGTTCGGCCATCCGCTGTGAACATGCTACTTAAATACACAAATTCCCTTACCTGTTCCAAGTTCTCTTCGTTCACACTTATATTACAAACTGTCATTTGCTCTTCCCTTTCAAAAACTGACTTCTTTGACTTTCCGACATTCACCATTAAATCGTTTGACTTGCATACCTCATGCATTCTCGACACCAAGAGTTGTAATTCGTCCGCACTATCCGCAACGAGAACGGCATCGTCCGCGTAAAGCAGGCAATTTACAGACAAATCACTCATCTTAGCACCAGCATTTATACCTTTAAGTTCTTTCATACACTTTTAATGTTAATTTTTTTCACCATCGAAAGCAATTCGAAATACACACGAAGCGCGTGCCCGAGAACGTTTCTGGAATATTTTAATTTTTTGTCTGATTATTTTTTGTTTGACGGTAGTGTAGAAAATAAAAGGAGAACAATTTGATATTGTTAATTGTGAAATTTTTAAACTTAATAGAACACTGGCTTAACTCAAAAAAGCAAGTTTTGCTCAATCTGACATGAGTCGGTGTTTTAACAAAAACAGTCGAAAAACACGTACGAATGAAAAATACCGAAACATTGTAATGGAGGTCAATTGACGGAATTTTGACTTAATTTTAACGCGAAACGATGGATAGCGTTAACACAAGCCTCTGTCTAATGTTAACTCAATTATGACCTAAACCATAATCGGTCAGTTTACTATTACGCGTGCGACATGTGAATTTTTTTTTACATTAATAGTTAAAACTTTATGACTGATTACGATTGTACAGTGAATCAAGTTTTAAAGGATAGAAAATCTTTATTAACTAACTAACTAACTAACTTACCATCACGCCGTCTCCCCGGAGGGGTAGGTAGAAAGAATGGAACGCCACACTGTTCTGTCCTGACATACTTCTCTCGATTCCTCTACATTCATACATCTTGTCATGCACGCACGTCGATTTCTCCGACTCCTCACGTGACCGACATTCAATATTTGATTGATTTGAACGTGCCACGTTTTCCTCGGCCTTCCTCTATTTCTAGCTCCGTTCACGCCGTTTACATATACCTTCTTTACCATTCTGTCTTCACTCATTCTTTCCATGTGTCCAAACCATCGTAATGACCCTTTCCTTATTTTGTTTATAACACTTTCATTCGCACCACATTCGCTTCTTATACTTGCATTTGTCACTCTATCATATACAGAGTATCCACACATTCGTCTTAGAGATCTCATTTCTACTGCATTTATTCTACTTTCATCCTTCTTTTGCCAGTTCCATGCTTCACTTCCATACATAAGGGTCGGCACAAGAACACCATTGTGCACTGCCATCTTAGCTTCCGTGAATATTTCACGGGTTGCTACTAGCGTATGATACTTCTTCTTATTGTCAACGCTTTGATAGTAGGTAAACAAACATACCAGAAATGGAAACTAACCTTTCGTATCAATAGAAATTTAAATATTGTGAATCTGCAAATATGATACATTAAATCAATTAAACGCACTCAATATTAACAAACTGTTATCAAACAATTGACTGATAACACTGTCTGTATCAGACACAGCGGTTTGCGTTGGACATTCAATATTATTACCTAATATTGCATCGTTTTTACTTGTACGGAATACTTGTTTATTTCTTCTTCTTTCTTAACCATCTCTCCGCTGCTGGATGTAGACTATAAATATAGTATAGTGGAATATTAAACAGTGTTTTCTTTTGAAAAAATCCAGATTATCTAATTACATGTATAGTAAACTGATTTTTTTCTTAGAAAACACTATCAGAGTGAGTTGTTCGTTGTCGGTTTCAAAAACAAATTTATACTTATAGATGAATTTGCATCCAATCAATATTTATAAAGCAGGTGGCTTACACAATACAGAAAAAAATCGGCAGGGGGTATACGGGACAAATAAGTTTGGGAACCTATGGTCTAGAGTTATGGTGAATATAGAAGAACTTTTCAAGAGTTAAATCTATGTCCTGTGCTTATGAATTGTGAATTGTCTTAGGATGATGACGTCCAGTCATCCCTCCATTTCTTCACCGGCCTTCTTGGTAGTCTCTCTGATGGGGTTTTCATATTTTAAATTTTTTATAAGTGTCCTATCTTCCATGCGATCCAGGTGATCTTTCCAAAAAATCTTCTGCTTCTTCCACACCTGACTATGTCTTCAACGTCTCTTTTCTGATCCGATATATGAGAGTTATAACATAACAATTTCATTTATTTCAATCTGAAAAGGATTTCAGAATACTTGAGTATTCTTTTAATAATCTATACCTACACTTGCCCACAGTTGCTAAGCCCTCGGGGCGTATGGTGCACGTACAAGTTTGGGAACCTTTGATTTAGACTATAGACCTATCATCAACAAAGTATTAATTATCAAAATAAATAAATTAAGTGGTTTGATCCAATGACCTAATATTGAGATAGTCATTATATATAGCAGATAAAAAATATATCCGAAGAATTCTGGTATTTTGGTATCTTGACGAATGAATTATTTACAATGAAAATTAAAAAATATGTACACTTTGTACGAGACAGGAAGTGCTCTGCCTCGAAACAATAATTATTTATTTAGGTGCCGACTGCTGCTTGCTTCACGAGATGTGGCGTCTTTCGGAAAACGGCGTGATGGTGCACTGGGTAGTGCGAATCGGTGCGGAGTCCGGGGAAGTGGTGGCCAAGGTCCAAATAAAAAGATGACTGTAGTGTAAAGGCGACGGTCGCAGATTGATACAGGCGAGTCTTGAGAAAGACTCTCGAAGTGCGTAAGCGTGACGGGCGAATGTTGAACAATCTCTAATTTGTTCGGAGAGTCGGCACTGCTTTTATCTCCCACGGCCGTCTCACAGAGCCGTCTCGAAGGACGGAGGCTGCGCCGCGAGCCGGTCCGCGGGCATATTGCGCAACTCTCCGCGCCTACGTTATGGCTCACGCACTTCCCGTCTTTCTCGCCTCGCCCTGTCGCTATCTTACGCCTGCGACCGTCTTATTTATTAAATTCAAATGCAACATACATTTATGAACATTTATGCATTAAAATCTCGAGATTCGGACGTATGGGGCGGGAGTAACATAAATTCGTAGGCCCGTGGCGGGAGCGACAGAAATTCCGCGGCCATCGAAACGACTGGGAGAATCTCAGGCTGTGACCCAAGAGATCCTCCGTCTCGCTCGGTCCGCTGGCCTGCTCTACGAATGTATGAACAGTTACTCTCTCCCCATAGACATCTCATCGCAGGTTTCTTAAAAGTTTATTTACAAATAGATGCTTATCGCTAAATCGGCGGCGGGGCATCGAATGCCCGCGAGCTGTCCGCTACACACTTATTAAATCCGGAATCGATCTAATAACTAGCTCGCTGCCATATTTTGGTGCAATTGTTTCAGCGAGCTGCCGAAACTAGTCGAAGCCATGAAACCAAGTGGAAATTAACTAAATAATGTATATTTAATAAAGATTTCCTTCCATTATTTACATTAAACGTCTACCAAGAAATTTCCATTAACAACATTAATATCATAAAAAAATAATACTACAGGTAGTTTAAAAAAAATAAGGCTAGTTTTTGCAGAAAACAAACGTATTGACATAAATTAAAATTGTATATTAAAAGCGAACTAGTTTACTAACGACAGTGATAACAATTTAACAATTTAGTGGCGTTGAAACGTAAATACGAGTATATAAGAAAAAGTTTCAGTATAACTAATCTTATGAATTACTGTTAAAATTTAAAACACTATTATACATCACAAGTAGTAAGTACAGTAATGACCTATGGATGTGAGGCGTGGACAATGACAGCGAAATCCGCAGGGCGACTGGATGCTTTTGAGAGAAGGGTTCTGCGCAGAATTCTGGGACCTGTGAATGACGGTGAAGGCTGGAGAGTTCGGCATAATGACGAGCTGTACCATATTCACAAAGCTCCCAGTCTTTCCACCCAGGTCAGACTGAATATACTGAGATGGGCCGGTCACGTGCAGAGGATGCCGTCATCGCGAACCCCAAAAAGATTGCTGGAGTGGCACCCAGGTGGTAGAAGACCAATCGGACGACCAAGGCTGCGATGGGAGGATGAAGTTGGGAGAGATGGGGCGAAATTGTTACGAGTGTCAGATTGGAGGGTCGAAACGGAGGACAGGAGGAGTTGGAGGCAAAGAATACTGGAGGCTAAGGCTCGATATAGCTGTAGGGCCATCGAAGAAGTTATATATCACAATTTCTTTTTATTTACCGATTGTCGCGGCAGCTGTTTCGTCAAACGATGTTGGCATCATCAAGTGTTACAATAAACAATACAATGAAGTTTATTGTAACACCTGATTATACCAACTTCGGTTGGCGAAACAGCTTTCGCGACACTCAGTAAATAAAAATAAATTGTGATATATAACAGTGTTTTAAATTTTAACAGTAATAATGTTGAAGTATCAATGTGTTTCGGCCAAAACAATGGATTAATCTTATGAAGAAAAAGTTTTATTTGTTGCAGTGAAACTAACATTCGTGGCGGTGAAACGGACTTTTGTGGCGTAGTTGCAGATTTTGTGGCATCAATTCTGACTTTTGGCGTAGAAAGTGGTATCAAGTGGTATCGATACTGACTTTTGTGGCGTAGAAAGAGTTTAGTGGCATCGAAACGATTTTTTGTGGCATAGAAACAGTTCAGTAGCATCGAAGCAATCTTTCGTTGCAGTAAAAAGTCATTCGTTAGTGTTTTGAATTGGTGTATTACTAAACCAGATGGAATGTTCACCATTTATAACCCCCAATAATTCCACGAGGGGTTCAGCTGTTGCCCTGGACATCATCCAGGAATTCGAACTAAGTCCTCTCGATATTGGTAAGTTGTTTGTATCAATTATTCCTCTTTTATATTTGTGTGACCAGGTTATAAATTTATTTACGAGTATATTTCAATCCTAGGGATTGCTTGTGATTAAGTCTAACATCGTTGCTGGTTCTAGGGATTCCAGGCCTAAGCCTTTAATGTAGAAGTATCCCATAGCTTCCCACATTCTTTGTATACTTCAGGTTATTTAATTGCGATATTTGATTCTTACGACATGTGATAGGTAGCTAGTCTTTTTTTCAGAATTAATAAGTATGTGAATGAATTACAAATTATTATTCACATCATCAATACTTCTAAATAAAGTGTATAATACTAACTAACTAACCATCACGCCGTTTCCCCGGATGGAGAAGGCAGAGATAATGGACCGCGATAGTGCTCTGTCCTTCCTTCTGTATGTAAGTGAAGCATAGAACTGGCAAAAGAAGAATGAAAGTAGAATAAATGCAGTAGAAATGAGATCTCTTGAATCTGTGGAAAATCTGAGTCGAATGAAAATATAATAAGTGAGTGCGGTGCAAATGAAAGTGCTATGAACAAAATAATGAAAGGTTTTTTAAATTGGAACAATGAAAAGTTTGGACACATGGAAATAATGAATGAAGAAAGAATGTTATTGTAAAATGTATATATTAACGATGTTCACGACCTTCGTGGCTGAGTGGTAAGTGCATTGACTGCCATCCGAAAGGTTCCGGGCTCGATTCCCGGCGAGGGCAGTGTGATTGTCACACTGTCTTTGGTCTGGTGTAGAATTCACGTGACAATAATATGGCGATAGATTAGCTACCTATCGCATGTCACGAGAATCACTATAATAGCTATTTTTTTTATATTTATTTAATTTTTTTGTGCAAACAACAGGTCGTTTGAACCCAATTACTGTATACAATTATTTTTTTAGCAATTATATTGATTCTCGTGACATGTGATAGGTAGCCAATCTATCGCCATTTTATTGTCACGTGAATTCTACACCAGACCAAAGACAGTGTGACAATCACACTGCCCTCGCCGGGAATCGAACCCGGGATCTTCGGTGTGGAAGTCAGAACTCTTACCACTCTGCCACGAATGTCGTAAATATAATACCCTTTACATCGATTTGGCTCATGCTGTCATGATGTAAAGAGCGATTCAACAAAATAATAAAAATAATAATAAACGGCACTAGAAATAGAAGAAGACCGAGGAAAACGTGGCACGATCAAATAAATCAAATATTAAATAGTCCCTTGTTTTGGCCGAAACACTATGATATTTTAACATTTTATAACTGTTAATTCAAAAACTTTGTTTTATATCACAAATTGTATTCATTTGACTTTACGACAGCTGTTTCATCAACCAATGTTGACATCATTAGGTGTTATAAAAATAGAACTTCATAATTATATCAAAGAAATTATTCAAATTGACTTAGGAACAAATACACAAAGATTCGAAAAATTACGAAAATTTGACATTTGATATATATTTTTATAACACCTGATGATGTCAACATTGGTTGATGAAACAGCCGTCGTAAAGTAAAATAAATACAATTTGTGATATAAAACAAAGTTTTTGAATTAACAGTTATAAAATCATGATGTATGAATGTTGAGTTAGCGAGAGAAGTATGTCAGAAAATAGCTGTGTGGCGGTCCATTCTTTCGGCTTATCCCTTCAGGGAGACGGCGTGATGGTTTGTTAGTTTGTTCAATACTTCTGGACATCTTGAAATTTGTATATTGGGATCTTGTTTTAACTCTAGGTGTGACATTTTAAAATAATCTGTTCGCGTGACAAAGTTCAAATGAGATAAGTAGTTTAAAATAGTAAAATAATTATTTGTCTGTCCTATATAATAAAAAAAGCATCCTTGTTTTTAAATCTTTTATTTTTCGAAACTAACTAATCACGGTGTTTGTCCGGAGTGGTAGGCAGAGAGAATGGACTGCCATACTGCTCAATTATGAGTGAGTATGGTAGTTATCCGTGGCCCTATCCCACGGCATTTCTTTTGGGAATGCTCGAAACCAATTCTTTACCTTTTCTAAGAGATGGGCATCTTATTACCAATTTCTTTAAATTAATCAGGAGATATTTCGAGAACTCGGCCGTGCTAGAGGGTGTTGGCCTTTTTGTCCCGACAGCACAGATTGTTTTACCTATCGGCCACCAGCACCAATCTGCCTCTGGTGACACCGGTGGGAAGAGCAATTAGTCTGCTGAACGCGGTCTCCTCGGAGATCGACGTCTTTCATATAATGAAGGTACGTTCAGGGGACAAATACTCTTGACTTTAGAAAGTATCTTGTCTTCATAATGTCGAACCATCTCTAATGCGTTCCTGGTATTATGTTGTATTTTCATAATATTTTACTTGTAAGGGATATTCGCTGTGGCAGTTACACAGAAGAAGAATTCAGTTGGGCGGCCTTTGGGTAGGGCGATCGTCATGTTCTCACCTCTAAAATACCACAATGCCTCAAGGCTAAAGTCTTCAACCAATGCGTCTTGACAGTCATGACGTACGGAGCCGAAACGTGGATACTGACAAAAGGTCTAGTCTACAGATTCAAGGTCGCCCAACGCGCCGTGGAAAGAGACATGCTTGGAATAACCTTGAGGAACAGATTTAGAAACGAATTTATTCTACAAAAAACCAAGGTGACTGAGGTGGCTCTGAGAATGGGCGGGCTGAAGTGGCGATAGGCTGGCATCTGTCGGACCGACGGCCGATGGGGGAGACCGGTTCTGGAGTGGAGACCGCGTACAAGATTCCGCAGTATGGACGTCCCCCTGCTCACTGGACCGACGATCTGAAGAGGATTCTGGACATGGATGGATGGGAGCGGCAATGGATATTGGGCAGTGGCGTGCTTTGGGAGAGGCCTACATTCAGCAGTGGATCACAGACGGCTGATGATGAGTTACACAGAGATGCAAAGGCTGTTTGGAGACAGGACTGAGTGGAGGGAACAAGTGGGGTTTGTTGCAGATCAATCCGCAGAATTGTAAACATGAAGAAGATCTAACTAAGTAACTAACCATCACGCCGTTTCTCCGTGAGTAGGTAGAGAGTATGGATCCCTATACTGCTTTAGCCCAACATACCAATAGAGCTACCTCTATATTCATATATCGTACGCATGCTCGTCAATTTTTCCGACTTCGAATGTGGCAGCCTTTTAGTATTTGAATAATTTGGTCTTCCACGGCTTTTCTTTCTACTCACACTGCTGGTATACAACCTTTTAAGCAATCTTCTCTCATTCATTCGTTCCATATGGTCAAAACATCTCAGGAATCATTTTTTCAATTTAATGTAACATTCAATCACTTTTTTTTCACATTTTTCTCAGTGATCTCATTTCTACGGCAATTATCCTACTTTCATCCTTCTCCTGTCAACTCCAAGCTTCACTTCCATATATAAGAACCGTACTAGAATAAACATTGAAATCTGTCATGACTAAGAAACAGAGGAAGGCCGAGGAAAACGTGGCAAGATCAAATAAATCAAATATTGAATGTCGGCCATGTGAGGATTCGGAGAAACCGTCATTTTGATAAAAAAGAATCATTTAAGACTTTTTGGCTATCGAGTAAAAAAATGCCTTCTTCTTTTTATTCTTCCTTATTGTTGACCTATGTGGTATGTTCTCCAGAGTGTTACTCCTCCTGTGAGGTAGACTCCCAACTATCCTTCCGTATTTTATTTTATTTATTTATTTTAAATATATCTGGAATGAATGGTAAAAAAATTATATTTATATAAAATTAGCTGTCCTTCCATCTTTTAGGAGGTCTTCAAGGACGATTCCTATGAGACTGATTATGCAATGCAATATACGGGAGTCTGTTGGTGTCCATTATTTGAACATGACCGTACCAGTCCCTTTTTCGTTGTCTGCTCCATCTTATAATATCCTCAACCTCACATATCTCTCTTATTCTGATGTTCCTCACGCGATCTCTCATTGTCTTGCCTGCTATCGTCCTCAGTGTCTTCATTTCGGATGTCCTCAAAACTTGTTTGGTCCTTGGTAAAAAAGTGTATTATCTTAATTATTAGCGAAATGAAAACGATTATTTCAATGAAAATTAGTGTCAGGTAGTCTGATTATAAAGGCATATCACTGTTTTTTATAATTACTGGATGATAGCGCGTTTTATCTTTAATCGCCTCTCCATCAGAGACAGCTAAAAAGCGTGTAAGCTGTTTATAGCTCTTACTTACTTTGTTAATTGTCATGATTCATTTAATCACTACTCAAACCAGATAATTACTATTGTTCTCCGTTCCTGACAAATACCTCATATGGGCCTGGCGTTAGAGGCACAAACGACCAGGTCCGCACTCAGGATAAATAGGCAACACAAAACTATTAATGGGCATGCCTGCGCCTCCAAAGAATTTTGAAGAAAGAACAATATTAACAAGCATGAGCATCAATATAAAACAAAAAAAAAAATGACGAATTTTTATGAATTAAAACACTGTTTTTCCACTTTTGAGTTTATTTTTCTCGACATGTTTCGAAGGCTTACACCTTCATCATCGGGAGAACGATATAAACTTTATATCGTTCTCCCGATGATGACAGTGTAAATCTTCGAAACATGTCGAGAAAAATAAACTCAAAAGTGGAAAAACAGTGTTTTAATTCATAAAAATTCGTCATTATAGAATTCCACAGTGTTAACGCCTTAAGTTTGTCTAAAAAAAAGAATGAAAAATAAAATAAGGCTCTCATTCAGAAAAATAAAACAAATCTCAGAATTCCCTTATATAGTATGTTTTTTTTAATGGTTTGGTTTTTAAACTGGCAACATTGTTTCTAACAACTGTCAATTTGACAGTTGATATTTGATTTGTAGTCAGTACGTTTTGCCATTTTACCATGAATAGATTAATGTCAGAACAGCGTTTGCGAATTGTGCAAATTTATTTTGAAAATCATGGTTCGGTTCGCCAAACTTATCGTCTACTTCTTTCTCCCCATCTCTTTGGCGGTCATCTCTCTGGAGTCTCATGCATCACTATCTTTGGAATAATAGTTGGTACGTGATCTCTCAAGAATCGTCTACTTTGTCTACTCCATCTCACAATGTCATCAATATTGCAGGATCAGCGAATCTCTTCATTAGGTGTCCTATCTCTAAGGGTTCTATCCAAGATAGGTTGAAATGTTTTTATTTCTGCTACTTTTAGGATATGTTTCGTTCTGACAGTGTCTGATCTTGCTTCGCTTCCGTAAGTCATTATGGGCTTGATGCATGTTTGTAAATCCTGACTTTGCTTTCCACTAGCATATGATTATCGTCTCAAATAGTGTCCATCAGGTATTTGGAGATAACTGCTGCTTTATCAGTCTGTTCTTACCCTGCATTATTTAGATCGCTGCAACTGGATATCTCCGGTACTTCTTATTACACTAGATTATACTAGATAGTGTGCAAGATATAGTAGGTATACCAAATACTGGATTTTGTGACGATGATTACATAACATGTAGGTGCATTCGTCATTTCGGACGTGACTATGGAAATGACTAAAGCCTCAGGTACACAATCAGCTATTTCAATGAATTTGTATATTGCTAATTGTATATCGACCTTCGTGGCCGAGTGGTAAGTGCATTGACTGCAACCCCGAAGGTTCCGAGTTCGATTACCGGCGAGGGCAGTGTGATTGTCACATTGTCTTTGGTCTGGTGTAGAAATCACGTGACAATAAAATGGCGATAGATTAGCTACCTATCACCTGTCATGAGAATCACTATGATAGCTATAATACCCTTTACAACGATTTGGCTCATGCTGTCATGATGTAAAAGAGAGATTCAACAAAAGAATAATAATAAGATAAATGAGTTCTCTTAGATAGATCTGTGGTAAATCTGAGAGTCTCCAATTTAAATATAATATAATATGTAAGTGAATGCAGATCGATTGAAAGAGTTATGTTGTTAAATAATGAAAAGATCATAAAGATGGTTTGGACACATCATCATCATCAGCCGTCTGTCATCCACTGCTGAATGTAGGCCTCTCCCAAAGCACGCCACCACCCCCTATCCATTGCCGTTCCTATCCATCCATGTTCAGCAATCCTCTTCAGATCGTCGGTCCAGCGGGCAAGGGGACGTCCAACTCTGCGGAATCCTGTACGCGGTCTCCACTCTAGAACCCGTCTTCCCCATCGGCCTTCGGTTCTCCGACAGATATGGCCAGCCCATCGCCACTTCAGCCCGCCTATCCTCAGAGCCACCTCACTCACCTTGTTTTGTTGTCGAATAAATTCGTTTCTAAATCTGTCCCTCAAGATTATTCCAAGCATGGCTCTTTCCATGGCGCGTTGGGCGACCTTGAATCTGTAGACTAGACCTTTTGTCAGTGTCCACGTCTCGGCTCCGTACGTCATGACTGGCAAGGCGCACTGGTTGAAGACTTTAGTCTTGAGGCATTGTGGTATTTTAGAGGTGAGAACATGACGTAATATTCCAAAGGCCGCCCAACCCCTCTGAATTATTATTATGTGTAACAGCCACAAGCTCAGCAAGAGCGCTCGAACTTTGAAATAAAATAAAGCAAATTGCTAATGACATTATACATGGAATATAATTTCGACCAAATGTGACGCTGCAGATGGTGTATCCTGGTGGTCAAAGGGTTTTTCAATAGGGACGCTCGATCTTCAACAGCGTATAGCGACCATTTTGGTAAAGCCATAGCTGTCAAATTCGACAAGAATACTTATTTAATCTTGACATTTTACCATGGAACGCTACATGCTGCAACAACGCGTTAAAATTGTTAAAACATATTATCAAAATCAGTTCTCTGTTCACCAATTGATGGCATTCATTCTCCGTCTTGCAGAGTCTACAATATGATCCTTAAATGCATAAATTTGAGACAACCGGATCGGTGGTCAATAAATCAATGCATACGTCAAAGAAACGCAAGATCAAATAAACAACATTGTGGCAATATCACAAAGACAGTTTGTTTTATTTCATTTCAAAATTTGAGCGCTCTTAATGAAAAACCTTATACATTTCAATTTCGCTTAGAAATCATGGCATTGTATTGATATTTTTGGTAGCAATTTAAAATTCATTAGGGTGAATCTAGGGGGATGAGATGTGTATTAGGGGCGAGAGCATTATTTGTCCTGACACCCGTTTGGGATTAGTCTGGATTAGGGGAGGTGTCGGCGCTTCCCAGAGATAAGTTTAGGGATGAACGAACAAAGAATCAACCCTCCAGGATTATTATTCGAGAGGGTAAATATTGTGATAAAGAATTAATTGTTGGCATTTTGATTTTGGGTAAGTGAATACGTGAGAATGTCGTATACATAATAGTTGATTCGGCAACCGAATGTAGCTGTTATATCCTGACATATCTGTTGAGTTTCTTCTATATTCATACATCATATCACGTATGCTTGTCGATATTTTATACTTAGAATATATGAGAATTTAAAAAAGTTATTATTTTGGTTGTTACCTTGATGTTTAACCTCTCGAGTAGGATATTAATGACATTTATAATACAAAACATATATTTTTCAGTATGTAAAATACGTAAAGAGACGATAAATTATTCAATTTTTTATTCATCAGTAGATGTCGCCGGTAGTCCGCATTGTGACAAAATTTGGGAATATTCGAGTAATTATAAATGAAAAGCATATGATTACGTTAATAGAGTAAAGTTGTGGAAAATATTGTCTGAATATGGAATAAGAACAAAACTGATCACGACAATTAAGTCGCTATAAACGGAAAGCACTGCTAGTGTCAGAGTAAATGGAAAAATCTTAAGTGGGTGATAGACGGGAGAGCAAGTACGCGTACTTATGGCTCGACGACCTTTTTCGCTCGTGTGTCACCGTAAGTACGCGTACTTTAAAACCGCCGAGTAAGTTCGTCGGCGATCCAACCGGTTTGAAATCTTACTCGTAGCTCGTCTTGGCTCGTACGTGTGGCAGCACTGCGAGCCGCGAGCCGCCATTTTGTTTCTTTCGCCTTCGTCTATTGTTTTTAGTTTTTGAAATGTAATACGATATAATTCCTAAATAACACAAAGCTTCTTCAGTGGACGACATCGCGATACGGTATGAGTAAGTTGGCGCGTGTATCGCCGACGTCGAGTCAAGTAAGTTCGCGATCTTAAAAACCGCAGACTTTAAGTTCGTACGTCTATCACCACCTTTACAGCCTGGTTTGATATCAATAAAGGTGTCAAACAGGGTTACGTAATGTCCAATATATACATATGTTAATGATTTAAATGAAACTATAAATATAGGAAGACTGAGGAAAACGTGGCACGATCAAATAAATAAAATGTTGAATGTCGGCCACCTGAGAAGTCAGAGAAATCGACGCGCGTGCATGACACGATCTATGAATGTTGAGGAAACGAGAGAAATATGGCAGGAAAGAAAAGTGTGACAGTGCATTCTTTCTGCCTACCCCTTCGAGGAGACGGCGTGATGATTTGTTGGTTAGTTTATAAATGAGTCCCAAGTACGGGGCCATACGCTCTTTGACTCAGTATTCAGGGCCTCACAGTTGGGACATTATGCATGTAGGTTTAATGATTATCGCAGAAATCAGGAAACTTTTATCCAATATTTAATTATTGATAGAGATATATTTATAGTTTTATTTTATATACAAAAGGTTTTTGAACCCAATCTCTGTATGCATACATATGCATATTAGATAATCTCTTCCTCAGCCTATTCCCGTCCACTCCTGGACGAAGGCTTCCTCCATTTACTTCCATGTCACTCTGTCTTGTGCAGACTGCATCCAGGTTATTCCGACATGTCTGTTCAGATCATCCTTCGACCGTGGTTGCGTATATAATACACATTAATAACATAAATCAACAAATTGAAAGGAATGAACCTATACGATCTTTAAATCTTGTTTCTTGAACCATGATGTAAAGGTCTGTTTTCTAGAAGTTTTCAAAAAAATCTAATTTTATCCCGATTTAGTCTTATTTATTGTCTTTTGAATAACGATGTAAAACTCCATATTAATAAATTAATACGAATAAAAACGTCTGTTTTCATGATGTTTCGAGTCTAGAAGAAAGACATGTTCCATATTGATAACGCATTATCAAATGTTTGATAATGCCATAACAAGGTAAACATATCATTCTGATGAAATTATGAAAATATAAAACAGATGTTTTCATCCATCTTCTTCTCTGGTTTCAATCCTGGGATTGGTTTGCAGCAATTTCCTCCATTATTCTCTTCCATTTTTCCCTGTCTTGTGCGGCTCTTTTGAAATCTGCATATGATGAGCAGCGTACGTCCACCAACAGGTCCTCCAGGTACTCTCAGCGTGGGCGTCCCCTAGAGTTTGTCCCCTCGATCATACCCTCCATTATGGCATGCAAGAGACCTTCTTGACGTATTACATGACCGATCCATCTTGCACGCCTTTCGGACAAGGTCCTGAGCAGGTGCCTTCCTCCTTCGATTCCTTGAAGAACTTCCTCATTCGTGATGTGGTCTCTCCAGGAAATTCCAAAGAGTCTTCTATAGGACCACATCTCAAAAGCCTCTAGTCTCCGCTTATCCCTTTCGGATAGGCACCATGTCTCGCAGCCGTACATCAAGACACTCCATACATAAGTCTTGATGAGGAGTATTCTCAGCATGACTGCAGACTGCATCCAGGTTATTCCGACATGTCTGTTCAGATCATGCTTCGACCGTGGTTGCGTATATAATACACATTAATAACATAAATCAACAATTTGAAAGGAATGAACCTATACGATCTTTAAATCTTGTTTCTTGAACCATGATGTAAAGGTCTGTTTTCTAGAAGTTTTAAAAAAAATTGCGGTTATCTTAGATGAATCTAATTTTATCCCGATTTAGTCTTATTTATTGTCTTTTGAATAACGATGTAAAACTCCATATTAATAAATTAATACGAATAAAAACGTCTGTTTTCTTGATGTTCCGAGTCTAGAAGAAAGACATGTTCCATATTGATAACGCATTATCAAATATTTGATAATGCCTTAACAAGGTAAACATATAATTCTGATGAAATTATGTAAAACTTCTATAAAACAGATGTTTTCATCCTTATTAATAATATAATATGGAGTTTTCACATCATTGTTCAAAAAAATATTTATTCAACTAATCTAAGATAAAATATTGAATGTTGGCCACGTGAGCAGTCAGAGAAATCGACACGCGTGCAAGACACGATGTATGAATGTTGAGGAATCGAGAGAAATATGTCAGGAAAGAAAAATGTGGCAGTCCATTCATTCTGCCTACCCCTTACAAACAGCCACATGTTTAAGGCATCTATTGGGTACAGGTGAAATATTATAAAAATACAACATAATACCAGGAACGCATTAGAGATGGTTCGACATTAGGAAGACAAGATACTTTCTTAAGTGAAGAGAATTTGTCCCCTGAACGTACCTTCACTAAAATGAAAGACGTCGATCTCCGAGGAGACCGCGTTCAGCAGACTAATTGCTCTTCCCACCGGTGTCACCAGAGGCAGATTGGTTCTGGTGGCATTTAGGTAAAACAATCTGTGCTGTCGCTGGCGGAGATATCTATCAGGTACAAAAAGACCAACATCCTCCAGCACGGCAGAGTTCTCGAAATATCCCCCTAATAATCTATAAAGAAATGGGTTATTAGATGCCCATCTCTTCGAAGCTGTAGAGAATTGGTTTTGAGCATTCCCAAAAGAAATGCCGTGGGATAGAGCCATCATGAATAGTTTTAATTCGGGGACGTCCATAGTGTGATATTTCATTTTCCATTTTCCCTTTATTTAAAAAAATAGATTAATTTTGATAGCAACAATGAATATAGCATAAATGCGTACATTAAAAGATAATATTCTCATTATATACACTTACATATTATATCTTTTATCATTAAAATAATGATTTTATGATTAATATTTTGCACGTACAAATTATAACACTTTAAATGCCGGTAACGTAAAATACATTTATAAACCTTCCCTTAACGGTGGTGTGTAGCTAGTACCCATAACTAACTAATTAACTTACCATCACGCCGTTTCCCCGGAGGGATAGGCAGAGAGGATGGATCGCCACATTGTTCTATCCTGACATAATTCTCGCGCATCTTCTACATTCACACATCGTGACATGGTGTTATGAACAAAATAATGAAAGGATCATTAAGATGATTTGGACACATGGAAAGAATGAATGAAGAAATAATTGTAAAAAAATTATATGTTAACTAACTAACTAACCATCACGCCGTTTCCCCGAAGGGGTAGGCATAGAGCATAGGTTTCCAATCTTTTCTGGGCCACCGCCCCCTTTACAAGAAAAATAAACGTTCAACGCCCCCTATTTACAACGATTACAATACATACTCGTACAATAACAAAATAAACCAATATTTACGTTTTATTTGGTTTATTAGTACCTACGTGACTAGCGTGTTTTTTTTGTCTTTTTAGCATATATTTTTTTATCTGCTCACGCTCTCTATTTTTTCTGGGTCTTCTATTGCCCCCCTAAAAGTCTCAAACGCCCACAAGGGGGCGTTATCGCCCACTTTGAGAACCTAGGGCATAGAGGATGGATCGCCACATTGTTCGATCCTGACATAACTCTCGCGCCTTTTCTACATTCACACATCGTGACATGCACGCTCGTCAATTGTTCCCACTTTGAACATGGCCGCCTTTCAGTAATTGATTAATTTGGTCACGCCATGTCTCCCTTGGCCTTCCTCTTCTTTTTCCATTCACACTACTTGTATATACCTATATATTTAACCATTCTTCCATCATCCATTCGTTCCATATGTCCAAACCATCTTAGTGACCCTTTCTTTATTTTATTTATCACGGATTCATCCGCTTTACATTACTTTCATACTTCATCATTAGATATTCTATCATACATTGTTTTTTCGCACATACTTCTTAGTGACCTCATGTCTACGGCATTTATTCTACTTTCATCCTTCTTCTGCCAACTCCAAGCTTCACTTCCATACATATTTTAAAATTACCGTTATTTATTATATTTTATGTTAGTGACATGTTTTGCCTTGCTAGGTCATATATCATAATAAAAATAGGCAAAAACCGGGTGTAGTCAAGAAATAGTACGAGAACACTTTGAATACATGAAAGCGAGAGAGAAATACTTCGACCCTCTCCGAAATTAATTCGAAATGAACACGAAACGCATTCCCCAGAGCGTTACTGGATTATTTTGAATTATTGTCTGATAATTGTTATGAAACGAAAAGTCTATGAAGCCTATATTCTGCCAGTTGGTACTTATGGTCTTGAAACTCTAACATTGTCCAAACAAAGTGCCGAGAAACTACGAGCCATGTTAGGAATAAGCCTAAGCCATACTCGTATAATGCCATAAAACGTGGCATGATCAAATAAATAAAATATTTAATGTCGGCCACGTGAGGAGTCGGAGAAATCGACTTGCGTGAATAACACGATATATGAATGTTAAAGAATCAAGAGAAGCTTGTCAGGAAAGAACCGTGTGGCGGTCTATTATTACTGCCTTACCTTTCGGGGAGACGACGTGATGTTTCAATATTTAATTTATTTGATCGTGTCACGTTTTCCTCTGTCTTTAGCTATTTCCAGTTTCGTTTACATCGTTAACATATACTTTATTACCATTCTTTCTTCATTCATTATTTCCGTGTGTCCTAACCATCTAATTGATCCTTTCATTATTTTGTTCATAACACTTTCTTTTGCACTGCATTCATCTATTTCTCATTACGCAGTTACACACATTCGTCTAAGAGATCTCATTTCTACTACATTTATACTTCGATGGCCCTACAGCCCATATCGAGCCTTAGCCTCCAGTATTCTTTGCCTCCAACTCCTCCTGTTCTCCGCTTCGACCCTCCAATCTAACACTCTTAACAATCTTGCCCCATCTCTCCCAACTTCATCCTCCCATCGCAGCCTTAGTCGTCCAATTAGCATTTATACTACTATTATTATTCTTTTGCCAGTTCCATGCTTAACTTCCATACATAAGGGTCCATACAAGAACACCAGTTTGCACTGGCATTTTAGCGTTTTTGAATAGGCTTTTGTTTGATGTTAGTTTTTTCACTGATATAGCAATACAAACCGGTGCATAATGTGTTAATATCAATATCATTACTAAATTTGCTATTCAAGGGATATGAGTATATTTTTATCGCCGTCACTCGAGTTCGGAGCCACGTTTCTGGCAGATATAAGGCAGCGTACGCGTGCAAGACACGTGCGTGAATCATATTATAAAGTATAATAGATTACAGCCCACGTGGGTTGGCGGCGGGTGCGAATGGGGTTTTGCGAACGCGTGGGCGCCCAAAATTGTATGTGTGCCTAACGACCGATATCGTGGGTCAAACGTGACTCGGAAACGAGTCAATGGCTTATTTATTTTTACAAATATCGGTAACACATTGTTACAAAAAAATAATGCGTATGGAATGTGGAAACCACAGAGCTATTAGTCTTTTGAGTGTCGTTGATAAAGTCTATGGCAGAATTTTAATAGAAAGAGTAAGAAAATTGACGAGTGACAAAGTTTGGGATGTGCAAGGTGCCTTTTGGCCAGAAACTTCTCTGTCAACGTACGAAGTCCAAAAATTTGATCCATACATCCTCTGCCATTCATAAATCAAATCAAATCAAATCAAATGAGTTAATAAACTGATTTGATTTGATTTGATTTATGAATGGCAGAAGATGTATGGATAAAAATTTTGGACTTCGTACATTGACAGAGAAGTTTCTGGCCAAAAACCGCAAACTTTTCTGTGCGTTTGTCGATTTGCAAAAAGCATATGATTACGTTAATAGAGTAAAGTTGTGGAAAATATTGTCTGAATATGGAATAAGTACAAAACTGATCACGGCAATTAAGTCGCTATACACGGAAAGCACTGCTAGTGTCAGAGTAAATGGAGATCTTACAGCCTGGTTTGATATCAATAAAGGTGTCAAACAGGGTTGCGTAATGTTCCCGTGGTTATTTAATCTGTATATGGACAAATGTATGAAAGAGCTGAAAGGGTTAGATGTAGGTGCCAAAATGAGCGGAGGGTCAGTAAACTGTCTCTTGTATGCGGATGACGCTGTCCTACTTGCAGACAACGAGCATGAACTACAAGTCCTGGTGAATTGTATGTATGAGGTTTGCATGCGAAATGATCAGATGATGAATGTTAATAAGTCCAAGGTAATTATTTTTGAAAAGGAAGAAACCATGACAGTCTGCAACATTAGCGTGAATGGTGAAAATTTGGAGCAAGTAGTTGAGTTCGTGTATTTAGGTAGTATGTTTACAAGAGATGGGCGAGTGGAGAGGAATATTGAAAGAAAGGTTGGGGTAGGCAACAAAGTGAATGGTGCACTTAAAGTTGTCATCGCAAACAAAAACCTATCCAAAAAAACTAGAATGGCAGTGCACAATGGTGTTCTTCTACCGACCCTTATGAATGGAAGCGAAGCATGGAACTGGCAAAAGAAGGATGAAAGTAGAATAAATGCAGTAGAAATGAGATCTCTTAGACGAATGTGTGGATACTCTGTGTATGATAGAGTGTCGAATAAAAATATAAGAAGTGAATGCGGTCCAAATGATGGTGTCATGAACAAAATAATGAAAGGATCATTAAGATGGTTTGGACATATGGAAAGAATGAATGAAGAAAGAATGGTTAAAAAATTATATGTTAATGATGTAAATGGAACCAGAAATAGAGGAAGACCGAGGAAAACGTGGCACGATCAAATAAATCAAATATTGAATGTCGGCCATGTGAGGAGTCAGAGAAATCGACGAGCGTGCATGACACGATGTATGAATGTTGAGGAAGCGAGAGAAATATGTCAGGAAAGAAAAGTGTGGCAGTCCATTCTTTCTGTCTACCCCTTCGGGGAGACGGCGTGATGGTTGGTTAGTTAGTTAGTTTAAATACTTACAAAAAAAATATGTTGTTATTTGAAATTTCATGGTAGAAGTTCATTGTAAATCATGAAAAATTATATATATTTCTAAGAAATATTTTTAAAATATATGTTTAGTTTAAATCCACTAATATTTTTGTCTTCAAATCAAATCAAATCAAATCAATTTATTAACACAAAAGACATTATAATCAGAAAAATATTTAAGGCATCTATTGAGTACAGATAAAATAGTATAAAAATACAATATAGTACCAGGAATGCATTAGAGATGGTTTCGCATTAGGAAGACAAAATACTTTCTAAAGTCAAGAGTATTTGTCTCCTGAACGTACCTTCACTAATATGAAAGACGTCGATCTCCGAGGAGACCGAGTTCAGCAGACTAATTGCTCTTCCCACCGGTGTCACCAGAGCCAGATTGGTTCTGGTGGCCGGTAGGTAAAACAATCTGTGCTGTCGCTGTCGTAGAAATCTATGTGTCTTCTGGTAATCTGCAGTCTTCAAGCTTCACGGTATGGAAGTGAAGCTTGAAGTTGGCAGAATAAGAATGAAATAAGTATAATTATTATTAGAACAATGTATAATTATTATTTTGTTGAATCGCTCTTTACATCATTATAGTGCGAGCCAAATCCATGCTATCATATTGATTCTCATTACATGTGAAAGTAAGCTAATCTATCGCCATTTTATTATCACGTGAATTTTACACCAGACAATCACACTGACAATCACATGACAATCACGCTGCCTTCATCCAAGGTCCCAGGTTAGATTCCCGGGATGACAGTATGATTGTAACACTATATTTGGTCTGGTGTAGAATTCACGGGACAATAAAATGGCGATAGATTAGCTACATATTACATGTTACGAGAATCAATAGCTAATGTATACCTACAGTGATTGGGTTCAAATAACCTGTTGAAATAACCTGTTGAAAAAAAAAGTAATAATAATAAATAAATAAATAAATAACAACAATGTGGATATCAACGGAAAACTCTTTCATTCATTTCTCGGCGCTTTTTTGACTTTGATCTTCTGGTTTTTGGAGTGAGACTCGGAAGTCTGTTACTCCTTCCCATTGACGAGCATTTCTCGGCGCTACATCCCGGTGTGGGACTTGGCCTCCTCCACAGCGGTCCTCCACTGTCTGTATCTGGCTATCACTCTACAATCCCCAGCTCTTCTTCTCATTCTTTCCACATGGCCAGCTCACCGTAGGCGTTGAGACTTGCAGAATCTCACTGCTGTTTCCTGGTTAATCAGTACTTCAAGTTCAAGGTTTCTTGCAACGGGAAACTATCATACATTAAAAAGGCCTTATTGGTATCCCAAGAACCAGCAAAGATGTTAATAGACTTTACTGTAAACCAACCTCTAGGATTGAAATAAAAAATACTATTATAATTAAGATCGGTGTTTTGTTCCAGAGAGTGCTAAATTCCACTCCAAAGAGAAGAAGCCACAATGTGCAGCCAGGAAGTTCGTAGGCCACGGTACCAGCTGGAGGGGTCCACTGAGAGTTCTGAGGCTCATCTTTCTGGTCGCCTTCCTCCCCACACTCTTCATAGCAGTGCCAATCTACAGGCGGTAAGAAAATAATGATATACTTACATTGCTAACTCACTCTGGTACTCTTGTCCAGCCTTTTATCATAGTGGCTCTAAAATCTGGACATTGACCAAGAATCAAAATGCCTTAACATATTTTTGAAAAGCATAATTAGAGGTATCATACTCTGGCTTTAAACACCACAAATAAATTCGACCATGCCTATATCGAAATATAAATTCTATTACATTGATGAAAAAATTACATTTCCTAGAAGTTTTATTATATTTAAGGGCATTTTCGTCGGTTTATGGTAATCATGCATATTATAATATTTACAATATGGATTTTTACATAATTGTTTACATAATTGAGGAAAACATTGCATGACCAAATTAATCAAATTTTAAAGGTTGGTCATGCTAGAAGTCAGAAGAATCGACGTGCGTGTATGACTCGCTGTATGAATGTGGAGAAAGCTAGAGAGGTGTGCCAGGATAGAGTAATGTGGCGGTCCATTCTCTCTGCCTACCCCTGCGGGGAAACGGAGTGATGGTTTGTTCTGTACATAATTGTTTAAGAAACTATTGAATTTGATTTTCATAGCACATTTTTTTTGTTTTTGTTTCAGGTATTACGTATTCTCAGGTCAACTCTACCCTGTTGGAATGACCGATATGAGATTGCTCGACAAGAAAGTTTCTACTACCTGGTGTCAGGTAATCTATTATGTTTTAACTATTGGTAAATTGTTACTCGATGGATGGTGCACCTATTGCCGTGAAAAGCTTATTCTTGAAGACAGGTGGCGCCATTTACCGCCGTAAAATGTAAAACCAAGTTCTCGATGATAGAGAGCGCCATCTTTTATCGTGAAAAGTAAGTTTTCAAAGATTTACGGCGCCATCTATCGCCGAGAAATGTAAGTTCATAACGATAGATGGCGTCATCTATCGCCACGAAATGTAAGTTCAAATTGAAAAGCGGCGCCATCTGTCGCAGCGAAATGTAAGTTCACAGCGATAAGTGGCGACATCTATTGCGGTAAAGTGTAAGTTCACAACGATGGGTGGCGCCATCTATCGCTGAGAAATGTAATTTAACAACGTTAGTGGCGCCATCTTTTGTGGCGAAGTGTAAGTTTATAACAAAAGGTGGCGCCATCTACCGCAGCGAAATGTAAGTTCACAACGATAGGTGGCGACATCTATCGCCGAGAAATGTAATTTAACAACGTTAGTGGCGCCATCTATTGTGGCGAGGTGTAAGCTTATAACAATAAGTGTCGCCATCTATCGCAGCAAAATGTAAGTTCACAACGGCAGGTGGCGACATCTATCGCGGCAAAGCGTAAGTTCATAACGATAGATGGCGTCATCTATCGCCACGAAATGTAAGTTCAAATTGAAAAGCGGCGGGATCTATCGCTGCGAAATGTAAGTTCACAACGATAGGTGGTGTCGTCTATCGCCGCGAAGTATTAGTTTACACATATGGTTGGCGCCATTTATTGACGCAATATTTAAGTCTCTGATGACAGCTGGCGCCATCTATGCAGATAAATGTAAAATAATGATTATGTATGGCGCCATCTGTGTAGTTTTAAATGTAAACTAATGCTTGTATATGGCGCCATCTATCACTGATAAATATAAGTTCACAACGATATTAAGCGTCATCTATCGCCAAGAAATATAAGCTCATAACGATAGATGGCGCCATCTGTCGCAGTTAAATGAAAATTTATGATGTCAAATTGCGTCATATATCGCCGCAAAATATAAGTCCACACCGACAGTTGGGCTCATATATTGCCACGAAATATAGCTCACAACGATAGACAACCTGTCGCAGTTAAATGTAAATTGATGAAGGCAGATAGCACCATCTTCTTCTTCTTCTTCTTCGATGGCCCTACAGCCCATATCGAGCCTTAGCCTCCAATATTCTTCGCCTCCAACTCCTCCTGTCCTCCGCTTCGACCCTCCAATATGACACTCTTAACAATCTTGCTCCATCTCTCCCAACTTCATCCTCCCATCGCAGCCTTGGTCGTCCAATTGGTCTTCTACCACCTGGGTGCCACTCCAGCAATCTTTTGGGGTTCGCGATGACGGCATCCTCTGCACGTGACCGGCCCATCTCAGTCTATTCAGTCTGACCTGTGTGGAGAGACTGGGAGCTTTGTAAATATTGTACAGCTCGTCATTATGCCGCACTGTCCAGCCTTCACCGTCATTCACAGGCCCCAGAATTCTGCGCAGCACCCTTCTCTTAAAAGTATCCAGTCGCTCTGCAGATTTCGCTGTCATTGTCCACGCCTCACACCCATAGGTCACTACTGTTCGGATGATTGTTTTATACAGGGTGATTTTGGTTTTCCAGTGTACGTTTCTTGATTTGAGCGCTGGTAGTAGAGAGAAGAAAGTAACACCATCTATCGCCAAAAAATAGATAATAATGATGGCGTAAAATATGAATTTTCTGAAATCTTCTAAAATTTACAATGACAGCTGACGCCATCTATCGCCCGAAAATATAAGTTAACCCTTTAAAAGGTCCAATCTTATAAATAAATAATAATACATATTATATTGAATATACATCAATAATTGCATTATTTGTCAATTCCCTAAAGAAATGATTTGGTAAATATTCCCCTGTAGCCCTTAAATGAATCAATGTTTATTTGTTGGAATATCTCAAAATAAAATTAAATATCTCTAGTGGTGGCGGTAATAAAAGCATTTAATTGCTAAATGAAATAATAGGGACTAGGCTGTTGAACTACTGGTCTAATTTTCAGTATAAAGTTGACGTCTTAAGTATAATTTCTGGATGGCAATATGTAATTGAGTTCTAGTGCCAACCTTAATCTAACGAAGTGAAGTACGGAGTAAATTAAATACTTTGGTCTCAGACCACTGCGCAAGTGCGGAAAGACGATGTATGATAGAATTAACTAAACACTGGGAAAGAATATAAGGAAATGAAAACGTTATCTTGTTTGCTAGTTTTAATCCAAGGGTTTGGTTTGTAGCAAAGTGTAACATATTTGCTGGTTCTTGGGATGCTGTTTGGGCCTTTAATGTGGTATTTTCTCGTTGCTTTTCACATTCGTTTTTATATATAATTTGTAGTAAGTTTGAACAAGTTAAAATCATTGTTTTACAAGTGTGTGTACATCAGAAGCGATGCGAATGGATAAAAAAGTCGTGAAAGGCTGAGAATGGTACAACTAAAATGATTCAATTAAAAAATTTGTCATTTCAAAATTGGAAACAATCATAATGTCTTTTCCGTCTTCTTTCCGGGGGAAATAGCGTGATGGTGGAATATTTATAATATGTCAATGATATAGACACTTATCATAAAGTAAACAATTTACTTTGTAATCTTGTACCTACTTATCGGATTGTTTTTATATTCCTGCAATACTAGAATATTGCCAATATCAAGTCAATGGCCTTTTTATCTTTTATTGTTTCATGACATTTGGCAAGACTGATTTGCTAACATTTTTGCTTTAATATATTAGCTGTCATAACTTTAAAGTCTGTTTTTCTAACGTATATGAATTAGGTGCTATTATGGGCATTTGATACTGTGAACCACGACATTCTTATAGCAAAACTATCTTAAATTGAATTCTCTTCTCAGTTGATTATGTTTTTCATTAGTTACGTCGAGGGGAGAAAAAAATTCGTCTCATACGGAATTTTTCAATCTGAACCGTTTCTTGTAAATTCAGGAGTTCCACAAGGTTCAAACTTAGGGCCACTCGTCTTCACAGTCTTCATAAATGATATTAAGAAGGTGATAAATTTCTTGAGATTTCTTTTATTTGCCGATGATCTGAAATTATTCCTAGACATTAGCAATCTTGAAGACTGTCTACGCCTCCAGTCGGACATTAATAAAATATTTAACTGGAGTCACAGTAATTAAATGCAATTCAATGTGTCTATAGGTGCGTTTTGTTACTTTTAACCAAAGCATTGAGAACTATGTATCACAGATACACGATGGACCAAAATACCATTTAACGTCAGGCCCGCATGGACGGGGGACGGGTCTAAAGATTCTACGAAATCGACAAAAGGGCGTCGCTGCGTCCCGTAACAACTTCAAAAATAAAATATTATTAAACGTCTAGAAAACATATGATAAAATCAAACGATGTATGTATTGTTTATGGTTGTGTTTTATCAAATTTCGTACCAAGTTATTTTTGTCCATTATCTGCTATTAGACCAAGTGGAATAGATTTACGACACTCTTGTGAAAATCAGTACTATACCTTAAGCAGATAAAATCGCAATACCTTGTCATTGACAGATTAGTTTGTTTAACTCTTTCTTTAGACAATGTCTGTCTTTATCTTGGTCAAATAAAAAGATCTACATACGTATACTCGTACACCATAATGCTTGTTGTTGCTGAATAATCGTACCTCAATTCATCACACGTCCACAATATCTGTTACACAGTTGCACAGCATACCGGGTGATTAAAAAACGATATCAAAACATCTTATTCGCCATTTTAATTCTAGAGATTGATTATCAGCAAAGTCTCCAGACTTGTCTTCTACTGCGCTTGTTCTTCTACACCCCTCCTCAATACAACAAATGAGACGCAGTTCATGTCCATGCACACCGTTAGGAGCGCCCCCTATGATTTGTTCTCTGAATCACCCTCTCCATTATGTCATACAGGCACATTAATGGCGCATTATGTGCGTATTGTTTTATTTGCCGCGCTGTAGAACTAACCTGACAATAGTTATGCCTGTGAGTAGGTCAATCTTATTGCTTAATCGGGTCGCCTCGGAGGTCGACGTATATCGTGATAGTGTGAGTTGCCTCAGGGATGCAATAACTATGTTATGATTATTTCTAATTCTTAAGCTTAATTTTTTTTATGCTTCTCTTTTAAATACTTATAACGTAATTGCTGGAATTAAATGTCTGTAATGTTTGAGACTTTTATCAAAATAAATGAAATAGTTGATAATTAATTTTGTAATTATTAATTATTTCAACAGAGGCAGGTGCTTTATTCTAATGCGACATTCAACGCCTTCCTGATGTCTGCCCATCCGACCCTGGCACCAGAGCTGGTTCCAGTGTCCATGACGAGGGAGCTCAACCTCGAGGACGACATGAAGGAATACTGGGGCTTCTATCTGCTGCAGGGATCCTCCGTCACCGTCTCCACCTGCGTGAGGTTAGGGATCTGGCAACATTATTAATTTAATTATTCAAAAAACTGTTACCAATTTCACTTACTAATACGAATGAAAACGTTCGTTTTCTAGAAGTTTTATTAAATTTTATAAGAATGTCATGTTTCGATTTTCTAAGGCATTATCACCTTTTTGATAACGTCGAAAGTCAAAAATGTCATTTCCATAAATAACTACATCATAAAATTTCTAGAAAACCGACGTTTTCTTTCGTAAAAAATATTTAATTTGGAGTTTTTTTACATCATGGTTCAGAACATTAAATACATTATCACAAGTTAGAAAGGCGAAACACGGTTTTCTCATAAACTATTACAAAATTTCTAGAAAACAGACGTTTTCGATCGTATAAATGATTTAATATGGAGGTTTTTACATCATGGTTTAAGAAACCACTACTACATTATCAACCTTCGTGGCAGAGTGGTAAGAGCTTTGACTTCTATACCGAAGGTCTCGGGTTCGATTCCCGGCGATGGCAGTGTGATTGTCACACTGCCTTTGGTCTGGTGTAGAATACACGTGACAATAAAATGGCGATAGATTGGCTACCTATCACATGTCACGAGAATCAATATAATAGCTAAAAATAAATTGTATACAGTAATTGGGTTCAAACAACCTGTTGTATACATAAAAAAAAAAAAAAAATGTTAGAAAGGAGACACGTGTCATTCGCATACGAATGAAAACGTCTGTTTTATAGAAGTTATATTATAATTTATGGCAATCAAATGTGGTCGAATACATAACTCAAATATTTTGAATGACTTGACTTTGTTTGTCCCTGACAATTGCGACAACAGCAACATATATTGTTTCATCTGCCACTGTTAAGAACCAATCTTTCTAAGGTAATGCCCGTGGACAGGACCAAAACCCTTCAAAAATCCTTCTTAATCGTATCTCTTCGGATGTGGACATTTTTCACGATAGTTACCCTCAGAAAGCATCTATCTCTTATATATATTGTATAACTAACTAACTAACTAACCAACACGCCGTCTACCGCGAGAGGTAGGCAGAAATAATGGAACGCCACACAGTTCTGTCCTGACATACTTCTCTCGATTCCTCTACATTAATACATCTTGTCATGCACGCACGTCAATTTCTCCGACTCCTCGCGTGACCGACATTTAATATTTGATTGATTTGATCGTGCCACTTTTTCTCGGCCTTCCTCTATTTATAGCTCTGTTCACGTCGTTTACATAAACCTTCTTTACCATTCTGTCTTCACTCATTCTTTTCATGTGTCCAAACCATCTTAACGAACCTTTCATTATTTTGTTCATAACACTTTCATTCGCACCGCATTCACTTCTTATACTTGCATTTGACACTCTATCATATACAGATTTACCACACATTGGTCTTAGAGATCTCATTTTAACTGCATTGATTCTACTTTCATCCTTCTTTTGCCAGTTTCATGCTTCACTTCCATACATAGGGGTTGGCACAAGAACACCATTATGCACTGCCATCTTAGCTTTTTTGGATAGGTTTTTGTTTGCGATGACAACTTTAAGTGCACCATTTACTCTGTTGCCTGCCCCAACCCTTCTTTCAATATCTTTCTCCACCCTGCCATCCTTTGTAAACTACTTCCTAAATAAAAAAAATTCAACCACTTTTTCAGATTTTCACCGTTTACGCTACTGTCTGTCATGTTTCCTTCTTTTTCGAAAATCTTTACCTTAGACTAATTCACATTCATCATCATCTCATACATACGAGTACTAGACACCAGGGCTTGTAGTTCATGCTCGTTGTCTGCAAGTAGCACAGCGTCGTCCTCATACAACAAACAGCTTACTGACACACCGTTCATTTTTGCACCTGCTTCCAACCCTTTCAGCTCTTTCATACAGTCTCAACATAATTCTTTTATCACATACTGGATTCAGAAAATTTTATGATATTGTATAATGGATTATTCTTTTATTTTCTAATCTTTAAGTGACATTCTAGAATGTATATAAATACAAAAATTATCTCCTATGATTTGGCCTGTCGAAATCCAGATAATAAATTTTATTTGCGACTTTACAGCCGTGTGTTTTGCGGCGAGATAAAAACTTTTAAAAATCTCTATTTAACGATGACAAATAATTTATAAGTCTTAAGATTTATTACATAATAGTTACCCAATAAGAGTTATGGTCCGTAATACTTTGTTCAAATATTTAAGAACATTAATTTTGTGTAAATAACCTTTCCCTAACGGTGCTAAAATAAAAACGCGCGTTGCGGTGTTGGGTAGTCAGTACCCGATCAAAAATTAACGATTTTAAATCGGGAAAGAAGAACATTCATAGCTTCTTCGATGGCCCTACAACCCAATCGAGCCTTAGCCTCCAGTATTCTTCGCCTCCAACTCTTCCTGTCCTCCGCTTCGACCCTCCAATCTGACACTCGTAACAATTTCGCCCCATCTCTCCCAACTTCATCCTCAATTGATCTTCTACCACCTGGGTGCCACTCCAGCAATCTTTTTGGGGTTCGTGATGACGGCATCCTCTGCACGTGACCGGCCCGTTTCAGTATATTCAGTCTGACCTGGGTGGAGAGACTGGGAGCTTTGTAAATATGGTACAGCTCGTCATTATGCCGCACTCTCCAGCCTTCACCGTCATTCACAGGTCCCAGAATTCTGCGCAGCACCCTTCTCTCAAAAGTATCCAGTCGCTCTGTGACATTGTCCACGCTTCACATCCATAGGTCACTACTGTTCGGGTGATTGTTTTATACAGAATGATTTTGGTTTTCCAGTGTACGTTTCTTGATTTGAGCGCTGGTAGTAGAGAGAAGAATGTTTTGTTGCCAATTGTGATTCTTGTAGTTAGCGTTAGCGTAAATACAATATATTATGGCCATTCATAGCTAATCCCCTTAATCAATTATAATTGAAGTCAAAAATTATAATAATTGAGATTTATTTGCTGAAAACATTAAAAAAATCATCTGGCGACGCTCACGGAACGGGCATAGGTCCACTCTGGTTGCAAGCCCGAGAGCTACTGCCGGCGGCAGTAATAACATTGAGCTCTTCGCACTTCCACAGTGAAATATGCAAGAGTGAGATGCGAATATAGTGTCGCGCACTCACAGCGCTGTTTATACGCGAATTTGTTTCCGATGCTCACAAAATACCTCCGATGTACCCGATAAATTCTGATTATTATTAATATTATTTTTTAAATCAATGCGTAAATATATTATGGAGGAACACCTAAAATCTAACCTTGTATTTATTATATTTATAGAGATATTGATGGTGATTAGAAGCAACGTGTAGAAGATGCCCATCATAAGGAAGGGAGGGTTAAGTGTATGAAAGAACTGAAAGGAATAAATGCTGGTGCTGAGATGAGATATTTGTCTGTAAATGGTCTGCTTAACGCGGACGATGCCGTTCTCGTTGGGGATAGCGCGGACGAATTATAAGTCTTGGTCTCGAGAATGTATGAGGTATGTAAGTCAAATGATCAAATGTAAAAAAATTAAAAAAGTCCTGTTAATATTATACATGCTTAAATTCAAGTGTCGCCACATGTAAACGATTTTTAGCGGCCATGATAATCGCGTCATACATCTAGCACTAGAATTTGAGACATAATGCCGAGGATGGAAGTGAAGATAGCGAAGAAGGAGAAACATCACTTCCAAAAATGAAGTTATCAGCGACAGCGTCAGCACGGACTGTTTTATCTCCCAGCGTGCAGAACCAACCGGCCTCTGGTGATGCCGGTGGGGAGAGCAATCAAACTGCTGAACATGATCGCTTCAGAGATCGATGTCTTTCATATTCGTGAAAGTACGTTCAGAAGTATTATGTATTCCTAATGTCGAACCATCTCTCATGTGTTCCTGGTATTATATATTTTTTATGTTTTACCTGTTCTCAATATATGCCTTTAACTATAATTGTTGTTTGTAATACCTTTTGAGAAAATAAACTGATTTGATCTGATTTGATCTCGACGATCTAATAACATTTATTCGCTATTCGTCAGATAACAAAGTTCAACTTTATTATACGCATTTTTATAATTTTAGACAGTTGATTATAAAAAAATAGCAAACTTCAAAAGTGCAAAGAAAACTTGATTCCTTTTTCAAAGCAGGATTACCGAAAGCAAGCGCGTCGATATCAAACAGAAACGTCACTTCACGACGAGTGTCCGAAGACAATAAATATAATTTTGTTTGCGATTTGTATAGTTTATTTATATCTAAATACAGTGTACATATTTTCTGAAGGAAAAAAAGGTTTTGATTTATTATAAAACCTATTTTTATATAAGGATTTCGGCTTTAACGGACACCCTCCCCCTAATTAGTCTGTTATATCAAGGTTTTACTGTACTTTCGTGCTGGAATTCGAAGCGTAAGTCATGGTTCTAATAAATAATAATGTTCTCAAACTTTCAGATGGCCCGGCGCATCGCTGATCATGATACGTGGACACAAGCATCTTCAGGAGTGCGCCTACATCGGGGACGATTCTTCAGAAGAGTTGGACGAAATTTTGAGAGCTAATGGTGGACGATTGGATAACGCTACCATACAGAAACTGATCGATCAACCAGCTAACAGGCCAGGTATTTGATGTTATTTTTCTTCTCTCATTTTTTCAGTTTTAATCCTAAGGATTGGTTTGCAGCAAAAACTTTCGCACAATTTGCTATTTCGCACATTTTTCAACCGTCGTTTTATGTTCGATAAACGATCGCTTTGGTGTCTCATGTGCAGTCGCTCTCATCTCCGTTTGTACGTTTGAGCATAAGCGATTTAGTAATTATACTGTAATGTTTATGATTTTTTTTAAATTAATTGAAATGGATTGTATCTCAAAAGAGACGAAGATGTAAATTATTTGGAAACAGAATATGGTGGTCGAGGCGTTTACAGGACTTATTGGTTGGGTTAAGCGATGGCGCTAGTGTAGATTGAACTATATACGAGTACAACTTTCAAAAATAATTGTCAGACGTGATGTTCGTAAGAAGAGCGGAATGGGGAATGTTGTATTACATAAAGCGATCACTTAACCCAACCAATGACATCATGGTCATAAGTCCTGGAAACGCCTCACGGTTTCGGTACCCACGTTAAAAAACAAACTCGTGGTGTATATAAATAAATAAATAAATTTGAAAAGAAACATCTGGAAATATAGTGTTTCACACACAATTATAGTCGTATAATGCTGTTTACTATTCTGAGTTAAATTATATTTGAAGTTTGATTGTTTAGATGACATGACTAGACATCTGAGCGGAGTGAAGTTTCATCTCCCCCGGGCCCCAGCCCTGCAGTTGAACGCATCTGATCAAGTGCAAACTGGATACAGCGATGAAAAGGCTACCCCTGATTCTGAGGTAACTACATTATATTTAATTTCAACTTTAAATAATTCAATAATCAAATGAATCGACGTGTTTCGACTGAATTATTCTTAGTTATGTTTAAATCTAAAACTACATTTTACTTACGAACTATTACACCGTTGCTCCAAAGGGGCAGGCAGAGAGGATAGGCCTTCCCCTTATATTGTTTAATTTATTTGATCATGCCTCTTCTTCAATCCAGAGGACTATTTAGGTTCAATCCTGGTATCCTTATCTAGATTATCTAGGTTCAATCCGGGAATGCAGATGATTATTTAGGTTCAATCCTGGAACGCAGAAGATTATTTAGGTTCAGTCCTGGAACGCAGAAGATTATCTAGGTTCAATCCCGGAATGCATAGGATTATCTAGGTTCAATCCTGGAATGCAGAAGATTATTTAGGTTCAATCCTGGAACGCAGAGGATTATTTAGGTTCAATCCTGGAATCCATAGGATTATCTAGGTTCAGTCGTAGAATGCAGAGGATTATTTAGGTTCAATCCTGGAATCCAGAGAATTACTTAGATTCAATTCTGGAAAATTCCTTGGATTCTTTTTTACAATAATGAATGATTATTTCTGTTTCGGAAAACACTACTTAAAAAAACGGATAATTGCGTTTAATTCACACGAAGAAAGAATGTTTAAGAAAGCAAACGTAAACGAAATACACGGAATACGAATGTATGCAGTGCGAATGAAAGTGTCTGAACAAAAACAAAAGAAACATGAAAGTAGTTTAGAACGTATAAAGAATTAATTAAGATAGAATGGTAAAGAAAGTACCTACCTATATGTAAATGAAGTGAACGGATCAAATTAATCAAATTGACGACCTTCGTGGCTCTGACTGCCATTTCGAAGATCCCGGGTTCGATTCTCGGCGATAGCAGTGTAATTTAGCAGTGTGATATAGGCCTCTTACATTTTCTTCTACTCATCCCTGTCTTGTCCCTTCCGCATCCAGGTCGTTCTAGCTATTCAGGAAATATCGTCGTCCATCTTTTAGGTATCTCCCGACACTCTTTTTCTTTGTCCAAAACCTCCACTGAAGTATTCTGCATGTCCTTCGGGTATTGCCCTGTCTTGCTGAGTGTCCAGCCCATTGCCACTTTAATTTAGCTGTTCGATCCATGATGTCGGCAACTTTGGTTTGGTTCGTTGTTTGTTAATTTTAGTTTATTTGTTATGTTTAGATGTTAAAACAAATCCTCGGTCAACTGAAGTTTAAACAAGAGATGAAGAAGTCGAGGGCTCCACACAGACCTAGCTACATCGTGCCTGTTCCCGAGCTGATCCACAGGCACAGGGAAACTAATATTAATGAAGATGAAGGAAAGTGGCTCTCTTTCAAAGGTAAATCTTATTTTTTTCTTAGTAAAGACCTTGTGGCCTGTTTCTTAAGAGGAATTAGGCTACTGCGAAATCAATTCCCAGCTATCATCCACCTTTTTGGTGGTCCAGGGGTCCTCTACCTTGGGGTTGGCTTTGCAACACAATAAGAGATATTTGGGGTGTGGAGAGGGTTGAAAAACGGTGGAAGTTTCAACGTTTATTCTCGATCGGAAGTAATTATATAGACGGCGGCGTAACTGCGCAGGGTGTCGATAGCAGCGGGACGGAGTCAGAGCAGCTGATGGCGATGTTACGCTGGGCGGTAGAGTCGGTCAGCTGAAGCGAAGACTCGCCAGAAGCTACGTGATGTAGTAGAGTGGCTTCGTAGATCGGCAGGAGAGAGTCCGAGATCCCTCGTGACGTAACTTGATAACGTAGACTCGTGTCGGTTAGAAGTCGTAATAATGACTGACGTGTAGGGTGGTTGGCTTTACGGCTTTTATATGTTTTGCTTCCTTTGTTCCTACTCTGCCGAACAATCTCTAGTAACCTTTGTGTATGGCCTAAACCCGGGCCCTGATTCATCATTTTTTTGCAGACGATCCCCTTCGGTCATCGGCTTTGTTAGGCTGAGAATCTATTGTGTCAGGTGTTTTGATTATCCATGCAATGTATTTCACCATTGCAATATGCTGGTACAGCAGTCTGAATCCATTGCCTCCACTCGTGTGGTCTCGTGTTTTTGGACTTTGTCCTGCATGGTTTGTTAACCCCACAGATGTATTCATTGTTCTTACTTGTGCATACCAGTATTTCCTCCTTTGCATAGCCCACTTAACAATGTCCTCGACCTCGCATATTTCCCTTATCTTTGAGTTCCTAGTTCTGTCGCGTAGTGTCTAGCCAGATATGTTTCTAAGCGTCTTCATTTCTGACACTCTGAGCGCGTTTATGGTGATTATGGCGTTCGCCCTGCATTCAATCACCTATGTCCAAGGTATCAACATACTTCCCCCGAGTTCTCCACATTTACACATCACGTCATTTCTGTGTTGTTCTGTGACTGACATTCAATATTTGATTGATTTGATCGTGACACTTCTTTCTTCTTCTTCTTCTTCTTATTCTTAGTGTAGTCCTAGTGGCCTGTTCCTAAAGAGGAATTGGCCTCCTGCGAAATCGACTCTCAGCTGTCGGTCAAACTCTTTGGTGGTCTGCCCGGGGGTCGTCTACCATGGGGCTGGCCGTATAACACAATGAAGGGAAGTCTGGATGGATCCATTCTCCTCACGTGTGCATACCAGTATCTTTTCCTTTGCCTTCCCTTCGACATCCTCGACCTCGCATATCTCCCTTATTCGTGTATTCCTTATCCTCTCTTGCAGTGGCAAAATAATGACTGTCCATCGTTTCTGTTTTTGGCCTCATAATCATCATCATCGGCTGTCCCTCGTGTCCGAGGAAGACTGCTCTTCCTGGTTGTGGGTCTGCATGTGACTGAAGAGCCCGATCCTGGACCCACATATTCTGGGGCATCTAGGGCAGGGGAAGGCGCTTGTGAGCTTGGAGCTGTCACTGTCTCCCAGTGGTTTCTCCTTTCTCCTCCTTCTCCTCTCTGTGACGTCGTCTCTGCGCTGTGCTTCAAAGTCTTGTGTGCCTTTATGTACTGCTGTTCTCCACCTAGGTCTGTCCTCTGCAGTCTTTTCCCAGCAATCACAGTCGATGCCAGTTTTTGGCCAAATAGTATGTTAGTCTTCGGAGATTGGTGGATTACTGCATCAAACCCTGACCCACTCTGAATTTATCAGCACTGATGATGACGATGTTAGCATTTGTAACTTTTATTTATAGCCTTGTTCGAAATTCAAATTTTAAAATATTTAGCACCATCAATCATACGTGCGTACTTGACTTGAATTATCAATCTCTCTTGTCAATCTCAAATAATCGATGTATAATAGATTGCTTTATCTTGTTTTGTTTATCCCCACCATAAAGTTTTCTAAAATACGTAAATCTTAATCAAATAGCTTAAAGGATTATATTTTTCAATTTAAGATCGAATTTCAAGATAAATAACATTTTTGTGATATTTTTGCCGCAGATATTTGTGTACAGGGAAAAACGAAAATTAATTTCTTCTTCTTCCTCAGCCTATTCCCGTCCACTCCTGGACAAAGGCCTCCTCCATTCGCTTCCATGTCACTCTGTCCTGTGCAGACTGCATCCAGGTCATTCCTGCATGTGATTCTCTTTGCCGTCCACGGTCTCCAAGTCAGCAGTCTTCTTGTCCACTTTTCGTCAGAGCTTCTGGCTACGTGACCTGCCCATTGCCATTTAAGAGTCGCCACTCGGTGGATGATGTCAGTGACCTTTGTTTTTCTCTCACCGTATCGTTTCTGACTCTGTCTCTTAGGTTTATTCCTAACATGTCTCTTTCCATGGCTCTTTGGGTCACTCGTAGTTTCTCGGCACTTTGTTTGGACAATGTAACAGTTTCAAGACCATAAGTACCAACTGGCAGAACGCAGGCTTCATAGACATTTCGTTTCAGGTTGATCGGTATTTTCCGGTTTTTAAGGATGTAATTCATGTTTCCAAAAACCGCCCAGCTTAGTCCAATTCTTCTTCTTTTTCTTTTTCCGAAAATTCATTTACTACTTACTAACTAACCAACCGTCACGCCGTCTCCCCGAAGGGGTAGGCTGAAAAGATTGGGCGCCATACTGTTCTATCTTATACATCGTATCATGCACGCTCGTCGATTTCTCCGAATCCTTACGTGGCCGAAATGTAATATTTGATAGTACCACGTTTTCCTCGGTCTTCCTCTATTTCTAGTTCCGTTTACGTTGGTTGTTCGTTCTAGTAAGGATTATCCACTTTAAAAATTCTTGCTTCTATCAACAACAGTTTAAGTCTCTAGTGATAATATTTTAATCATATTATTGTGTGTTTTGACGATGTAAATGGAATCAGAAATAGAGGAAGACCGATCAAATAAATCAAATATTGAATGTCGGCTATGTGAGGAGTCAGAGAAATCTACGCGCGTGCATGACACGATGTATGAATGTTGAGGAAGCGAGAGAAATATGTCAGTAAAGAAAAGTGTGGCAGTCCATTTTTTCTGCCTACCCCTTCAGCGAGACGGCGTGATGGTTAGTTAGTTAGTTTTTTTAATTCGCAAACACTAACAACACTTGAAAAAAGATCGAGCGGGATGACCACTCACGTAAACGAACCGAAACCGAATGACGATTTGATTCAATTTATCTACGCACGAGTGATTAATTGTCTCTCGCACTCGCGAATATAAAAGTATCGCGCGTGAGACACGAAGAGCGGTGCAGAATTTTCGTACTGGAATAAGGGGTTAACAATCTTTATTTAAAATTGTGTAACTCTCATAAACATTTTTAACCATTTTTTATTTCTTACAGATTTGGATACAAAGGTTAGCGAAGAAGGGACTAAAAGTAATTCTGAAACCACGATTCAACCAAATATTGACTCTAATGAAAAAAATGGAAAGACTTTGATAGAGGTAGATGATATCCCTGGAGAAATAAGTCAAGAGAGTTCGGAAGACGATTCAGATGATAAAGTAAGATTTTTTTAAATATCAAAATAATTTTAAGGATTAAGGCCGTGCCACACTGTTTGAAACAAGCTCTCCACAGGGGTGACCTTGGTGGAGAGCTGTGGAGCCCACGGTTGGGGTAGCGTCCACACTTGGTTTAAAACAAGCTCTCCACAGGGGTCGCCTTTGTGGAGCCCACGGTTGGTGTGGCATCCACAGTAGACACTATGTTCGTATACGTCCGCACTCCACCGATGCACAGTGTTTCAGGGTGCGATATTACGAGCTACTTTTGGTAAAAACCCAATGACATGGAAATGGCTAATTATAAGTGTTTAAGGAAGAGTATTAGTCATCCAGTTCACACAATAAATTTGAGGCCGATTTGTTGAAATTTCAACCCATAAATTACCTACTTAATTGCATGCAGCAACAAAACCAGTTCAATCGTATTGTTTCGCCGCTAACCGATTGATATATGGAAAGCTTGTTTAAAACAGTGTGGCACGCCTTTTAATTGTATCTCAATAGAGACGAAGATGCAAATTTTAAACAGAATATGGTGGTCGAGGCGTTTACAGGACTTATGACCTGTCATTGGTTGGGTTAAGCGCGCGCTTTATGTAATACAACATTCCCTATTTCGCCCTTCTTACGACCACCACGTCTGACAAATTTTTGGAAGATGTATATATGCTACAATAGTGGACTATACACTTCACATTTTTTAGTTCAATCTACACTAGCGCCATCTATTAAGATTGTATTAAGCATTAAGCAGAAGATCTTTAATTGTATCTCAATAGAGACGAAGATGTAAATTGTTTTTTTGGAAACAGAATATGGTAGTCGAGGCGTTTCGCCTCTATTGAGATACAATTAATCCAGTATAATAATCTACAAGTATTTGTATACATTCAAAATAATAATAATAATAATTGTTGTATGAAGACTAAAGTTTGGTTCAAAGCCTTGTTTTCTCCATATTCCTATATGGTTGTGAATCTTGGACTGTGGGAGCTTTAGAGATATCCAAAATTATTGCTTTCGAGATGTGGTACTGGCATGCGTATACCTTAGACCAGTGGTCCCCATCCCCCGGTCCGCGGATCAAATGGTACCGGGCCGCCCAAGCAACATTAAATTATTTCCGTTTAATTTACTGTGGTGTATTAAAATGTCAAATCACCTTATTATTGTTAACATTTACAACACTGTTATAATATCACAATTTCTTTTCATTTACTGAGAGTGTCGCGAGTTTATTGTAACACCTGATGATGCCAACATCGGTTGGCGAAACAGCTGTCGCGACACTCTGTAATAATGTTGAAGTATCATAATGTTTCGGCTAAAACAATGGATTATTTAAATCACTTTATATATATTTTTTTGGTGTAACTGTATTTTATTTTGAAGGCGTGTTTAAATACAATAAATTGAACATTATTAAATCAAAACAATCTAAAATATACACAATCTGCGCGTCTCCCCCCCCCCCCCCTCTCAGCGGGCCGCGGTAAAAATATCAAACGTTGACCGGTCTGCGGCGATATTAAGGTTGGGGAGCACTGCCCTAGACGAAGAACGAACCAGTCGATCCTTGACCAGCTAAGTTTCAGAGAAAGATTCTCGCGGATGTGTTATCAGAGAGTGTTAAAATATTTTGGTCACATAACCCGGAGAGATTAGGATAACTTCGAACTATGGGCAAAGTAGAAGAAAATTGATCAGGACATAGAGGATTCTAACTGCTTACCAGAAGCTGTTAAAGGCGAACGTCGCCTTTCGTCAGCTTCGCTCTTTCAATCCCTAGGCCCGTCCCTCGTCCATGTGGGACTCTAGTTAGAAAATTAACTAACTAACTAACTAACCATCACGCCGTTTCACTGCAGAGAAGATGGATCACCATATTTATTTATTTATTTATACATTATACACAAATGAGACATTACAAACGATAAAACATTTAGACGACTCGTTTGGACACAAAATGGTATTACAAAGATAAAATAAAACAAACAACATGAGACCAAAAAATCATACATATCAGAAGGAATCCAAATATGTCGACGTCAGTGAGGCAGTACTCTTTCCAGAATTTGCAATATTTATTTTATGAATACTGCCTCACTGACACTGAAAATGTCCAAATCCGAGATGATTAGATTCAGCGTCCGAATCGCTCTTCCTACTGGCATCACCAAAGGCAGGTTGGTTCTGCGTGACGGAGTTAAGAACAATTGATGTCGGCGTTGTCGCAGGTAGTTATCAGAAACAAAAAGACCTATTTACTCCAGAACATAAGGGTTCTCGATAGAGCCCCGAATCAGTTTGAAAAAATGTGTTGACAGTAATCCTTCCCTCCTCAGTTCGAAGGAGTTATACCCCAGCATACCCAAGAGAAATGCCTTTGGATAGAGCCAAGGATATACCCTGTACTCTCTCATGTAGAGGGCTCTGTCCTGACATATCTCTCGAGCTTCCTCTACATTTATACATCGTAACATGCACGCTCGTCGATTTTTCAGACTTCGAATGTGGCTGCTTTTTGTATTTGATTAATTTGGTCATGCAATGCTTTCCTCGGTCTTCCACGGTTTCGCTTTCCACTCACACCGCTTTCATGCGACATTTTAACCATTCTTCTCTCGTCCATTCGTTCCATATGTCCAAACCATTTCAGGGATCATTTTTTAGTTTTACTCATGATGCCTTACATTTCTTCATTATTTCGTCGTTCGGTATTCTATCATACATCGTTTTCCCGCACATTATTCTCAGTGATTATATTTATACGGCATTTATCCTACTTTCATCCTTCTTTTGTCAGCTCCAAGCTTCAATTGCGTACATAAGGGTTTGTCTGATGAACCACTAATTTTATGCATGTTAGTTCAATAACAATCCAATTATAATTATTGATATGTTTGCTTGTTCACAGGATATTAACGATAGGAGCGAAATAACCAGTGAACAGTCTTCCAGTGAGATTTTTGAAGACATATTTAAAAAGTTGAACAGTCTGGGGGTAAGAGGAAAAAACGTGCTAAGCAGACTAAATGAAAAACTAGTCAGCGAAGAAATTCAAAATGTGAATACGACAACAAAGAATGAGGCAAGTATTCGATCTATTTTTTCACATATCATTATATCATATCATTAGATTCTCCCGGCTTGCGGCCTTGACTTGGAATCAATCTTCTACATCCTCAAATTTAATTAATATCATTGCATATTTATTTTTTTACGATCAAGATTTAATGTGGCTTCGTATAATTTTAAATCATATAAAGGGTAATTACACAATGCCGATTTTTTTTTAATAAAACACTGTTCTATCCATGAGTTTTTTCGACATGTTTTTAACGTTTTATACCTTCATCATCGGGGGAACGTCATAAACTCTATTTATATCGTCTCCGGATAATGCATAAACTCAGTTTATATCATTCTCCTGATAATGTATAAAATAAACTCAAAATGAAAAAAAAATATTTGTAATAGTACCTATTCATTATATAATAAAACACAAGGTTTTTTACATAATGGCGATTTTTAAATGAATAACACTGTTTTTTCAACCTTCGGGTTTATTTTTCTCTACATGTTTCGAAGGCTTCTGATATAAACTGTTTTTTATCGTTTGTATCGTTCTCTCGACGATGAAGTTATAAACCTTCTAAACACGACGAGAAAAATATAATAATAAATGGAAAAGTACAATAAAAAATTCGTAATTTGAATTGAGTATTTTATACGTATTAAACATGTTTTTAACTTTATTTTATATTGCGTTTCAAAATATTTGAATTTATAAAAAATATATTTTATGTATTGAGGATTAGGTGATATATATTTTTCTTATCTATACGAGAACGTATGTCATTATTTGCACTTTTTGGCCACACTTTCGAGCCTGATTCAGTGGCGGCATCTTGCGTATGCACAGTAATAAGAATCATTAATATCTCACAAATAAAATTACGTATTAATTACAAAAACCTATTCGAAAAATCTAGAATGGCAGTGCACAATGGTGTTCTTCTACCGACCCTTATGTATGGAAGCGAAGCATGGAACTGGCAAAAGAAGGATGAAAGTAGAATAAATGCAGTAGAAATGAGATGTCTTAGACGAATGTGTAGATACTCTGTGTATGATAGAGTGTCGATGAAAATAAAAGAAGTGAATGCGTTGCGAATGATGGTGTTATGAACAAAATAATGAAAGGATCATTAAGATGGTTTGGACACATGGAAAGAATGGATGAAAAATAATGGATAAAAGACGTATATGCTAAAGTTGTAAACGAAACAAGAAATAAAGAAAGACCAAGGAAACCGCGCACGATCAAATCAAACAAATATTAAATGTCGACCACGTGAGTCGGAGAAATATGAATCTTGAGGAGGCGTGTGAAGTATGTGCGGAAATAAGCTGTCTATTCTGTCTGCTTACCCCTTCGGGGAGACGATATGATTGTTAGTTAGTCTGATAGTAGTTTATTTTTTAACTCCATATAGAAACAACTTATTTTAAATACCTACTCGAAAACTTATTTCAAATGCTAACCGGCCGCCACTGTGCTAGGTATGCGTGGCGTCTAGTATGTATTTGTTTTGGATTAACGTGGCGTATAAATCATTCATAATATTGACTTACTTTTAAGACTCCGGTGAACGCCAAACAAATATCAAAAGAAGAAACAACAACGGAAGAAGTGAAATTGTCAGCGGAAGATATTGCAGAGAAGAAAATAGAGACACTTCGTATTCTCCTAGAAGAAATTATGGAAGAGCAAAAGAAATCTAAAAAAGGTATCGTACAAATAAAATACCTCACCCTTTCTGGGTAAATGCTTTATCCGCTGTGCTATGGCAAAGCACTAAGGTTGTCACCTCATCCTCCGTATTCACCAGACCTTGCTCCGTCTGACTATCATCTATTTCGTTATATTGGGTACTCCTTGAAAGATCAAAAATTCCAAAATATGGTCGATATTGAAAATCACCACATCCGATATTTTAATTCAAAACCACTACAATTATGCAAGAGCAAAAGAACTCTTAAAAAGTTATCGAAACAGATAAAACACCTCACACTTTCTGGGTAAATGCTTTATCCGCTGTGCTATGGCAAAGTATTCATCAATATTTTTTAAAGCAATATTTTGATTTTCGTACTTAAAGGTCGATATACTCGTACTCGTAAATACACCATTATGCAATTATCTTAAATTTTGTTTGTTCATTTGTATTCACCTCTAGTCAATAAGGTAATCACTCCACCCTCCATATTCACTAGACATTGCTCCATCTGACTATCATCAATTTCGGTCTATGGGGTACTCCTTGAAAGATAAAAAAATCCAAAATATGGTCGATGTTGAAAATCACCTAATCCAATATTTTAATTCAAAACCACAAAAATTTTGTAAAAGG